>ML663016.1:4883680-5305524 GCA_007570785.1 Antilocapra americana
TACCTCATTGTGGTTTTGATTTGCATTTCTCTGATAATGAGTGATGTGGAGCATCTTTTCATGTGTTTGTTAGCCATTTTTATGTCTTCTTTGGAGAAATGTCTGTTTAGTTCTTCGGCCCACTTTTTGATTGGGTCGTTTATTTTTCTAGAATGGAGCTGCAGGAGTTGCTTGTATATTTTTGAGATTAATTGTTTGTCTGTTGCTTCATTGGCTATTATTTTCTCCCATTCTGAAGACTGCCTTTTCACCTTGCTTACAGTTTCCTTTGTTGTGCAGAAGCTTTTAATTTTAATTAGGTCCCATTTGTTTATTCGTGCTTTTATTTCCGATATACTGGGAGGTGGGTCATAGAGGATCCTGCTTTGGTTTATGTCGGAGAGTGTTTTGCCTATGTTATCCTCTAGGAGTTTTATAGTTTCTGGTCTTATGATTAGATCTTTCATCCATTTTGAGTTTATTTTTGTGTATGGTGTTAGAAAGTGTTCTAGTTTCATTCTTTTACAAGTGGCTGTCCAGTTTTCCCAGCACCACTTGTTAAAGAGATTGTCTTTTCTCCGTTGTATATTCTTGCCTCCTTTGTCAAAGATAAGGTGTCCATAGATGTGTGGATTTATCTCTGGGCTTTCTATTTTGTTCCGTTGATCTATATTTCTGTCTTTGTGCCAGTACCATACTGTCTTGATGACTGTGGATTTGTTCCTTATGGGTATGAAGCTTCTTTTTGGCTGATGAGAATGTTCTAAAATGGATTGCGATGATGGTTTAACAGCTCTGTGAATATACTAAAAACCTATGAATTGGTGCACTTTGGGTAAGTTGCATGCTATTACATATTCAAAAAGCTGTCACAAATATAAAATAAAAAGTGGCTCAGTCGAAGAATAAGGAAAAGCAAAGGAAAGTTATGACCAACCTAGGTAGCATTTTAAAAAGCAGAGACATTACTTTGCCAACAAAGGTCCATCTAGTCAAAGCTATGGGTTTTCCAGTAGTCATGTATGGATGTGAGACTTGGACTCAGAAAGCTGAGTGCTGAAGAATTGATGCTTTTGAACTGTGGTGTTGGAGAAGATTCTTGAGAGTCCCTTGGACTGCAAGGTGATCCAACCAGTCCATCCTAAATGAAATCAGTGCTGAATATTCATTGGAAGGACTGGTGTTGAAGCTGAAACTCCAATACGTTGGCCACCTGACGCGAAGAACTGACTCATTTGAATAGACCCTGATGTTGGGATAGATTGAAGGCAGGAGGAGAGGAGGATGACAGAGTGTGAAATGGCTGGATGGCATCACCGAATGGATGGACATCAGTTTGAGTAAACTCCAGGAGTTGATGATGGACAGGGAGGCCTGTTATGCTACAGTCCATGGAGTTGCAAAGAGTCAAGCACGACTGAGCGACTGAACTGAACTGAACGCATGACATTCTGATTTCTATTCCCCAGTGACCCCAGGTGTTATATTTCTCTGCTTCTAGTTGGAGATCACAAAATCGAAATGACTTTATCTGTCACTTTAAATTTTGTCTAACTTTAATCAAATTTCTGTAAATATTCTTTTGATTTCTTTTTAATTACCAGTTAAATTCCCACTGTGGATCTTTTTAAAATTACTGTTCAGTATCTAATATAGTCCACACCCTTCTTTATAGGAAAGATCTCGCTACTTCTTCAACAGTTATAAGTGACTGCACCTATTTTTTCTTTCTATGCTTTGCATATTTCAAAGCAAAAAATATTCTCACTCGTTCCTCAAGTTAATTATACCCCCATAATCTTGACTACATGATGTTTGCTTTAGACTGTGACCTTACATACCCTCCAGTAGTCCCCACTATTTCCATGAATTCAGTTAAAACTTCTGTGTAGATGACTTTCTTCCCTTACCCCATCTTTGTATCTCTTTTGCTGTTTAGCGTCTCCCTTAAGTCATCAATTCTTTCCTCGTGGATTTTGCCTGTTAAATGTCTTCTGAAATTCAACCTCAACAAGGCTAAAACTGTCTTATCAGTTCTTTTCTCCTCATATCCATCTCTTTATCCATTTTCTCTGTTTCTTAATGACCGCATTATAGTCTGAGCCATTGAGGTTTGAAAGTTGAGGTTTTTTTCAGGTAATAATTTCTAACTTGCCAAGCCTAGGGACGTCTTTTCTTCTTTTTTTAACCCCCTCTCTTTTTAATAGAATTACCTACACTCCTGTGCTCACTTTGACTATCATTTTTCTTATATCTGACTAACTCTGTTTCTAGTGCCCTTCTAATATTCCTGAATCTATTCCTTTCTTCATCCTATGGACTGAGCATCTGTAATTAATGATCTTAAGGCCTCCATAACTGTGAGAAACCTTTAGTGGTTTGCATTTGCCTGTAGAATGAAATGAAAATTCTTATTAAGGGATTTCACTGTCTGTCTGATTTGATCCCAACCTAAATGTATACCGCCTGGCCCTGCAAGTACTTCATGCTCTACGCAGAAATCACTCCTGATTCCATGCTGTGTAATCTGTTTTTTAAACCTCTTTTAAACTTTACCTAATCTTTAGAAAGTGAAAGTCAATGTGTCAGACTCTTTGTGACCCCATGGACTGTACAATCCATGGAATTCTCCAGGCCAGAATACTGGAGTGAGTAGCTTTTCCCTTCTCCTTAAAAGTATATGTAAAACCTTAATAAAGTAGTTGTGCTAAGGTATTGTCCTATCTCCAACATATTATGCTTTGCAGATTGAAAGTTTTCATAAATATTTGTTCTGTTTTTCCTTCCATTCTGATTAATGAAAATTCATCTGGAGCTTCCCTTGTACCTTCTCCCTTTCCTTCTATCTTTCCTTTGTTCTTTTCTTTTAGTATTGTTCCTGTTGCTTTTTGGGTAACTGAATTACAATTAGGATAGTCTGAGGATGGAAGAAAACTGAAACCTCTCTCCTTTCGATGCCTACGTTGAATTTCCAACAGTTACTCTAAACTTGTATTTAGGTTGTGATATGTTTTCATGTATTTGCAGCCAACTTCACTTCTTGAGAGAGGCAGGAGGGGCTGTTGAGCTTCTTAGTTCCCTCTTTTCAGCCTGTAAGAGGCATTTAGTAGATATCTGATGACACTAATTAATGAAAGCAAACATTTCAACTCCTTATTTACCCTTGTAAGCTTTAGTACCAACTCAATGCTTAGAGATTCCTAAGCAAATGATTGATCATGGAATAAGATTTAGAATGTTATATCCTGTATGTTTTGCCGTATCTATCCTAATTTATATAATGTATTATGAATTATAGCAACTGGTCTGGATATCATACAGGTATAAAAGTCAGTTTTACTTGAGTAAATGGACCCATTAAAACAAAACAAAACAACTTTTGCAAGAAAAAACTCTTGAACCCCGTATATTTAAAGGAAAATATCATAGTATTAATTAATGTGGGGAAACATAAATCTTTATATCAACTTCTTAAGTTTAAAATCTTACAGAACTAACCATACATTTAAATGAAAATTACAAGTTAAATACAAATAAAACACAAAGCAATAAAATCTTAATTAACATTGTTAATCTGCTGAATGATACTGCCTTGCTCAAAGTGGTTCACTGCTTTGAACATGAATATGATACTGTAAGGAATAGATTCTTTTTCAGTTTGACATGCATACACCATTGTATGGAATGTGATCACTGTAATCACTCCACATTTCTGTGTTCTGACTTCTTGAAAACCTTCATTGCACAGCATGCGTCATGAGGTCTTTGGCTTCACGCGTATGTCATTTTCATGCTCAAGGCTCTTCTATGGCAAGTGATAGTTTCTGCTGCCAACTTGATGATAAACAACATGGGCAACCAAGTAACTTGTTAGCACTTGAATTTGATGTTGTTACTGCTGATTCAGTGAGTGGTTAAACTAATTTTTATAGCTTATCAGAAACTAAAACACAGAAGATTGAGATACGGAGACTTGTTTAGGCCCCAGTTTGAATACCCTAATGTAGATGTCTGAGTAGTATAGACCTTCATCGGTTTCCTGGTGGCTCAGCAGTAAAGAGTGCCTGCAATGCAGGAGACCTGGGTTTGATCCCTGGGTCAGGAAGATCTTCTGGAAAGGGGAATGGCTACCCACTTCGGTATTCTTGCTTGGAGAATTTAGTGGACAGAGGAAACTGGTGGGCTACAATTCGTGTGGTGACAAAGAATTGGACACGACTGAGCAACTAACACTTTTAACTTTTCATAGATCTTTAAGTCTTGGCTTCTATGCTATAAATGAGTTGCTATTTTAAAAAATGTTATACTGAATGGTTTCTTTGATTATAATTTGAGTCATGAAATTGGGCTATACTTGTCCTTGCCTGTGTAAGTTTCTGTAGGCCACTGTAGACTGTATCTTAGGTGGTTTTCAAATTGGAATTTCATTGCTACTGACTTGTAATCTTTTAATTTTTGCCCTTTCCTATTTGTTCACTATATATCAGCCTTGACCTCAAGACCGTAGAGAAAAAGGACATGATATCTATAAGAATATGGCTGAGGGGAATAGTGAGGGCTGGTAGAAATCTCACCAGAAATGCTATTGAATCTGTAAGTAAAACATCATTATACATAAAAGAGGTGATAGAATTCAGATTGCAATCGTTATTGAGGCTAGAAAAACGGTAGAACCATTCTGAAGCGTTCTTTCAAACCTAGATACTTTGGTATGATAATGACATACATGCTAAAGTTTTAAGATACAATTTAGGATAGTTATTATCTTTGACTGTGCTGGTTTTCATTGCTGCACAGGCTTTTCTCTAGTTGCAACAATGAGGGGCTGCTTTCCATTTGCAGTGTTCAGGCTTTTCAGTGTGGTGGCTTCTCTTATTAATGGAGCACTGGCTCTAGAGTGTATGGGCTTCAGTAGTTGTGGCTCTCAGGCTCTAGAGCACAGGCTCGATAATTGTGGCACACTGGCTTAGTTCTGTGGCCTCTGCGATCCTCCTGGACCAGGGATCAAACCCATGTCTCCTGCATTGGCAGGCAGATTCCTTACCACTAGCCACCAGGGAAGCCCTTGTGTATTTTTCTTGAGTATTAAGCTATTTTACTGCAGATTAGCTTTTGGAACATACATTTCAATTTCTTAGTATATAATACTGACTACATAAACATAATAGCTATCACTGTATCATTTCCCTCGGCCTCATTAGACTTTATTTTTGTGTCACGTAGGAAAATACATGTGTTTTGTTTTTCTCCCTTGAAGCCCTTTGTTTCCCAAAAGAAATGATTGCAATATAGATGTGTCACTTTTTCCACAGGTAAAATGGTATGTAGAGGTAGCCAGGTACTTGGGGCTCCTACAACAAAGGACAGTTCCTCTAAGGAATGTTGCCAACATTGCTGCTGTTACTGAGGGTAGAGGAATTTCTGGCTCCTAAATTGGAATTTAGGATTCAAGGATTCGTTTTTTTAATAATAAATTTTGTTGTAATAGTGGTGGCCCATCTTATCTTGAACTCTTGGGAAACAACTAAATACAAATGGTCCAGTTTTATAGATGCTAAAGATTGTTCCTTTAAGGGCCAGAAATTTATTTTAATTGTGGTTTTATAGAAATCTTTTAGAACTTATATTTTACTGCCTTCTCTTTATAGAAATAAAATTTAAAAATTAAAAAAGTACATGCTCAATTCAAAACATACAGAGATTACAGAAAAGTTATTTATTTCATAAATACTTATCAGACATTTAATATGTTCAGTGCACTGTACTAGTTGTGGAGGATGTAATTGTGAATAAATGACATACTGTCCTTGTCTTTACTGAGCTCAGTCTGGTATAAAGAAGAAAATAAAAATCATGAGAATTGAATTTTTAAAAAACTATAATAATGTCATAAATCATACTTCCAAAAATGTTTTAGCTTATATATTAATAGAAGTATATAAAATAAAAACAATAGTTTTTCTTACAGCCTTTCTTTAGAGAAAAACATGGAGTTCCAACTTGTTAATGTCCTAGTTCTCATGTAAAGTTAGTGTGCCTAAAAACCTGGAGCATTTAAAGTGAAGAGCAATCACACAGTACAAAGACAGTTTATCTGTCTTCTGGCAGGAAGCTCTCTCTGTACTTTTACCAATTTTGGCAACTCAAATGGTTTTAGTGGAATCAGAACTTTCAGAAGAAAGTTAAGTGGCCAATGTAGAATTTAGCTATAAAAATAGGGGCAATAGCACCTTTCTCCTATAAAGATTGAATGGTACTAAAAGGCTCATATAGAAAAACTTTGTCCTTCTGTTGCAGGAAAGGGGACCCCTGCCAGAGCCTGAAACTGGTCTCTCTCTTTTTTTTTTTTAAACAATGAGTTCTTTATTTAATCACTGTAATCACTGAAGTTTCTTTAATTTGGAATCACTAAAAGTCCATTATTCACTCAGTTTAGATAATGATTCTTTGAGCAGATAAAGAGCAGATAAATCTGTGTAGTTCTTGAAAATTGAATGCAGAGTGAGAGACAAAAGTAAGACGACTATGTAGAGTAGCGCTGTAAATGTCTAGACTCTTCATCCTTCTTGTGCCTCTGGCTTCCCTATGAGGGACTTCTTACTGCTGGAATTAATTATTTTCCTTCTCCATCCCTTAATGGTTTACCTGACTATAGTCAGGAAATAGTCTAACACTTGGAAATGAATTGTTTGAGGAGACACATCTGCTGACAAAGCAAAGAGATTTTATTGGGAAAGGGCACCCGAGTGGAGAGCAGTAGGGTAAGGGAACCCAGGAGAACAGCTCTGTCACATGGCTTGCAGTCTTGGGTTTTATGATGATGGGATTAGTTTCCCTGTTGTCTTTAGCCAATCATTCTGACTCAGAGTCCTTCCTGGTGGTGTACCTTGTTCAGCCAAGATGGATGCCACAGAGGAGGATTATGGAAGGTGGTCAGACATGTGGTGTCTCCTTTTGACCTTTCCTGAACTCTTCTGGTTGGTGAAGCCTTATTAGTTCCCTGTTTCTTACCAGGACCTCCTGTTGTAAAACAACTCATGTAAATGGTTACTGTGGTGCCTGGCCAGAGTGGGCGGTTTCAATCAGTGTGCTTCCCCTAACAATTCTGCTTTCTCTGTTCTGCTTGTTAGACTACCCATTTTCAACTTTTTTTTTTTGCTGTTGTTACTGCTATTTTTGTAATGTACCTAGCATTTCATTCATTCAGTAGACATTTATTAAACACCTAGTACATGCCAGTCTCTGTGTGAAGAGAAGCTAAAGATATAGTGATGATTAAGGCAGTATGCTATCAATAGCCATTGTGGGGTTGTTTACAGGGTATTCATTCCTAAATCTGAACCAAAGATTTTTTTTGTTTGATAATGCATTGAGAATTGCAAATAATTTACATATAGACTTCTGGAATATGGTGATCCTGATCACAAATTAAGGACTGCTTCTACTATATGCCAAGTATTGTATTTATTTCATTTGGCTGAATTTTCTCTGTGAAAATTTATTGGCTGACTTTAATTTTGAGACTTCTGGATACTAGTCAGACAAAATATTGGAGCTACATATTCTGCTTCCAAGAGTTGCCTTTTAATGTCATCTGCTCCAATCATTTGGTTCAAATTGCTAGGCAAATTCCTAGGGAAACTATGATTCCCCCAACCCTGTTTTTGCTACTTCTTCTATTGCAATTGAAAGTATTTGTCATCTATCTCTAAAATGACATCAGACTGGAATGTAATTTGTAGGTAAACATTGAACTCTCTAGCAGAAATAATATTTTTGAAAGTAGTACATAAATTTTGTACAGTTAAAATGTTCTTTTCATCTTAATAGCTATAGGTAAGGTTGACCTTCTTTTTATTCAGTAGACCTCCTGTCATTTTAAAGATCTCCCAGCACTCTGAACCTTAGTGTGATTTTTCTCAGATTTTTTTATGCATTAAAATTTTTTTCATGTTATATATTTGTTTTCGGTTTTTTCCTCCACTTTTATTGAGGGTAGTTGACATGCATCATTGTATAAATTTAAGATATACAACATGATACTGTTTTTTGTACTTCTTAATCACTATATTCCATTATTTTAAAATATTTTTATTCATTTATTTATTTATGGCTACATTGGGTCTTTGTTGCTGTGCGGGCTTTCTCTGGTTGTGGCAAGCCAGGGGGCTGGTCTTTACTGTGGAACATGGACCTTAGGGTGTGAGCTCAGTAGTTGTGGCACTGGGGCTTAGTTGCTCCACAGCACGTGGAATCTTCCCAGACCAGGATGGAACCAGTGTCCCCTGCGTTGGCAGATGGATTATTAACCATTGGACCACCAGGGAAGTCCTATTCTTTTCTTGAACAATAACAAAAATATTTATCAATTTAATTTAATCGCTTAGTAGCTTTAGTTATGTAGTTCAAAGATGTGTATTGAAGACCCCTCTGGTACATGGGTTGTCATATGTGACTTTAAGGCATTGGTCACTTAATTTTCTTCTAAAACAACTTGTAGATTTCTTTAGAAACACTTGAGTTGCCAAATTTGGTTAGAAGTCCTACTGTTTCTTGGAATAAAATGAGTATATTGCCTTGTATTATTTAATTACTTTTCATTTTAAATGCTACAACTTTTGTGCACACTAATTTTATATTGGGATTAGGAATATGAGAATTATGTATCTGTAACACAGTTATCTCTAATTTGAAACTGAGAAAATATAAACTCTGGACTGTAGCTAAATTAGTAAAAGACTGTGGTAAATCATATTCTCTGTTGCCATTATGATCAGAATCCCCTCCAAGCTAGGCTCTAGCATTATGTGAACCAAGAACTTCCAGATGTTCAACCTGGGTTTACAAAAGGCAGAAGAACCATAGATCAAATTGCTGGCTTTCGCTGGGTCATAGATAAAGCAAGGGCATTCCAGAAAAACATCTACATCTGTTTCATTGACTACACTAAAGCCTTTGACTGTGTGGATCATAACAAACTGTGGAAAACTCTTAAAGAGATGGGAATACCCGACCATCTTATCCGTCTCCTATGAAACCTGTATGTGAGTCAAGAAGCAACAGTTAGAATCCTTTATGGAACAACTGACTGGTTCAGGATTGAGAAAGGAGTACGACAAGGCCGTTTATTGTCGCCTGGTTTATTTAACTTATATGCAGAGTACATATCATGTGAAATGCCAGACTGGATTAGTTATAAACTGGAATCGAGATTGCAGATATCAACAACCTGAGATAATGTGGATGATACCACTCTAATGGCAAAAAGTGAAAAGGAACTAGAGAGCCTCTTGATGAGGGTGAAGGAGGAAAGTGAAAAAGCTGGCTTAAAACTCAGTATAGAAAAACTAAGATCATGCATGGCATCCTGTCCCATCACTTTGCAAATAGAAGGGGGAAAGGTGGCAGCAGTGACAGATTTTGTTTTCTTGGTCTCTAAAATCTCTGCAGATGGTGAATGCAGCCATGAAATTAGAGGATGATTGCTTCTTGGCAGGAAAGCTATGACAAGCCTAGACAGTGTGCTATAAAGCAAAGACATCACCTTACTGACAAAGGTCCATATAGTCAAAGCTATGGTCTTTCCAGTTGTCGTGTGCAGATGTGAGAACTGGACAAATAACAAAGGCAGAGTGCTGAAGAATTAATGCTTTCAAACTGTGGTGCTGGAGAAGACTCGGGAGCGTCCCTTGGACAGCAAGGAGATCAAACTAGTGAATCTAAATCAATCCTGAATACTCTTTGGAAGGACTGATGCTGAAGCTGAAGCTCCAGTACTTTGGCCACCTGATGCTAACAGCTGACTCATGGGAAAAGACCCTGATTCTGGGAAAGGTTGAAGGCAGAAGGAGAAGAGGGTGACAGAGGATGAGATGGCCGGATAGCATCACTGATGCAATGGATATGAATTTGGGCAAACTCCAGGAGATGGTGAGGGACAGGGTAGCCTTGCATGTTACAGTTCGTGGGGTTGTGAAGTGTCAGGCACGACTTGGCAATTGAACAACAGCATTGCCATTATACCAGTCTTAGACACATAGGTCTATCAAACATAAAAAACCAACCCAATTTATAATTGGATCCACTAAATTTATACTAGGATTTAATTTTTATACTACACTGCCTTAGATTTTGAAGCACTTGACCTCTGATGATGATGGTGGTGGTGGTGATAGATTTGGAGGACACACACACTGTTTGACACTTTGGTATATATTGCTAAATGCAAAGTCTTTAATGACCCTGTGGATCTTTCTGTCTTGTTGGGGAGATAACAAGAACACATGAAAGAACTGGTAAGAATTAACATAAATTAATAGTTTGTGTCTTATAGCGTCAAATAGTACAACTTATAAAAACAGGTTTAGCGATATAGGCTTCTTTTTCACCTTGACCTGGAGAACTGTTTGATCAGCCAGTATTGAATTAAACTCCTTTGAGCTTCTCTGGCACCAAATTAACTGCTAGAAAAGCAGATAGGAAAGGAAAAAATGTAAAGGGTATTAGTGAAGGTTGTTAGACACTGTCCATCTAGCAAAATTAATGTATTTTTATCCATCACTGCTTATAGTTTCATTGATGTTTATCATAGAACTGATGTTTACTTTCAGACTGTTAACAGAGGAACTTCATTATGAGCACCTAATATGTGCCAGGCATTTGGCTAAATACTGAGGTTATGATGAACAAAAGCAGATAGATCCTTACCTCTTTACCTCTTACAGTCTAGTAATGAACATAAACATTAAATAAAGAATTATGCAAATAGAAAATAGAGCCATGGTTGGCAGGATTGACTACTTGAGGGGCACAAAGGAAATTTTGGGATAATGGAAATGTTCTATGTCTTAATTGTGGTGGTGGCTGCATTTATGCATATATTTTATCAAAATACACTGAACTCTGTACATCTAAAAAGGATACATTTAATTATATATAAATTAAAACAGTATTTTTGTTTAAAAAATAACTCAAATACATGTAAAATTATAGCCATAATAAGTTTTACAAAGGAGGGTTGCATGGGCTATGAGAACATAAAATAGAAAGAATTCACATAGGCAGGGAGGAAATGATGAGTAGAAGTAACTAAGTGAAGGATGGGGATTGGTTTCATGGGGACAGTGTAAAAGGCAGAAATAACCACAGGGCCCACGTGCCAAGTCCCTGAGGTTAGAAGATCCATGGCAGATTGAAAGAACTTGAAAAAAGCCATTGTGTGGAATGCAGAAAATGCCATGATCTTAGTTTTCTGAATGTTGAGCTTTAAGCCAACTTTTTTACTCTCCTCTATCACTTTCATCAAGAGGCTCTTTAGTTCCTCTTCACTTTCTGCCATAAGGGTGGTGTCATCTGCATATCTGGGGTTATTGATATTTCTCCCGGCAATCTTGATTCCAGCTTGTGCTTCATCTAGCCCAGCGTTTCTCATGATGCACTCTGCATATAAGTTAAATAAGCAGGTGACAATATACAGCCTTGACATACTCCTTTTCCTAGTTGGAACAAGTCTGTTGTTCGATGTCCAGTTCTAACTTTTGCTTCCTGACCTGCATACAGGTTTCTTAAGAGACAGGTCAGGTGGTCTGGTATTCCCATCTCTTTAACAATTTCCCACAGTTTATTGTGATCCACAAAGTCAAAGGCTTTGGTATAGTCAATAAGCAGAAATAGATGTTTTTCTGGAACTCTCTTGCTTTTTTGATGATCCATCAGATGTTGGCAATTTGATCTCTGGTTTGGAATATTACTCAGCCATAAAAAGGAATGCATCTGAGTAAATTCTAATGAGGTGGATCAACCTAGAACCTATTATACAGAGTGAGGTGAGTCAGAACGAGAAAGATAAATATCGTATTCTAATACATATATACCGAATCTAGAAAAATGGTACTGAAGAATTTATTTACAAGGCAACAGTGGAGAAACAGAGAATACTTACGGACATGTGAAGAGGGGAAGAGAGGGTGAGACCTATGGAAAGAGTAACATGGAAACTTATATTACCATATGTAAAATATATTGCCAGTGGGAATTTGCTGTATGGCTCAGGAAACTCAAACAGGGGCTCTGTATCAACCTAGAGGGGTGGGATGGGGAGGGAGATGGGAGGGAGTTTCAAAAGGGAGGGAATATGTGTATGTCTATGGCTGATTCATGTTGAGGTTTGACAGAAAACAGCAAAATTCTGTAAAGCAGTTATCCTTCAATAAAAAATAATAAAAGATTGCTGTGAGAAATATCAATAACTTCACATATGCAAATGACACCACCCTTATGCCAGAAAGCGGAGAACTAAAGAAACTCATGATGAAAGTGAAGAAGTTGGCTTAAAACAATATTCAGAAAACTAAGATCATGGTATCCGGTCCCATCACTTCATGGCAAATAGATGGGGAAACTGTGGCTGACTTTATTTTTTTGGGCTCCAAAATCACTGCAGATTGTGACTGCAGCCATGAAATTAAAAGATTCTTACTCCTTGGAAGAAAAGGTATAACCAAAAGCTAGACAGCATATTAAAAAGCAGAAACATTACTTTGCCAACAAAGGTCTGTCTAGTCAAAGCTATGGTTTTTGCAGTAGTCTTGTATGGATGTGAGAGTTGGACTATAAAGAAAGCTGAGAGCCGAAGAACGGATGCTTTTGAACTGTGATGTTGGAGAATGTTCTTGAGACTCCCTTGGACTGCAGGGAGATCAAACCAGTGAATCCTAAAGGAAATCAGTCCTCAATAGTCATTGGAAGGACTGATGCTGAAGCTGAAGCTCCAATACTTTGGCCACCTGATGTGAAGAACTGATTCGCTGGGAAAGACTGAAGGCCGGAGAAGGGGAAGACAGAGGATGAGATGATTGGAGGGCATCGCCGACTGGATGGACATGAGTTCGAGTAAGCTCCAGGAGTTAGTGATAGGCAGGGAAACCTGAAGTGCTGCAGTCCATGGGGTCGCAGGGTCGGACAGGACTGAGCACCGGAACTGATATAACCAAAATGAAAAAACAGAGCAGAAGGCAGTTGCCCTCCAGATCAGTAACTCAGTAATTTATTTGTGTCTGGGATTTCCTGCAGTTTGGATTTTTTTGTTCAGGTCCTCTAAGCCCTAGAAGTTATGTCATTTGGATTCCCAGAGTATTTTCACAAGACACCTACATTCCTTATGGAGCTGTGGCACAACAGCAAGCCCATGTTTCCCTGGATTAATAAAACAGGCACCGCTGCTTTTGTTTATTGATATAGTATCTCCCCTCCCCTCACGCCCTCCCCCGCCTAGCGACACAAACAACTTTCCGGAAGTAAGAAAAAGCAGTCAACCAGATGAAATTTGGCTTCACAGCTGCCAAAATAGTGGCTGTCGAGCTAGACGCGGGTGGGTTTCTGTGTAGCACGTTTCCGTCTGTGACCGGGTCTTTTCCCCTACGGGCACCTTCGGGCTGAGGCCCCGAAGACTAGCTGGGCTCCCTCGAGCCTCGCGCTCCCTTTCCTGGGGGCAGCAGTTGGTGTGGTGGGGCAGCCGCGAGTCCCGAGGAATAGGTCCGGGCGCGGCAGCCGGCCAGAGCCCCCGAGGTGAGCCCCGGGCTGTGCCCCGGGGTAGGAGGGCTGAGAGCCGAGCTGTCCAGACGCCGGGCAGCCGCGCAGGCCCCTCCCGCCTCCCCACCCCAAATTGGCCCGACCGCCAATCGTCGGCTGCTCACCTCCTTTACCGCAGGTGACCATGGCCAATCGCCAGGGGTCTCTTTGCCAGGAAGCGTCTGAGTCTGCCAATCGGGGCGGTCCCTCGGGCGGGGCGGGGCAGGGGTAGGGAGCGAAGGGCTGTCCCGCGGGAAAGGCAGAACCTGAGGAGACCGACTGCGCCGCAGCGGTGACTCGGCGGAGGGGGGCCAAGAGGGGTGCTCGGAAGCAGCCCTCGGCTCCCTTCCCTGGAAGCACAGAGGGCGGGGGCCTTGGCGAATGGCTTTCTTGCTGGCCGCTAGCGGAGTGAGTAGACCCGGAGGGTCTGGGAGAGGGGCCGGCTCCCACCCCTGAGTTCCCAGGGACCCTGCTGCTCGCCCAGGCCGTGCGCTTGAGTGTGATTCTCTCCCTGCCTCCATCCCGTCGCCCCCTGGGGTGAGTAGGACGCTGTGGCCGTCCGGGCCGTATGTTCCGTGAGACTCTCCTCACTTCCTCGGCCGAGATGGTTGGAGGCTGAGGCTAGGGGCCTTCTGTACCCCGGAGAGGTCATTCGCCACCAACCAAACTAGTCTGGAGAGAATCGCTCCCCCTTTTTCGATTCATTTTCGTGGAACTCCAGTCTTCTTTCGAAAGCTGTCTCAAGATCCTGAACACAAAAGTTAGACTTTCTCTTAATGTGAAAGTTTAATTTTGACCACTTGCCCAATAATAGAATTTCCTGTTGGGGCCAAACATTTTCTGTTGTTTTATTTTTGGCCAATATTTTTGTGTGTAATAATTATGGGTGCTGTTATTTGTGAGTATGTGTGTTTTGGGAAGGGGAGGTGGTTTTATGTTTTGGGATAGTTTGTGCAAAAATAGTGAAAACTTTGGTATAGTTTTATTGGGTTCACGTAAAAACTGGAGGGAAAGGTTTAGGTTCTCAGTAAGGTTGGTTGTGGAAAGTTGACTATAAGCAGTGAACTAGGAAGCATGTATGAATCATGCATTTATTGCGTCATTTCTACTATATTTAAGTGTTTTTGATATGAAAAAGTAAGAGATGTATTGATTAAGAAAATGTCGGTTTGCTGATCTGAAGTAACACTTAGCTTTACCTGTTGATTAAACTGTGTACTTTTAGCTGTATTCAGGAAATCAAAAACAAATCAAGAATTTATTTCTCCTAGTATTGATTTAAGAAAGTGGGAGAGATCTTAGAATAGTAGGTGCAGTTTTAAGAATTTGTGTAGTGAACTTTAAGTTGGGAATTCTCATCCACTGTGAATCATCTCTCAGAACATTTTCTTTATTGAACTGAGTTTGTGATAAAGCCCTTTAATAAATAGTGTTAATTAACATCTTTCATTTACTTTTAATTTAAATTTTTATTTTAAATTTCACTTTTTATGTACCCCAGCACCATGTTACCTTTCCTATCCTAGGAAAGATAAAAACCACTAAAAATCAGACTTTCAGTCTAGAGAGCTTACCTGGGAAATTAGAAAGATAACAGAGAAGCTGAATCTATTTTCAAAATGTTCAGAGTCTGATTTTGACAAAGATGATATTTTACTTGAAGTATCCCTCAATAAGCACTAGGTTGCAATGACTGTTGGTCACATTCATTTTGATATTTTCAAAGTCTCAGGTGGTGTTTTTTTTTTTTTTTCCTTTAGTGTGGAAAGGCTAACTGAGCCATCCCCAGTTGATATGTTTGGTTCAGGCAGTAAAGAGCATTGTGATAAAACCATATTCTGCTGATTGGAAAATCAGGCAGGTGCATAGTTTGCAGTTTTTTGCTTGAGAAAGAGGATACCAGGCTTTTATTTTAAAAAGGAAATTCTGAGATGTCGCCTGGGATGTGTTGAGTTCTGTCAGTATCTGAGAACTGATGTTTATTAAACTCCTATAGAAAAAGACAGTTTTTTATGGATACTGTAATGTACTTGGCCTAAGATTATATTTGTACTAAAGCTTCCCTTGTAGCTCAGGCGGTAAACAATCTGCTTGCAATGCAGGAGACACAGGTTTGATTCCTGGGTCAGGAAGATCCCCTGGAGAAGGAAATGGCAACCCATTCCAGTATCCTTGCCTGGAGAATCCCATGGACAGAGGAGCCTGGCAGGCCACAGCCCATGGGGTCAGAAGAGTCAGACACGACTTGGTGACTAAACCACCGCGAGATTATATTTAGGAAGATTCTCCAGTAGATGTTTAAGCAAAGATTATGTTTGAAAGAATAATTCTTAGGTTGAAAATGTGCTTAAGCCAAGTACCTTTCCCTAAATATTTTAGTTAATTGAAGTTCCACCACACACAGGCAATTAGTCATTTAAAGCCATTTTCCATCTCCCTTATTTTCCATGTCCAGTTAAACCAGATCCTGTTTGGTTTGCTTAGAAATAGCTCTTGGGTTTATCCTCTTCCCCCCCCCCCAAAAAAAAACAGTGTTTTAATTCAGGCCCTCATCATCTCTCACCTAAACTTTCACAAAACTTAACTAGTCTCCCTGTCATTAGACTCCCTCTATCCGTATTCTTTCCACAGTTAGATCCCACTGAGTCACAGCTGTGCTTAAAAGTCTGTTTTGGCTCCCCCTTGCCCAAGCCCAGCTGCTGAGAATATTCTTTAAGGCCCTTCACAAGCTGGTGATAATTATCACTCTTGGTGTGGACTCAGCTGCAGGCATCCTACCCAGGGCATCTACTGTAGCATAATGAACTCTTACCTGTTTGAAACATGACATAGCCTCTCATAGCTCTTTGTGCAGTCACAGTGCTCTTGATTACAGTTACAGTTGCTTAGAATTCAATCTGGTGCTATATCGCTACTACTTTTGACATACAATTTTTGTGTTACTTTTTCTTTGATGTCTTCCTTCACGCAGAGCAAGTTAGGATTATTGTCCTTCATGTGTTACTACAGCACTTTGTTCATACTTCTATGCTATAGATTTTTGTGCTCATATCTGGTTCTTGGATTAGACTCAAACCTTCTTTAATTCTGTAGGGCCTTTGTCCCTAGTCTAGTGTTTGGCACATATCATCAAATGATCAAAATGCTTGACTTAATCATGTCGTTAAGTGTACAAACCTTTGATTTGGTTCATCCATGTTAGTTAGAAATGTATTCCAAGTCACCAAGTTCCCTAATTGCTGCCCTACCTGAGAGACAGGACTGCAGAAAATGTTAGAAACAGCGTTACAAATGGTGAGTGGATTTCCAGGCAAAGGCCTACTCTTCCAACCTATGTGATCTCTAATATAGTTGAAAGAATACAAGTAGTGGTACAAGTTGGTTCTGTAGTAGTTAGTATCATAGGAAAAAGAGCGTGTTGCTGGCTAGAGAAGTCAGGGAGACTGCTTGGAAAGGGTGAAATCTGATCTCATCCAGAAGATTAGGTAATGATTAATTGTGTTTGCTATTATCTGTATTGTTCTTAAAGAAGTTCTTTGAAGACATAGATAGCACCTAGCACATAACAGATCTTCAATGAATATTTGTATTGCGAAGGAATGTTAATGGTTGCTGTGCGTGTTTTGGAGGGCAGGGGAGTTATTAATACTATAGGAGTTCATTTATTTCTAGAAACACCTTTAAGAACTTTGCTTCTTTGCTATATTGACAGAACAGCTAATTTTGTTTTTCCTGAAATGTGCCATTTCAACCAAGGTATTCTGCTTACTCGGTTATTTCTTTGCATTCTCTGCATTCCAGAGCATGTTTTATAATCCGGTTACATTAATCTTCCTCACTCAGTTTCAAGGTTACACTAAATTTTTGCTTGTGTTTTGACATTTTTTTTGTCCTTTGGTGGAAGACCCAACTGCAGCTAGAAACTTTAAGTTATTATTGTCTTTGTTTAAATGAAGTTAACTTTTTTTTAAAGTGAGTAAATGGACTCTTGGTTTTTCCAGTAGGGTGAGCTGTTCACTTACCTGATGAATATGGTTATTTACTTGGAGATACTGGCTTCACAGACTCGTAGAACTGGAAAGGATCTTAAAGTTTTAATTCAGCCTCTGTGTATTTATAAAATAGAGAAAACAGTTTCAGAGAAGCCAGGTGACTTGCTAATAGGACTACCATCTATGATTTTTGCTCTTCTGTTAGCTCTAGACTGGGGTGCTGCTCTGATGCTTGTATTCATTCATTGCTCACCTCAGTCTCCTAAGTCCCAGTAATTTTTCCAGTTCAGACACTGATTTTGGTTTCGTTTTGATTCAGCATCTGCGTCTGAAAAATATCTTACATACTTCTCCAAGAGAATATTGTTCCTTATTTCACCTCCTTGTGCTTTCCAGCCTCTCTTTGTGCTTATACTTGCTCCTAAGTCTGGAAAGATGGCTTTTCTGGTTACTCTCCATTTTCCTGCAAATTCAACCTTCTGGTTTCTTATAGGGTTTAGCCAATGGAAGGACAAAAGATGGAAGGAAAGAAAGAGAGAACCTTTGGGGGTGTTTATTCCTCTTGTTCTCTCTCTGCTTTGATGAATTTGTGGCAGTGGCTGTGTCCTACAGCTGGACTGTCCCTTGAGCGTGCTGTGAGCTACATTATTTCCCTCCTTGTTCTTCAGTCTTGGGGGTGGTGACAGCTTCCTGCTGTTCCTGATTCCTGGGTACCTTAGCATCGCTTGCTAGTTTACTTAACCCTGCCTTCCTTTCTCTCCTAAAGAAAAGTTCAAACATCCCATCCGTTTATAATGTTTCCCACTCTTGCTCACTGCTGTTAATAATTTCCCCCTCCTCATCTTTGTCCAAATCAAAATGTTACTTCTGTGACACTTTTCTGATCTCCTTAACTTTCTCTTTTGAATTTCTCAGTATCTTTCTCATAATAATTTATCATGCTTGAAGCAGTTATTTGTAGACAGATGTCTATCTCCTACTACAGATTTGAAACTGTTAGGTGTTGCACAGCGGTTATTTGTTAGATGTTTATCTCCTATTACAGATTTGAAGCTATATCTGCTTCATCTTGGCATGTCCAGAGCATCCAGCACAGTGTCATAGTCATAAACACCCAGTGAATAAATCATTATTGTAATGCTGAATTCCAAACCCAGAGTAGTATGTATGAAACTGTGCTCACTAGACTTGGCATAAGAGAATGAATTTTTAGAAGTTTGTTTTAGTTGTCATCATCTGGTCTTGCTTCTTGAACTGCCTAGGTGGTGTCTTTCCTTCTGTTTAATTTCTCTTCTCTTAAAAACTTTGAATTATTGTTAAAAGTTTTCAGCATCCATACTTATAATAAATCGTTTAGAATAGTTAGATGTTATTTGTGATTTTTTTCATGAGTATTCTGATTCATAATCTGCAAGAACTTCGATTGCTTTTTGTGTTTAAAGCCTAACAGGTTGGCGCATTTCAGAATTCTTTATTCATTTACAGAAATTTTATTGAGCACTTGCTGCAAACCAAGCCCTAGCCTGGGGGTACAGTAGAGAATAAAAAGAGTCTTGTCCTATCAAACATATATTCTAGTCATATTTTAGACCTTTTTGATAGATTTCTGACAACAGGGTAATCAGGGTAATTTTGTATTGCACTTTTAACAGCCTTAGTAAAAACAACTTATTTCCTTCTGTTTGATGTTCACTGGCAGCTAAATCAGATATACAAAAACTGCTTCGGCATATGTAATTTTAAAGGAATAAGCACCAAACCAGTTACAGAATCTATTCTTTCCAATTCGGGGTTATTTTTGTTCTACTTTGTTGTTTGCTTGTTTTGTGTGAGAAGTAAGCCATTTAGTACTGATTGTCTGTTGGCCTGACTAGTTTATCATTTAACGTCCCTTGGTGGTTTTATTTCAGTTTGTTGTATTTTGCTACACGGAGAGATAAGTTTTGTTAAAGGAATATATTAGATTTTGTTTGTAGAAACATTTCATAATCAAATTTCAGCAAATATTATGAATGAGTTTGAGAATTCTGTAGTTATTTGAAAACTTGAACTACTAAAGCATTCATTTTTAAGAATTCATGAGTTTATTGTGAACTTTTCCTCATTATATGTAGAGCAGATTTCCAAGAGACTTTCTAAAACTTCCATTTTTGGTGGACCCTTGAAAATCATGAGAATTTGCTTTCCAAAATTTTGTGAAGCTCAGTGACAGGCAGTTATATGAGGTTGGAAAGGGGAAGAATGTATTTTTTGCATCCCTCAGAGCTTATTTAAGATCCTGGAATGACTTAACCTATGACTTTGAATTTTAAGAATGATATTGTCAAGTAGCCTCACCAGCGATTAATGTGTGAAGAATAAAGTTTTGACTAATTGCCAGCACCACATGGTCAAACAGTGCTTTGTTAAGGGGACTTATATAGTAGATGTTTTTGTTTTTTATGAGTTTGCTTTCTTTAATGTTGACTCATGATCATGGAATTGGCAGGAAGGATGTGGGGAAAAAATTAGATATTCTGCTTTGTTTTAGTGGCCATTTTTCTTAGCGTTTGTGTGCACGCGTGCGTGCATGCTAGTTTGTACTTTATCTGTAAGTAAATTTGTTATGCTTTATTTTATTTGACTTGAAAAGATGTCTCCAAGCAACTTTAGTGTTACCAAGTTTACTCTCAAGACATTTTAGGGTTTGATAATTTTAAAATAATAATGCTGATGATTTTGCAAGCTAAAAGAGTTATAAAATTTTGAAACATATTTATAACCTTTACAGTTTCTGAATACTTTTTACATAAAGTTTTTGAATTTTTTAAAAATCAGGCATCATGAATGTATAAAGTAAAAATTAAGAAGTCCTTGTCTCAAATGCTCCTCTTGCTCAGTCTCACTTGGTAGATGTAGTATCTGCTTCTTGTGTGTTTTATTTCAGACCTGTGTGTGTGTGAGAATAAAGTAACTTTTCAAAAATATAACATCTTATTAGTCATGTCTCTGTCTAGAAGAAGGTAATCACTCAGCCAGTATTAATTGGCCTGAATTTTGATGTTTATTTTATTTTTGTAATTTGCTTTCTGTGTTCAGAAGCTGTAAACTCATATTTCATTAAAAAATTTTTTAAAGTAATTTGCTGCATTCTGAAATCTTGAAGCAATTTTGTATGCCTCCCAGACATTTATATCTCTAAAATGGTAGTTACAACCTTTATAGAGAGGGAGAATATATAATTTATTGTCCCAAGTGGAGCACTTAGAGAGTGAAGGAGGCTGCTAATAATTTTGTTGAGAAAGCAGGCATAAAAAGAGACTCTCCCAGACAAACTGGGATAGTGGTCACCCTGTTTATAAACTCCAGGTTTTTGTGTGTTCTATTTACTTTTGGCAGTAAGTTTTCATATGACTTTATTGAATAAATTAGGAGTCATTTGGAAAGACAAGCTATCAGTGATTTAAATAGAGGAAAATGGTACAAACCCAAACCTTTCTTATGCAGTTGTTTGAGTAATCAGATCACTTTATGGAATCAATATTAGTATTTTGTTCTGTAAGTCAAAAGGTTACATAACAGTGTTGGTATTAGTTGAAGAGAGATCATGAAGAGTAAGCAGTTGTGCTAAGAGTTACGATAAAGCTAAGAAATTTTGACAAAGGTGTATGTACCTGATTCCTACTTGACAAATCAACTCTTTTCTGTCCCAAGTATATGAGCAATTTAGACTTGTCGTTGTGTTTTTTTTTTAAGAGAAGTTATATTCTTTGTAAATTTAAAGATAAAAATAATTTTATTTTTCAAAGGATTAATGTATTCTCAAAATCTTTTTATTTTATGAAAAAGAGTGATTCTTTATATTGTTTGACTCTGTTACCAAGGTAATAATTGAGCACAATTTACCTTTGTGGTTCAGGCATAATACCTGATACTTTTGTGAATATCTCATATGGAATTTTGTTTCTGATATGTTTTCCAAGACTGTATTTTAGAACTAGTTTTGTCTGTTTCTCATACTTTTTTTATTACTATTATCTGTTTTCTTCAGAGTTCATCGGCTTACTGTTTATTTTCATTTTTTTCAAGAAATGTTAAATACAGTTTAAGTTATCCTTGTATCTTTTTCTTGATTATACTTCTCTATTAGAGTTGCATATGTTTTGTGTATTACCTAGTTGTTCATTTATTTTGTTTTTAACCCATCAAGTATTCATTGAGAACCTTTTCTGTATGTTAGGCCTAGTTTAGGGTCTGGGATACAGTGCTAAATCCTGGTTGTTTTCAGTTCCACATTATGAAGAAGAATAGAATAGCCACCTTTTGCGTTACTTTATGTATATTCTTTCATCTCTCCAACAATCTTGAGAGGTTTATTTTTGTGTCCTTCCCTGGTAAGAAAATGGAGGTGGAGAAAGTAACTTGGCCAGATCATGTAGGTAATTAGGGAATTACAGATTCAAGATTTAAAACTAGGTCAGTCTGACTTTAAAGCTTGTGTTCATTTTGGGTACACCAGGCTCCTTCAGACATTTTTTAGATTAAATTTTAGTCTAATATGCTGTGAGTTCTTTTCAAATATCATTGTGATTTAATAGAAAAATGTAATGGATTTGAAATCAAAGCACTGGGTTGAAAGCTCAATTTAAAAACCCATCTGGATGATTTGGGTAAGCACTTATAAAATAGGATTAATATCTATCTATTTTACTATGTTATAATAATGAAAAAAGAAATGACATACAGTAAAACATCTAGCCAGAGGATCTGGTACTCTGAAAAAACTTACTGTACTGTATTGTACTGTGCATCCCTGGTGAATCTGTGGTGCTAGTATTGTTCATTTAAAACTATGGAAAAAGGCTTTACCATTTAGGGCATTCTTGGGGCACCTAGCAGTTATTGATAAAATAGCTATAACTATCATGTTGATAAAAGAGAACCTAATTTGGAGTCTTAGACTATCAGAACGTTGATTTAGATGGAAAATGCTGTTCTGAAGTTACATTGGAGGAAAGAATTTAATAATAGGCTCAATTTTATGGATGTTTTTGAATTGGAAATCTTCAAACAAAATGGTTTATGAGTATTTTTTAGGGTTAAAAATTCATACTCTCAGAACTTCTCTATACCTCTAAATTCTGTTTTCCTTTAGCTGAAGAGGGTAAACCACAGAAACGGCAGATTATGAATTTTCCAAATTTTTAATAAACCAAGGAAGTCACCGATTAGTATACCCCACATAAAATCTTGGTCTTAAGCAACTTTTGAGTAACTTGGTAGGGAGACAAAGTGGTGTCATTTTTCAAAAAACTTAATTTGCTAATAAATTTCTAAGGAACAGAAAAGCCATTAAAATTTTTGGCATAATTTTTAAATTTATTTTTTAACTTGCCTCTTGCTGCTCATGTACCTATTGATACTTTTCCTCTGTACAGTTACAGATTTTTCTCTTATTATTCCTTTAATTAATTACTCATGTCAGACGCACAGCATAGTAACTTTCTATTCTCTCTTTTCCTTACCTTTTTGGAAGATCAGTACCACACTTGCTTTTTTCCAGTCTTCTGGTATCTCTCCAGTTCTTGAATTTTCAAAAATAATTGTAAGTGATTCAATTGTAAGTATGCCCTATACTTCTTTCATTGGCTGAAAGCGTATCTGTGATGCATGTCCTCTCAAATTGCTAACTGTGAACATAAACTTTTCCAAATACTCGTATTTAATCAAAACAACATTTCTGCAAAGTTTTTATTATTTTATTTAAGGACTATGTTATGCCAATTTTCCTTTAAAAATCACATACTTTTGTCTGGATTTTATCCCATTTGTTTTTCATTAGGTGTCTTGTTTTCTTTGGTGTTTTTCCTTTGTTAAATTTTTAAGTTGTTATTCCCTTTACAGTTCTGCTACTAATCATTTATTTTGTTTTCTTGTTACTCTGAACTTTCCTATGAGACTTACATGGAATAACTTTGGTGTTTCTCTTTTCACAACATATTATATACTATTTTGTCCTGTATAAGAGAAAGCACTGAGTATACGGTACTTAGTCCTTTTAAGTTTTTGCTGTAAAATTAGATTTGATATGAAAATAATTACTCATTTGCAGATTTCTTTTTACAGTGTTATTCAGTCATAGCCCTTCCTGTCCTGCGTTATTCTTCTCAGTTCCTTAAATTACTCATAACTTTCTTATTTCCTGATTCTGACCTCAAGAAAACCTTAAACCACTTTTCTCCACCTTTACCTCCACTATTCATTACTCTTCCTCTGTCAGCAGGAATTACTTTAAAAGCTTTTATTCTTTGTCTCAAAAATTGCCTCTTGTACTAATTTACTGTCTCCCCAAAGCAGCTACATAAGAAGTAAATTTCTGTGTACTTCAGAAAGTATTAAAGCCATCCTTTATAATACTCTTCTTTCTAATGGCAATGAAGTATGCAGTTATCTGTATATAAAGTATAATGTTTAATGTCCCTGTTAGTTATTAATAGAAATTCAGTTTAATTTTGCTGACATGTGTTAGATGTACCTTCTGAGAAAAGTGATAATATTCAACATTAAGTGTTATACAGATAGTAGAGAGGTACTTACATACAATTTTGAGGCAGTTTAAGATTCTTCTGTCATTTTAGATATTATTTTTGGAATTGCCCTTAAATTGGGCCAGATGTCTGCCTTTTTATATATATACTTTTATTCTGGACACATATATCTTGGTTGATAGAGAATTTTGTGTTACTGTTAACTTTATACATGTACTTTAGCTTTCTTTAATTAGCAAGTTACTCTTGAAGACTAGGGACTTTTTTTTTAAAACCACATTTGCCACATAAGTGGGTTTTTTTTTTTCCTTTACATAGATTATTTTATGGTTAGATTTAGGTATAATTTCTATTGAGTTTCTTCTAGTTTAGCTTCTTTTATATCACAAATCATTTTGTCTCTATTTCTCTATAATAGTTTTATTTTAAACTTTCAATGAGTTCATACAAATGAAATCATCTTTAGAACTATGGCTCATCAATGTGGTAAATTAAGGAGCAACCACCTCTTTTGGTCCTGATTGCCAAAAATGCAGTATAACCACTTACTATTGAAGGAAAAAAGAGAAGAAAGGCATGAAGAAAGGATTGAGGGAGTAAAAGGAGAGAGAGAACACAAGGCAGGGGAAATCTAGGAAGCATGCATGGGGAAGACTGGCATCACGGCATCACAGTTGCCAGAAGCTGCCATCAGTGCAACACACATTTGCTCAACAGTGAGCTAGCCTGGAGTTGATGTGGGGGTGGAGCGGTACAGTGCTCAATGAATGATAGTTTCTGCCCTAGTGGAGTTTATAATCCTTCAGGGAAATCAATCAAGTAAATATTTAGATATGATAAAACATGATAAGTGTTCGATTAAAAGGCAAGTACAGAGTCTGCCTGACTCCCAACTTGCTTGTTCCCAAGAGCTAAGATGTCACTGTAGGAAGTATGAAGTCATAGTGTTTTAAAGGGTCTGCCTGTTCTGAGTTCTAGTCAAAAGAAGAGAGACCACTCTTGACATGGTAAAGGACTATATTCTATTTTTATGACCTTTTAAAAAACACAAATCCATTAAAAAGGATATGAATAAGTGTGTAGTACTTTAAATATTTTAAATGTTGAATGAAAAGAGGAATGAAAGGATTTTATGAAATCATTTTTGTTAGATGGTAATAAGTTCCTTTTCTCTTGAGATACTCAAAGACTAGATGACTTTCAAGTACGTCATGAAAGTAACTGCTGTTGAGTGGGAGGTTGGACTGTGTGGCTTTAATTCTGTGTCGTGAATCACAGTGTGTAGTGAAAACATATTTTCTTGTAGCACGTTATTCTTAAAAGATTTGAGAAAACAGGTTAATTACTAGCAATTGCTTGTCCACATTATTAATGTGTACATGTTATTTTATTGATTGCAGATGGGAAACTATATATGTAGATTTTATTTTAAGATACCAAAGATTTATAAATTTACTATGCAAGAGAGTTTAGGCCAGTTCTGGGATTTTAAGCTAATAACTATTGTTACAAACTTCCCATTATACAATACATAGAGAAAAATGGATTGTTGAGTAGATCTTTGACTTGGATGTTATGATGTTGGGGGTTTTAAGGATAAAGGAATGTTGTGGAAGACTATCTAGGGAGAGGCAGGTCTGAGAAAAGAGCCACAGTGAGGTTCACGTGATTATATTAATAGTAAAATCAAAGAGCTGTTTTTAAGACTTAAAAATAGGTAGTTTTCAGATCTTAGTAATTTAAATCTAAGTTTTTCCATTTGTTTATTGGCAGATTTTTAATCGAATAGTGATTTGTCTAGTTGGATATGTTAATTAGATTTTTATAGTGGTGGTTCTAAATGGATTCAGAAGAGGGAAAATTCCTGAAGATTACTTTTTCTCATTTAGATCCTTCACCATTTTAGTTATTTATAGTATGCCATTCATTGACCTTTTTAATATTTAGCAAGAATAATGTATTTAGCTGATCTTAATGAGGTTTTATAGTGAAGTTATTAATAATTATTTCGCTTTTGAAACAAAAAGTAAGCCAAGCAGTCCTTACTATTTTCCTGTGGTGTAGTTACATTGAAAGGAATCACTCCCTCCTTTCTTAGTACAATACTGTAATACCTCTGGAATGTGACGGATTTATACTTTCTTTCCCACATCTTTTATTATCATATTCTACATAGGAAGGAAATGTTTTTAAAACAGTGTCTTTGGGGTTATCTTTAAAAATGAAGGTGTTTACAATTTTATAAATATATCTGGATTTTACATACATTGCTTATTATTTTTCTCTCTTGAACTTTGTTTTTACATGACATCTCTTATTTTTCAATACTCATTTCAAGTAGTTTCTTAGTGTGTATGTAAAAAAAAATAGGCAGTTTTAGTTGCCTTTGAATTTGAAAAAGCAATTGAATTATAAGATTAGTTGTTTTTCTCATGATCTTAATAAGAGTTAGGTTTTTAATGCTTTGTTTATGAATTTAAATTTTAGTTTGGAAAGAACAGCAGTAGTAACTAGTTATTGATAGTAATTATAGTTTTTGGTAGGAGTCTTAGCTGCCACATTAATAATAGGAGGAGGAACCTGTATTTGGCAGGTAAGAAATAGCTTAGAGAAACACGGTATCTTGTTAGTGGCTGAGCTGTAATTGGAAACCAGGTTTGCCAACCCATTGTTTCCATAATGCTATACTGTGTCAATCTGATGTTTGAGATCGTGGCAGAGAAGGTGCTTTGCTAATGACAGTGTTAGGCAATGATGAAGTGTTGGTTTAATATAAAATGAACTCTGGCCTCAACTGACTAAAATGGGGACTGTGAAATGATAAGCACTTTTTTGGTAAAAGAGAGGGGAACAAAAAACAATTGAAAGTCAAGTATGTTATATTGGAGCACTGTGTCTCAGCTTTTTGGTGCAGAGTTTTGTGGTTGGGTTGGGATTGTGACTTTATTGGCTCCTGACCCTTATTTCCCTGTTTAACTGCATGACTTCTAGTCATGCAAATATGGCAAGATGATAGCCTTTTTTGATCTCAGACTGTTTTTTCTTTTATAACCAAGATTAATGTATTTTTCAGTCAAAGATGATTAAGAACTCAAAGAGTGGAGTTAAAGCATAAGAATCCTGTACTCTTGGAGCTCAAAATTTTTAGTGTACAAAAAGTAGGACATGCAAATTCTGGATTGTAAAACTGAGAAAGAAGTGGGCCTTCTAAATAAATAAACATTTACACTGTGTCGAGAGTGTAGTGTTCATGCCAAGGGGAAAATGAGTAGGGAACTTAAGACAAAAGTGTTGTCACTTTCGCTTAGGGAGGTCCCTCTTAGAAGAGGTGAGAATTTTGAGTTTTCTTTCTTTTTTTAAATAAGGGAGGAGGAGGAAAACATCTGAGCTAATGGGGTAATTTAGGAAACAGGAGAACTACACAGAATATAAAGTTGAGATTAGGGGACTGGAGGATTGAACTGAACAAAAAGTAAGGGGGAAATAGGAGGGTAATCTAGATTGTTTTGTGCATGTTCCTTTAGCTAAATTATTGTTGCTCTGGAGCCCAGTATGGGCCTTTTGGGAGAGAAGAAAATTATTCTGAAAATGCAGGGTAAATCCTAATTTGAACAGCAGCACATGTAATTGATGAGAAGGGAATAGTGCTAGAAGTTCATGAAGGAGATTGATGTACCAACTATTCTTGGAGAATTTAGATAATTTAAATAGACCTATTATTTATGTGAAAGACTATTTTTAATTTAGAAAAGTGAAGTGTCATGTATGAAGGATGAAGTATCTTTTGTACTATTAGACATTGCTGTAATTTATTGCAATTTTTTTTCCCCTCTAGGGTTTGGATTCAGGATTTGTTCCTAGTGTCCAGGACTTCGATAAGAAACTTACAGAGGCTGATGCATACCTACAAATCTTGATAGAACAGTTGAAGGTATGATATTCGATTATATATTGAATTGATATAAAGTAGTAAATGTTCCAGAGCTTGATTTTGAGTAAAAACAGTTACTTAATGTTACCGAGGCGATGGACATGAGTTTGAGCAAGTTCCAGAAGTTTGTGATGGACAGGGAAGCCTGGCGTGCTGCAGTCCATGGGGTTGCAAAGAGTTGGATACGACTGAGCAACTGAACTGAATGTTACTTTACAACGCTTACTGGTCCTTTAGCAATTTTTAAAACTAACCTAAACATAATTAGAAGGAAATAAAACAAGGTTAGTTTCATATTTTGTTTAAAAATTCTCTGAAACTGGTAAATTTTAAGTGATTTAGTTTCTAAGGCCTTTTTTTATTTGGGTGCGTTAGGGGTTTGGAAGGGTTTATTTCTTTAGATCCTTTATCATTACTAAAATTGTCTCCTTCAATTCCCACTTTAAAATTAATTACAAGCAAAGATCTTGGAAAGAAAAAAGGAATGTTGATAAACTTGAATGACAAGGCAGAAAAAAACAGATTCGAACTGACATTTTAAGTTCTTAAAGTCATATATTTTCTTTTCTTTTGTAATGCTACCAGAGTAATTGATCTTGACTGTTTAAGATAGTTCAGTAGAATTTGACTTGATAACAATGCCTTGGAAAAAATACATGTTATCTTGTATTTTAAGGAACATTATACTTTTAATCCATGTATAAATCATCCCTGGAAGAAATATTTTTGTTTTTTTTGTTTAGTAAACATACAGTGTAGTAAAGTGGCTTGGTATTATAATCTTTTTTTTTTTTAATCCTGTAGCTTTTTGATGACAAACTTCAAAACTGCAAAGATGATGAGCAGAGAAAGGTAACTTCCATAATCATGATTTTGACTTAAAAAATTTTTAAACCAGGAGCCTTTTGGAGAAGTAATAGAAGGACCTCTGTGTTTTGAGTACTTTAATAGTACTGTTGACCTCTTATAATGTGCCATATAGATTTTAAGGGGAGTTTTCTGGTGCATTTCTGGTATGGTTTCATAATTCAACAAAAGAATAACTGAAATTTTTATTATGATACCCTTTTTGTAAGTATCACCTTCCTAGGAGTAAGTTCTTTGTTGAGGGATCATATGCTGAAGGTAGAAATTTATTAAATTTACATGTGGTCACTTCGGATATTAATAAGGCAACTGGTAAACTTTCAGAATAAACCAGAAACCTCAGGTGAGGACACAAAATGGATGTTGCTTTACTTATAGTTCCTCCTTCTGGGCTTCTGACAACCACTTTGTAGTCTCAGTATTATTTTCTTTTTTCAGTTAATGTTTTCCTTTTCCTTGACTAGATTTCCTGATGCACCATCCTTTATTTTTTTGCATTTCTATTAACCATAGCCTTGCATTTGGCTCTTTTACACTTGGTAATAGTAGTGAGTCATGTTTAGCTCACCTTCTTAGTTTTGGAATTTAGTTTCATGTCATTTTTGAGCAGCTTTGCAAAGTTTAAAGTGATTCTAAAATAAGCATTTTAAAATCACTTAGCGTATCCTATAGAAAAGACAAAACTTGCTTTCAGGTAAGGGGTAAGAATGTTTTATATTATTCTCACAAATCTTGAATTGAATCACATGAATTTGAGTATGTAATCCATAATTTTTTATTTAAATGTTTGATTTAAATTATAAGTACAACTAAATGCACTCTGAAACCTGCCTGAACTCAGAGTAATGAGTACATTTTTAGGGAAATTCTTTAAATGACTAACCAGTAAAAAAACAGCAATGATAATATCTCCTTGTGTTTCTGACAATTTGTTTAAACTTATTTTTCACAGAAAATTGAAACCCTCAAAGAGACAACAAATGTAAGTTATATGTTTGATTAACTCTGGCTTTGCATTAGCAAGTACTTTAAAATGTCTCTGTTTTAAGCTGCTACTATTAATTAGAGCAATTGAAATTTTAATTTTTATGAATTTTTACAAGAGTTTAAGAATTGTGTTATTTTCTAAGGGAATTTAAATGAATAGAATAATCCCTTTAATTGAACTGACTTCAGATGCCATTTTATGTTTCTGGTCCTGTCTTTTTGAGATCCTTGAATAAAAGGTGTTATCCATGTACAATGTATATTCGAGCTTTCTGGTATACTGGCCTTCTGACGTTATATACTGGACTGCTAATAAAATTTCTATTTTGATAAAAGTATTTTAGATACAGATATAGTAGTATTGTAGGTTCACCAATATTTTGATAGGATCCTTTATTCTCCATAATTCCATGAATGTCTTGAATAGACATTTTGAGAATTTACATTGAGATAGGCTGCTGTTGATCTAAGAATTTGGAAGTTAATCAGATTCATATCCCTTTGTTGGAAGTGTTAAAAAAACCCTTTAGTTGTTATTAAGAAACTTCTGATCTATAGTCAGACACATTATCCATTATGCCACCGGTCCCATACTTAGATGTTAATCAGTGTAAAGTAACAATTTTTTGGCGTTCCCAAACGATTCATAGAATTGCTAATAATAATTTCATTTGACACTATCAGCATATTCCCTGGTGTCTCAGACAGTGAAGAATCTGCCTGCAATGCAGGAGACCTGTGTTTGATCCCTGAGTCCAGAAGATCCCCTGGAGAAGGAAACGGCAACCCACTCCAGTATTCTTCCCTAGAGAATCCCATAGTGGGTCGTAAAGAGTCAGACGGGGACACACACACACACACTTGACATCCGGAGAGGGTATTTCTTATATAGAGAAGACTTAAATCCTGTGTATTTGAACTGATTTTTGTATTTTAAGCTTTAACATTATATGGCCATTTTATCAGGGGCAAGATCCTAAAATCAGTATTTTGTTTTTGTAGAGCATGGTAGAATCAATTAAACACTGCATTGTGTTGCTGCAGATTGCTAAAGTAAGTAAATTTTATTTTTGATTATTTTCATTTATTGGGATTTAAATGTAATGGCATTTTTCTCTAGTAACCAGAATACTCAGCTGTGAAATATAGTACCTTTCTACAGTAAATTTAAGTTCTGTTTGGGGGTTCCTGTTACTATTGGAAAACTATTGTGTTTGGATGTTACTTGCCAGCCTTTGTCTGTTTTTGATGAAGTCATTTGTGATGGTGGCTGGGAAGGAAGGGAGCACATTTGAATGACTCACCCTTTCCATTATCACTGCTTGAAACACAGACATATTCTGCAAAATCTTTCACAAAAAAGTTTTTCTTTGGAAAAAAGGAATTGAATTTTAGCAGAGTTATTTTTGTTCATCCATAATGAAGAGTATAATGAAGATAAAACTGTTCTTTACACATTTTTTCTAGTACTGTACTTAATAAACTGCTATTCCTTATTCATAGAATAAATGTTTTTGATTATTGTGATTGGTTAACAATTTCATGGATTTTGCCTGCTTTTCTGAAAAATTTTGCTGCATTTGACCTAAAAATGTACTTGATTGCATGATATTTTGGGAAATAAAAATTTTAGTATTTGAAAATAAGTATTTAGAAAATTTTTTTTTTTTTTTTTTTTAACCATTGACTGTATCTCTGTATTTCTGGAAGCAGGTAGGCAGCCAATTCAGCAACCAGGTTTGAAAATGTTTAAGTTTTTAATTATTTGGCCTATTTTACGTATTCAGTTGTATATACTTGTTTGCCTAGTAACAAACACTATTTTCCTAGCATTGTTAATGACACAGTAGTATAGAAAAATGCATTTCTGCTTAGATAGTATGGCTATTAAGCTTGTAAGTGTAGGGGTGAGGGGAAGGAACATTTTCTGTTGAGGCTATTAAAGTGTCAGAACTTAAGGACTCGTGTTCATTTTCTAGGTATTTTTGATGACTATTCCTGATTTTCTGTATATGTTTCTAAATTTCCCATCTATTTTTGTGGATCAGAATGTATTCTAAAGGGAAAATAGGGTTGGGAGGCATAAGAGGGGGTTAAGTTTTTATTTTGTGTTTTCTTTACTGTGAAATTACATGAGTGGGTTGGGCCACCTACAGTTACCCAAAAACTTACATACAGATACCAGTAAAAAAAAAAACATTAAGCTCAGTGTGAGTAGATAGGTATTTTAGGGAATGTCTTCTCTAGAAGATTGAGGAAGAGCTGATAGTGTTTAGACTAATTTGGATCATCTCTGCAAATCATTGAATTCTCCAGGCAAGAATACTGGAGTGGGTTGCCATTCCCTTCTCCAGGGTATCTTCCTCGCCCAGGGATCAAACCTGGGTCTTCTTCATTGCAGGCAAATTCTTTATAGTCTGAGCCACCAGGGAAGCCCATTCAGTACTATTTAGATAGCTGCTCTTTGTAAAACAGAGCAGCCTAGCTTCTTTCGTTAGCTCACCATTTAGCTACCCAAGAAGAACATTTATAATGCTCTATTTTTTGAATGACAAATTTTGAATTTACAATTCAAATTAGGAAAACTTTATTCTAGAAATTTGTTAAGTTAAGTCAGTACTTGCTACCTGTTTGTTTTAGCCCAGCTTAATGGACCTGCGTTTCAGTTTAGAATGAATAACATAGATCAAGTAAATGGAGTTTGGCTTTTTAATTTTTTTCGGAAAGAATTTCACTGTTCAAGCTTTTTATATACAGCTATATCCCTCAAATTATTTATGTACCCTATGTGAACTCTGTGTATTTTTAAACAATTTAAGTATAAGTCAGGCTGTGTCACTTGCCTGCTCAAATCCTTCCTTGATGGTTTCCCACTTCCCTAGCATGGAATCTAAATGTCTTATCATAGCTTAGTGGCGTTTGAGCCATCACTACTCCCCTACCTCATATTGCTTGATTACACCATTCTGACAACATTGGCCTGTTTTCTTTTTCTCAGGCCAAGCATTTTCTGCTTCAGGGATTTGTATTTGCTTTTCCCTCTGCCTAGAAGGCATTTCTTCCAGACTTTGGAGTTTACTCCCTTACTTTTTTTCAAATTTCCACCCACATGAACTCTCTTTGGAGAGACCTTACTGGCCACTTTATCTAAAATAATCTTACCCTCCCATTAGTTTCTTTGTATTCTTGGCCTTGCATTATTAGCCGGATTTACATGGTATCTTGTTTATTGTCTGTCTACACCTTACTGTAATCTCCTTGAAGACTTTGTCTTATTTACTACTTGTATTAGAATGCTTGCACTGCCGTAAGGGTGACTTCAACACCAGAAATGTATTTTCTCACAGTTTTGAAGGCTAGAAGTCCAAGATCAAGGTTCCTATTGATATGGTTTCTGGTGAGGACTCTTCCTGGTTTGTAGGCAGCCATCCTCTCACTTTGTCCTTGGGGCCTCCCCTTGATGTGTACACACTGAAAGTGAGCACAAAAGAGAACCCTCATGTCTCTGCTTAGGAGGACACTTACTGGGTTGGAGCCCCATCCCTAAGACTTTATTTAACCTTAATTTACTTCCCTTACTCCAAATACAGCCTCACTAGGGTTAGGGCTTCATTGTCTGAATTGAGGGGTGGTACATAGACATTTACTCTGTAACAGCGATGTAGCCTCAGTGTCTAGAATGTTGCCTCCCACATATTAGGGACCCGATAAATGTGAATTTTGAGTGCATTTTTTAATACATAATTTGTAATAGTTTATGGTTTAGTATTTCCACTATATCTATGAATTTTTAGTTAGCCATATGATTCATCATCCTTGTAAATTAATTCTTTGGCTAATCAGTCAATCTATGATTAAGATATAAGTTTTTAAATAATAATTAGAGGCAGCATTACATTGTATTTAAGAGCATGGACTTCAGAGCCAGACTGTCTGAGTTTGCATCTTTGCTCCACCGTTTGAGCAAGTTTGCTTTGGTTTTCTCCTATATAAAATGGGATAATAATAGTATCTGTACTCTTACTGATAGTGTGAAATTTAAATGAAAATGAATTAGTGTTTGTAGTGCTCTTAGTACCAAGCATTAATTAGTCCTAAATAATTGTTAAGTTAAATTGTTATAGTTACTTTGGGGGATTATTCTGCCCTGGTGGGTTAATAAAATTTTGAAATCAGCTACTCTGGAGAAGGTACTTTCATCTGAGACTCCAAACAGACGTGGCCAAAAAAAGAATATAGATAATCTGATACCTTTCTTGTTTGGGTTGATTTAGTGTGCAGAGGTTGGGTTTTAATATTCCAGTTTTCTGAGTCTTTCATTTAATTCTCACTCCCTAAAGCTACCCACCTGCCTGAATGGTTAGTGCACTGGTTCCCAAACTTTGCTGCATGTTAGAACCACCAGGGGGGCCTTTAACAGTTCAGATGCATGGTTCCCACCCCAGAGATTCTTGTTGTAGTTTCTGTGGTGTGTCACCTAGGCACTGGATTTTGCAGCTCCCAGATTGATTCTAATGTGTAGCAAAGTTTGGGCATTCCGTGGTTATTGGGATTTTCAGGTAAGTTGTGTTAGCTTATATAACTTCATTCTTTCTTTGAACCATAGGTAGAGACAGCAGTGTTCCATTCATGGGGAACTGCAGAGGAAGTAAGGAGTGAGGGGAGGGAGCAGAGTGAAGATAATCTGGGAGACCCCTGTAGCAGAGGACTTGACCACTTCATCAAGATTAGGTGATATGACCAGAAGTCACAACTCATACAAGCAAAGGACATTAATAATATATTTTATTTAACTCATTATATCCATAATAATATCATTTCAACATGTAATCAATATAAAAATTTATTCACTACTAAAGTATTTCGTTTTCTCTCTCCTTCTCCCTTGGCACTAAGTCATCATTATCCTGGGTATGTTTTATACTTTGAACCAGCCACATTCAGCTGCTGAATAGCCACACGTTACTAGTGGCTTCCAAACTGGACTTCACAACTTTAGATTATAATTTTAGAACTGAGTTGTCTGACCATCTCGTGTGCTATGTGCTCAGTTGTATCTGACTCTGCTACCCCATGGACTGTAGCCTGCCAGGCTCCTCTGTCCATAGAATTTTCCAGACAAGAATACTGGAGTGGGTTGCCATTTCCTACTCTAGGAGATCTTCCCAACCCAGGGATCAAACCCATGTCTCTTGCATCTCCTGCATTGGCAGACATTCTTTAGCACTGTGCCACCTAGATACTTTTAAAGTAGATGTATCTTTAAGTTATCCTTGGATCCCAGATTCTCTCCTTAGAATATTTTTCTGTGTAGACTTTTTGTTTACACCTCAGGATTCATTAATTTCATATCAGACTTTTTTTAAAAAATGAGATTGTATTGTTCAGTCACTCAGTCGTGTCCGACTCTTTGCGACCCCATGGACAGCAGCACGTCAGGCTTTCCTCTCTTCCCCATCTCCTTGAGCTTGCTCAAACTCATGTCCATTGAGTCGATGATGCCATTCAACCATCTCATCCTCTGTCTTCCTCTTCTTCTCCCGCCTTCAATCTTTCCCAGCATCAGGGTCTTTTCAAATGAGTCAGTTCTTTGCATCAGGTGGCCAAAGTATTGAAGCTCCAGCATCAGTCCTTCCAATGAATATTTAGGACTGATTTCCTTTAGGATTGACTGGTTGTCCTTGCAGTTCAAGCGACTCTTAAGAGTCTTCTCCAACACCGCAGTTCAAAAGCATCAGTTCTTCGGCACTCAACCTTCTTTATGGTCCAACTCTCACATACATCATAAAATTCACTCATTTAAAGTTTATGCTTTAATGGTTTTCGGTATATTTACAAAGTTGTACGGCCGTCATTATAATTTTAGCACATCTTTATCACTGCCCCCCAACAAAGAAATACCAGACCTATGAAGAGTTCAATCCCTACTATACCTCTTTCCCTCATTCACCCTTGCTCCTGCCTCTCCTCTAATTCCTGGCAACTACTAATCTATTTTCTGTCTTAAACTTGTCTATGGGGCTTTCCAAGTGGTACAGTGGTAAAGAATCCACCTGCCAATTCAAGAGAGGTGGGTTCGACCTCTTGGTTGGAAAGATCTCCTGGAGTAGGATATAACAACCCATTCTATTACTCTTGCCTAGAAAATTCCATGGACAGAGGAGCCTGGCAGGCTACCATCTGTGGGGTCACGGAGTCAAACATGACTTGAGTACACATGCCATAGCACAGACTTGCCTATTCTGGACATTTTATATATTTAGGATCATATAATACGTGGCATTTTGTGACAGGCTTCTTTCCCTTAGGATAATGTTTTCAGGGTTGATCCGTGTTGTAGCATAAATTAGGACCAAATTCCTTTTTATTGCTGAATAATATTCCTTTGAATGATATACTACATTTTGTTTATGATATACAACATTTGGCTTGTTTTCAGTTTTTGACCATTATGAATATTGTCTCTCTGAACATTTGTGTATGATGTTCTTGTATGGATGCTTATTTTCATTTCTCTTAAGTGGAGTTACCTAGGAGTGGAATTACTGGGTAATAAGGTAACTCTCTGTTTAACTTTTTGAGAAACTGCTAGACTACTTTTCAAAGCAGCTACACCATTTTCTATTCCATTCATAATGCATAAAGGTTCTATTTGCCCCATGTCCTCACCAACATTTGTGATTGTCTTTTTGATTATAGCCATTCTAGTGGTGTCTCGTAGTGATTTTCATTTGCACTTCTGGAAAAAGTGTTCACATTCTTTGCCCATTTTTTAAGATGGATAGTTTAATCTTATTATTTAGTTGTAAGAGTGATTTTATGTCTTCTGGGTACAACTTATCAGATACATGACTTAGAAATTCTTCTTCAAGTCTGTGGGTTGTCTTTTTACTTTCTTTATAGTGTCCTGAGAAGCATGCAAATTTTAAATTTTGATGAAATGCAATTTATCAGTCTTCTATTGCTTTTGGCTTTGGCGACTTTGCTGAGAAATCATTGCCTAAGCCTCAGTTACAAAGATTTATTCCTGTGTTTTCTTTTGAGTCTTACAGTTTTAGCTCTTACATTTAAGTCAATGTATAATCTACTTTGAGTTAATCTTTGTGGTGTGAGGTATGGATCCAAGTTCTTTTTTGTTTTTTGAATGTGGATATCCAGCTGTCTTAGTCCCATTTGTTGAATGTCATCAAACTGAACTGGAAATTTTCTTTCATCTCCATAGCATATTTATTTTTTATTTTATGTAATAAGCATATGTATAGGCCCATAATTAGACAGCTCTCATTAGACTCCATTTCCTTATTAGAAAGATGGGAATATATTTCATGGATTTTGTTGGTAGGCATGGTTTTAAAATACTGGAGTCTATAATTCTGGTCAGAAGTCTTCCAAATGTTGTGCTGGTGTTTTTGTTATGATCATATTTCCAGATCTCATTCATGTTGGTTTGTTCAAAGAAGGGAATATCCATTGTGTTAAGAAATGAGGGATATATTAAAAATCAGATAAATATATTTATAATATAAGTGGGAAGTAGCATTAGATCCTTTCTTTGTTTAATTAACATAACTCACATTGATTTCAATTGAATCTCTGGTTCAGTAGTACTAGAAATTGAGCTTTAGCTGACCCTGATAAAAGGTGACTTGTGGTTTACATACAAAACAAGAACAATAAAATTTTTTAAAAGAAAGGTAGGGTAGGGGTGGGAATGAGTGTTGTAAATCCTTTAAAATAATAGAACAAAATTCCTTAAGTTCATGATGGGAATGGATTGGTGGTAAGGCATTTAATAGTCTGTAGGTTCATCTAGATTTGACTCTGCCTTGAAAGATAAAGCACAACAGTAACAAAAATAGTAAACCCTGCTTTAAAATACCCTGTAGATAGCATTTATTATTGAGAACATTTTGAGGGAAAAGTTGTCAGATATTTATTTTTTTCTTACCGTTTTATTGAGATATAGGAGATTACACTTGGGTAAGTTATTGGTGTGATTGACTTTACTATTAATACATCATAAAAGTTTATCACAGTCGGTCTAGTGAGCATCCATTATGTCATTTAGATACAAAATCAAAGAAATGGAAAAAAAATTTGTGTGATAAGCACTCTTAAGGTTACTTTCTTACCCACTTTCATATATAACATAGAGCAGTGTTATGTGTATCGTGTTGTCATGTTGTACATTACATTCCTAGTACTTATTTATTTTAAAACTGGATATTTAAGTTTATCTAACTTACACCAGAAGTAAAAGTGGTGGTTTTCTTAGATAATATTATACTATATCAATAATGTGTTGTTATATAACAAACCGGTGTAGACTGTCAAACTAGCCGTCGTTCATTTCGCTCACAAATCCGGGGTAGGTGGGGTAGGCCTTGCGACTTGTTTCTCTTTCACCAGTGCCTGTTGTTGGCCTCGTTGCAGGGGAGGGGGAGGTGCCAGAGGACTCCGTGCAGGGGGCTGACTCACGTGCTTGGGAGACTGAGCTGCGGCCTCGGTTCTCTTCCACATAGTTCTCTTTACCGTTGTTTGGCCTTTCTCACAGTGTGGTGATTGGGTTCCAAGAAAACAAGGCGTTTCTGTGACCTGGTCTCAGAAGTCATAAACAGTCACTTCTGTTAAGTTTGTTGGTAGAGACAGTCACCAAGTTTTGAGGATAGAGGCCATGAACTCTACCTCCTGTTGGGGCTATTTTTGGAAATTTTAATCTACCCCACGTGTTTCTTTCTACTTTATTGCCACTTACATGTGTTTCTGAGAAATTCTTTGGAAAAAATCAATTTAATGTTTAGAAATTAGTAGAAAACTAAAAGTAAAAATCAAAAAGTAAAGAAGAAAAAGTAAAAAAAAATATCATCTGAGCAAGAAACTTTAAAATTTTCCTTTATAGTTCTCAAGATTTTATTTTCAACTGCCTCTATTAAGAATTACTGAAACTTTGGATATTGTAAATATATAGTTAATTCACTTGTGCATATCCCAGCATGAATTATGTAGTTATCAACATGCTTTTATTCTCAAGGATACACAAAGTATATGCAAAGAAAATGTGCATTGTGTGGGCAGTTTATAAGCCCAGCCCTGGGTTTGGAGATGTACTCAGAGGGCACAGCGTGTAGCTGTCGTCACAGACACGGTTTATTACACCAGAGGAGCCAAAGCAAAATCAGCAAAAGAAAAAGGTGCATGGGGCCAAATTCAGAGGAAACTAGACCCAGACCTCAAGAGGCTTCTCCCAGTGAGACCGTACAAGGTGTGCTTGATTCCTCCAGCAACAGATTGTGACAACACATATGAAATGTCTGCCAGGGAAGCTTACTAGAGACTCAGTGCCCAAAGTTTTTATTGGGGTCTTGTCCTGTAAGCACTCTCTACCTTGCACTTACCAAAATTCCAGAGTCCCAAAAGGAATTCGGGTGTTCAGCATAAACCAACCATTTGGGTTGCTTAGGCAGTGCAGGCACAGTGAGGTACCCTTATGATAGTTAGGTGCTGGGAACCCTCCTAAAATCCAAGTTCCCAGACAGCAGCCAAAGGCCAACTTTGTAGGCAGGCTTTTCTAAGGATAGCTATTTCAGGCCTGCTGTGTTCATTGTTGTTGTCTTTTTTTTTAATTGTCCCCTAATCTTTGAATTGTTCTTGATTGACCCTTCAATGTCGTAGATTCTGAGTAAACTCCATAGTTAAAGAGTTAAACATAAATGAGATATAACTTGGCTATTAACTTTAAAACCAAAACCAAATACCAATTTCTGTTAGAACTTGAAAGCTTCCTGATAGTATGGAGTTGAAACGTTAACAGTTTTAAGCTAAATGTATTGTCTGTGTATTACTAATAGATGGATTATAGTTACAGGAACAAATACCTTCAATAACTTTCCACCAGCTTCTTAAGTACATCCTTGGAGACAAGTCTTAAGGAGCATGAGTCTGGAACTAAACTATATGTTTTGGAGTCCTGGCTTCGCACTTTCTCAGTTTTCTCATCTTTCCAAGGGGGGATAATAATAGTACCTACTTGATAGAGTTGTAGGTGGAGTAGGTGAATTAATATACACACATATCTTGCTTTGTTGCATTTTGCAGATACTGCCTTTCACAAATTTAAGATTTGTGGCAGCCTTGTGTCAAGCAAGTCTCTTGGTGTCGTTTTTGCAGCAGCATTTGCTCACTTTGTGGTCTGTCACATTTTAGTAATCCTCACAATATTTCAGACTTTTTCATTATTACTGTATTATGGCGATCTGTGATCGGTGACCTTTGATATTACTAATGCAACTCACTGAAGGCTCAGATGATGGTTAGCATTTTTAGCAGTAAAGTATTTAAAATTAAGGTATGGACATTGTTTTTTAAGACATAATGCTGCTGCACACTGATAGGCTACCAGGATAGTGTAAATACAACTTTTATGTGCACTGGGAAACCAAAACATTTGTGTGAGTTGCTTTATTGTGATATTTGTTTTATTGTGGTGGACTGGAATATCTCTGAGGGCTGTGGCTGTATGTAAAGTATCTGCCAGGTAGTATGTGTTAGCCCCTATATCATCATTCTGTGATTATAGTAATTATGATTACTGAGACAAAAGTCAGACCATCTGTTTATAAAAGAATATAATCTGGGGGCTGGTAGCCAGATATGGGAAGTTTTGTCTATCCTAAGTTTTTAAAGATATATGATTGTCATATCTTTAAAATACAGTAAGAGGTTGGGGGTGTGGAGAGTCGGGATAATTTGCTATCAAGTTAAACCCAGAAGTATTTAGGACCTTTAATCCTCAATTAATGGTATCTACTTTTAATCATTGGTCCCAGTGTGACTGCACAGTTCAATAGGATATTTCTACAAATAATTAAATGCCTGTATAGAAAAATAATTTCCATGTTCTTGGTTAGAATTGTGTTTGGCTAGGAATGGACAAGTGAAATTATTATCTTAGTGGAAGCAGATTAGTAGTTTTCTAACGTTGTTGCGTACACAGTAAAATAAGCTTTTTTACTAGGGAAGAGAGTACACAAGGCGTTAACTTAAAGAATGAAGTTAATATTTTTAACATTTCTCCTCAAGGACCAGTATATTGCGGAGAATCACGCAGATGGAATTATAGTAAGTTTTAATCTTTACTCCGCTTTACTTCTGCAGAGCATTAATAACCAGTTATTCAGGAGAAGCCTGAATTTCCACTTATTTTTCAACATAAATCCCTCTTTTTACCCACTCACTGCTCTCTGTTGTTGATTTCTTGCAATTTTCCTTGAGCTCTTACAGTTGGCCATCTTTCAGCAATCATTTGGAGGGGAAATGTAGATCTTAATTAAGTGTTGATTCTTATTGAATCACCTTGCATGTGTTAACTTGATGGGTTAATCATGGTGTAAAAATGTGGCTTTTATAACTAAATACTGCATAACTCACAATGCTATATTTCTTGGCAAACTTTTTCTAATGAAAGTGAGGGTCACAGTACTGAAACGTATCTTAATCTAATTTTATGTTTATAGGTTTCTTTTTTTTTTTTTTTAAGATTTTGTGTATTGTGTTAGCTGTCACTGCTGTGGTGTATACTGCTTTTTTGTAGCAGCAGATTGCAATGTGAATTTTCTCACATATAGCCATTTTCTCTTCTTTCCTCCCCTTGGTTTTTCACTCTTACTTGTATTCAACTTGCCCACCAAAAAGAAGATTTTATTGGAAATAAAAGTTAGAGTTTGATGGTTTGCAATTTAAGCTTCCCTGATTCTATGATACATGTGTGACTTGTGTTCAGACTGTATTTTTGAAGCATGAGGCAGCCTCTTTTTTTTAGTCTTGAGGCTTTACAAATGCCAGAGGTCTGCAAACTCATTTTGTTAATTTTCAGAACCATCTTATGATTATACTTGAAAGGATGAGTATGTTATCTTTTTATTTGCTTTAAAATGAACACCAAGTTAGATGTCTATGTTTACATATTTCTTGAGAAAACAAAGATAAGAGAAACATTTTTAAAATTTGAATTAAACACATTGAAATTTTTGTTTCTCTTCATAGTGTGAATTCAGGGTGATTTAATAGAACTATGTGGTATAAATACAATACAATATAATATATCTCTTCCTGAGATAGCAGTTAAGATTATAAACCTCATGGGAAAAGACTATGTAAGTTGTCTAGAATTTCATGGTTCCCTAAGACCTTAAGGAAAATTAATGATGGCGTTATTTTTATCATGTTTCCCTCAGAGCAAATCAATTTCTTTTTATTATGTTAAACAACAGTTTTATAAAGCATACCAAAAATGTTTGAGTATTTGCAGTTTAAAAATGTCTAGAAAGTTTATACTCATAGAAAATTTAAACTTATAGAAAACAGACATATTTGAATCATTTGACCAGGGACCATAGCATTTTTCCTTGAGAGTTTTTTTGTTTTTATTTTTAAAAAGGAATTGTTTATGGTTTAGGCCTTGACCCCAGACTGCTAGGACCTAGCCTTGCCACTTACTAGCTGTGAGTATAGGCACGTTACTTAACCTTAGAGTCTTCTTTTCCTCATCTATAAAGAAAAGTGACTTCTACCTCAGAGGGTTGTTGTAAGATAGTATGCACATAGTCCTCAATAAATGTTAGCTATACATACATGAATGTATATATAATCAATATATTTTGTATTGTATTGCATGAACTTTATTAATGTTAACAACAGATTAGGGCTCAGGATTGTCGTCTGTTTGCACTTCTCAAGCTCTTCTCAAGTTCTTTTTTACAGCAAAGCACAGAATGTTGTTTGACACACTTCAGCCTGGAGTTGGCTAATCACAGGTTGTTAGATGTGTAGGGGGTAGCTGTATTTTCTCTTAACAACAGCAGCTGGAAATATTTGGTACCTTTAGCATGCATCTTAAAGAGTCTAAAAATGGTCTGTGGGACTGACAAGCCTAATCTTAGGTTTCTGAAAAACAGAAGACTGCATTCAAAAGATAGAATTCTGGTCCATTTTTCCAGCGTTCTTTTATTTCTTAGTACCTTTATAAATTTTGCTTACATTAATGTAATATTTGGTAATAATGAGGCAGGATGTTCTTATTCCTGTGGCTCTAAGTATTGGAAGTGGGATTTTGCCTTTGTTAAAGCTCCCGGGTCCCTTTAGAGAAAAATTACTATGTGAAAATAAGAAATATAGTCTAAGAACAGCTCCAGGATTGTTGAGACACTTGTTTAGTTATTATGGCCCAGCCTGGTATCTGAAAATAGAATCCTAAAGTAATAACCAGAAAGCCCTTAGAGACCACAGCATCCAGACATTTCTTCATTCTATACACTGAGAAAGTGAGGCCCACAGCAGTTAGACTTGCCAGGTCACTGGTAGAGCAAGGATTCTAGGAATTAAAGTTCTTAGTCTGTTTCTGTGCTTTTCCTAATGATTTGGAACCTTCCCCACTTCACTTTACTGTTTTTAAATTATTAATTATTGTTTTCAGAGTTTCTTCTCTGTGTCCTTTATTTCCTAGGCCTGGAATATTTATGGTAGACAGACTGTTGTGACAGAATTCTTATGCTTAAATTACTTAATTTAAGAGATCTGATTTAGTGATTTTTCTAGATAAAGAGAGGGGATTTAAAAAAATTAACTTAGGTATTAAATAAGAATGCTATAAGAAACTTTCCCATTATCTCTTTAAATTTTCACAAATGCTTTTGAAGCTCATTCATCGGTAGAATACATCTTTTCTAGTTCTATTTTAGTATTTTCTGTTATAAGCTCTATCTAATATATATTTGAAGTTTAGTTTTCCAGATCAAAGAAAGCTGAAGAACTTAAGTTTTTATTTCTTGGGTTTTATCTAATGTAGTCTTCCAAATGGTGGATTTAAACTTTACTTTGGCAAAGACCTTGGTTTAAAATCTCCTCCTCCAAAAAAAAAGAAAACCAGGAAGCTGTGGAGTCTTGTTTTTAAAATACCATTATGCTGGCAAAATAGTTCCTTGGCTTGGAGTCAGAAAACCTTTTTTTTCTCTCTCTCTCAAATGTAACTACATGTTTGAGTATTTTTTTTTCCTTCCAAATCTTCAAGAAAAAAAAAGCTTTCTTCCCCCCAACAACCAATTAGGAGATAAGTTTATTTGCCTTTAGTGACTGTAAAACTAGATGCCTATACAGTGCAATACACACTGATGGAAGGTGGCAGTAGTATGGGATGTAAAGGTAAGATTATAGTGGTGCAGGTATATTAGCTCGTCATAGGTATAATGCTCATTAATACCAAAGTAAAAGCATTTCTCCCCGCTTTGATATTTGTGTTGAATTAAAAATTTGATAAGCACTGAGTTGAATTGAGAATTTATTGTTTTGGCTTCCTGAAACCATTCTACAACTCTTTCCATGTGTTTTCGTTTGGCTTCACCTTTCTATGTGACAGATTCATTTCGTTTTTCCTCCTTACTATGCTTTTTGAGAAATTTTTTTTTTAAGAAACTCTTAGCCTGCTGTATAGTAAAGTTGTTTTATTTCCTCCTTGAAATTTGACCAACGTGTCTGTATAGCTGCTCCCAGGACTTTGCTGTCAGAAATGTGGGCATTTCATACATTTGGGAGGGTCAACACCAGAAGGGTAATTACAATAAAAATAATTATACTGTGCTTCTTTACCTCAGAGTACTATTAATCCTGTGGATGCAATATATCAACCTAGTCCCTTGGAACCTGTGGTCAACACAATGCCTTCCCAGACTGTCTTACCTCCAGGTATAGTATAGTATTTGGAAAAGTGTTTCACAGATTCAATAAATGACAAAAAACCCTTTTTTTTTTTTTTAACGGCAGTTGTAGTAGTCTTGAAGAGCTCTTTTTTTTTTTTTTTTTTTTTTTATAAGTAAAAGGAATCTCACAATACAGCCAAAAATGAACTGGAAAAAAATGATACTATTTTGGGGATTGGAGCTTTTTAAGTAAAATCCAAAAGCTTTTGGTTTCCAAAGTGAGATGGAAGACAAACATGATTACTTAGATTAGCTGATAGGACTGAATCCTATGACCCAGGATTCATGGCTACCAAGGAAAACATAATATACCTTGATCTACTTGAAGGTAACCCAGAAATGTTCTATTTTTGTGTATTCTTTATAACTCTCAATTATATAAGTGATTTCTTTATGGTGGACTTTAGGATAATGAGAAAGCGAGGAATGAAATTTTTGATTCCTACTGATTAGTTACACATGTGTATTTTTAAGGATAGAGTAATAAATTTATTTATTTTTTTTAACTGGTAAGGAGGGCTTAGGTCCAACACCCACTGATTCATTTTACTTTTTTGTGACATCCAACATTTCAGTTGTTGGGTGAAATGTTCTCATTGGTGATGAAGTTAAATCAGAAATTTTACTGGGAAAAAAAAAATCTTTTTAAAATTACTTACAAGTATGTGAGGTCTTTTTAGGAATTTTTGCTCCATAGGAGAAAATTAGGAGCATAATATCTCGTGAGACTAAAGAGGAAGTGCTGTGCCGCATTTTAGATTTTACATGTGGTTTGATCCTCGGGTGCGTGCTGTGTGCATGTTAAGTTGCTCAGTCGTGTCCAACTCTTTGCAACCTGTGGACCAGGCTCCTCTGTCTGTGGGATTCTCCAGACAAGAATACTCTAGTGGGTTTCTATGCCCTCCTTCAGAGGACCTTCCCAACCCAGGGATCAAACCCAAATTTCTTAGGTCTGGTGCATTGGCAAACAGATTCCTTACCTCTGAGCCACCTGGAAAGCCCGTCCTCAGGGAGGAAACAGTTCATCATCAGAAGCATTTGCTGGTTGTATAGAGCAGCTGTGCTAAGATACTGGCCCATCTTGACCCGTCTTTGATATTGCCACCTAGTGTCTCACTACTCGGTAGCCTACCATCATTGAGTTTAAAGAGGATAGGGCAACGGAAAGGAGTAGCAGCAGGAAAGGTGACGTACTGGAATATAGTCTCATAAGTTACTGATGGTTAAGATTTTGAATTCCACAGAGTTGTAGTTAAAAGTTGTGTTTTGCTTTTTCTCTCACTTATTTCACATCTTAAATCTTCTAGAACCTACTCAGTTGTGTAAGTCAGAGCAGCGTCCGTCTTCTCTACCAGTTGGACCTGTATTAGCAACCTTGGGACATCATCAGACTCCAACACCAAATAGTACAGGTACAGATTTGTGTGATTCCTTTACTTCTCATAACTGCCCATTAATATTTGAGATTTGTGCTTGATTACTGATAGGGAAACATTAAAGAAAGTTTGTATATTTTGCGTTGGAGATATATATATAATGGTCTTAGTTTGACCATTATAGTTCCATCCATGAAAGTGGTTAGCTTTGTGATTGAACCAGAAATTTAATAATAATTATAATTTATATGAAATAAATTATTGCAGAATTTTGTGTATTGAGATTTATTTTGAAGATATGTATTGACTTTTAAAATTGCTCAGGTTAGATTTATATACTTTCTTATTGTAAAGGAATCAAATAATACAGAAGTATGAGAGCAAAAGTTGTAAATCTTCTTTACTGTTTGTTATTTGTGTACATGTATAGACATGTCTACCTGTATTGCATACTTTTATTACTGTTTTTGTTCTAACCTAAATGAGATCATGTGGTTCTGTGACTTTCTCAATTTTCATTTAACCGAGAACCATTTAGAGAGCTTTCTGTGTTTATACACTTAGGTCTGCAACATACTTTTTACAGCTGCTCAAGTAGGTATTACCCGTTTTTCTGCTAATGGACATTTAGGTTGATTGCAGTATTTTCCTGTTATAAGCAGAATTTCAGGGAATTCTCTTGAACAGCAACTTGGGCACATAATGTATTTTTATGGAAAGATTTATCAGTCACATTTTTCGCCAATTTTATAAGCATAAAAGGATACTTGATTTTAATTTGCATTTTCTTAGTTTGGTTAGGTTCCTGGTCTTTATTTTTTTCTCTGATTCACAAGGATGCTATCAATGTTAGTATAGGTTTACTTCTTGTTTTAAAACTAATCAGGTTGATGTTGAGTTATCAGTTGAACCAGACTCAAGGGAGCACTTGGTTTTTGTCCCTGTTACACCCGGAGGCCAAAGTCAAAGCTGTCTGCAGGACGTGGGAGATGAGCCCCTGCTATTGCTCCACAGATTCTGTCCCGGCTGGGGCTTCCCTGTGTAATAATGAAAAGCTACCCTGTGATTTTTAGCCCAGTATGAAATTTGAATTAGTAAAGATGCTGACGCTGTTACTTTGGATTTTTAATATTTAACAGCCTGAACCATATGTCTTCTTAATTTTGGAAAAAAGCAAGCAACAAGAAGAGCTCTCTTATTTGAAACTGTAAAGTGATGATAAGCAATTTGAATAATAAGGTTGAAATGTTTGGCTGACTTTTTTCTGTATATCATTACACTTTGCCATTTTAATAATGGTATCTGTGTTTTTTTTTCATAAAGAGGAATTATGTTAGAATTTTGAAGCAGGCAAAATATATACATTTGGAAATATACTAGTCAGTTACAAACTTTGAAAAGTTCACATTTTTTATGTACATGAAGTTTAAAGTCATTAATTAGTTATAAATAATGATAAATAATTTAGGATAAATTGTTCCAGGAGGCATTATAAAAATATAACATTTTAGAGTAGGTGGATTTAAAGAAATCTTTTGTGGTTTATGTCTTGTTTGATTTTTCAACCTAAATTCTTCATCTTTCTTTCCTTTATCTCTGTCTCTAATACATAAAAAAAAAAAAAGAAAACAACTTTTTCTCTCATAAGGAAAACTCAGTTCTTTGGATTGCAGTTCCCATTCTAACTCATTTTCTTCTTGGATAAATTTTCAGTTTTGTGTGGTTGCCGGGACAATTTGCATATTATTTAATCATTTGTAATTCCTGGTCTCTTTCTCTGTCATTTTTTTCCCCCTTATTTCAATAAGGGAAAATATATTTCCCATCTTATTGCTGGTATGGAGCAGGCTGGGTGGGTGGGGAGAAGATTTTAAAGTCATTTGCTAAGATGAACTATCTCTGGCATTCCCACAATAAGTTTTGCCTATTTAGGCAGCAAACTTTCTTTGTTTATGTTTTAAAAATATCTTTGTGAACATGGTAACTGAGTGTGGCAGGTGGATGTGCCCTCTCATAACTGTTGAAGCATAGACCATGGAATGCGCTAAAAATCCATGGGTGGCTCTGGATTCATTTTTATTGCTGCTGTTCCTGTTTCTTCTAGAAGTGTGGCATTGGCTTTTAGATTGCCAGCAGTGACTTTACTCTCCACCAGACATCGGTAGCAGTTTGGCATAAATTGCTTGAGAGTCCTTAGATGCTCAATAAATACTTTTTAAATTGATCTCAATACTTCGCTGTTCTGTTTGATACTTTCATTGTTACTTTTTATTACTAGACAATGAACCCCAGATGATTATCAAAGAGACACAGCATTTTTTCACTTATTTAGAAGGCTGTGTCCCATTCTGTAATGTGATTTGCCTTTTTCTTTGTCTAGTTTAAATGTTAATTTTCTTTACAAATAGTCTAGGGACTTCTGCCAACTTAATTAACTCTTTTCTTGGTTTTAATAGAAGGTCTGCTTTGACCCCATCTTCCCAATTTCTTCCTTTCTATTACCAACATTGTCTCTTAATTTAAAACTCTTTTAACTTTCTAGGCAGTGGCCACTCACCACCTAGTAGCAGTCTGACTTCTCCAAGCCATGTCAACTTGTCTCCAAACACAGTCCCAGAGTTCTCATACTCTAGCAGTGAAGACGAATTCTATGATGCAGATGAATTTCATCAGAGTGGCTCATCCCCAAAGCGCTTAATAGAGTAAGTAGGTGAAGTAACTGTATTGAAATGAGTCTCCTGAATTTTAAAAATCTGATTTGATTTTGAAGCTGGTGTTAATGACAAGCTCCTTTAAAAGTTATTATTTGGAAAAAGTGAAAAAGACAGCTTATTTTCAGTTGACTTACTGAGCAAGGCCAGTTCTGTGAGAATGTTGATTTTACTCCCAATTTAATTCAAATGAAATAAGTTAGCATCAGTTGTGGTAACATGCCAGTATTGTTCTTTGAACTTTGGGCCTTATTTCTATAGAACCATTAGGAGAGGGTCAAATGAAAGGGAGGATGCTAGGAATTGTTCATATAAGAGGAGGTTCCTGTTATTTGTTTTGTATTAGAGTGAAGGTATTCAGGTACCTATAAGTAAGGCTCTTTACTAGCCAGATAGAGGAATGATGTGTTCAGGACTTTGGACCCCATGGTCTGCAGCCTGCCAGGCTCTTCTGTCCATGGAATTTTCCAGGCAAGAATACTGGAGCGGGTTGCCATGTCCTCCTCCAGGGGCTCTTTCAGACCCCAGAATCGAACCCATGTTTCTTGTGTTTCCTACATTGGCAGGCAGATGCTTTATCACTAGAGCTACCTTATACAGAAGTGAAAGAAGAGCCAGTCCTTGCTCTCAGGAACTTACAGTCTTTTGTGGGGAAAACAGACATTTATAAGAATAAGCCCAGGAAGAATTGGGAGCGTTTTGAAGTCCTGAAAAGTCAAGAAAGGATTCACAGAGGATGGGGGGAATGTGATCCTACGATGGGATGTGGATGAGAGAGGGTCATGGGGGTAATAAGAGGAGGGGGAAATGGAAAATGTTCTTCTCATGGAGATGGAACCCTAATGAAAAAGGCCCGGGGGCAACAGGGGCTTAGTTTCTTTGAGAAGCTATAAGCTAGTGAGCGTGGCTATAACAGAAGTTGTGAGGAGTGGTTAAGAAGGTATAGGATACAGGAGAGGTTGACAAGGGCCAGGTCAACCTCAAAGGAGTCCTTTTAGCCTTTTATGAATTTTTAACATTTTCTCACAAGTGATGGCAGCTGCTGGTCAGGTCTACCTTTTAGAAAAATAGATAAGAAAAATATGCCTAAATTTTACAGAATTGAGTGCAGTGAGAATGCATTATGTGTAGGAAGACAAGCCAAAACTGAGTAGGAAATTGAGAAATGTTGATAACCTGAGCTAAGGTCAGAGCATAGGAATGGAGGAAGGCATGTGGACTCCAGAGATACAAAGTAGGCAGATTTTGGCAGATAGTGATGGTAGATTTATTAGGAGATATTTGACCTATTTCACACTGTCAGATCAAAGCTAGATACAGAAAAGGCCTTTCTTTACACATGAAGTCACTTACGTAATAATTAAAGAAAGTGGAGGTCACTCAGTTGTGTCCGACTCTTTGCGACCCCATGGACTGTACAATCTGTGGAATTCTCCAGGACAGAATACTGGAGTGGGTAACCCTTCCCTTCTGCAGGGGATCTTCCCACCAAGGGATCGAACCCTAGTCTCCCGCATTGCAGGCGGATTCTTTACCAGCTGAGCCACAAGGGAAGCCCAAGAATACTGGAGTGGGTGGCTTATCCCTTCACCAGTGGATCTTCCCGACCCAGGAATCGAACCAGGGTCTCCTGCATTGCAGGTGGATTCTTTACCAATGGAGCTATCAGAGAAGCCCACTTACATGATAGCCAGTCAGCAAAGTCCTTTTTATCCCTCCTGGTATATAGGTTGCTGTGGTTAGATTGGATTCTGGAATCTTAGAAAGAAATAATAGGCTCTAAATCTGTTTTGCTTTAAAGGTGTGTGATCTTGGTCAAGTTATCTAACCTGTGTAATCCTCAGTTTCCTTGTTGGTAAAATGAGGATGATAGTAGTTTCGACTTCAAAGAGTCGTTGTGAACATGTAGATGACAATAATGTCAATCGAGTGCTTACAGTAATGTCTGATGTGTATAATAAGTATGCAGTAAGCGATAGCTGTTACAGAAAGCAAATTAACATTCATTTGCTTTAATGTTCCTAGATTTGTTGTAGATATAACTGGCTTACTTTTTGTTGGGTTTCTTTTCCAACTCTCCTGCATCTCAGAGTCAGTGCTATCGTTGCAGTTTGAGGTTTGCTTTGAAATCCAGTACAGATTTAGAAATGATTATATGTGAATTTGCAAGCTGAGTACCATCAGCCAAACTTGAGACATTGAACCTTGGTTTCTTTTAATAAGAAATCTTGTGTAGCACTTCAGTTCTCTTAAGTTTGCACATAAACTGAGAGATACAGCATCATATGTAACTGTACCATGTTCAGAGTCTCAAAGTTTATAAGGAAAATGACTATATTAATTGAGGAAGTCTTGTTACTTAGTAGATCAAATTCAACATTTGAACGTGAGGAACATAAAATTTATGCCATTAGGTGAATACATACTGTTACAAACGTGAGAGAAAGAGAGATTGGAGCCCACTATTCAGAAAACGAGTTTAGGAGAAAGAGTTTGGTTTAGCATGTTGGTTTCTTATTGTTTGTATGTGGGGCAGTAAACTATTACAAGACCATTATTAACGTTTGCCAAAATAAATTTCACTTTAATTTTGAAAAATAATTTTTATAATAGGTTAAAAGAAAACAGGCATTTGGGAGAAAATTCCAAAGTAAAGATGATTATTGATTTTTGAAGTGTTAAATCATTGTTTCCTTAAACAGAATTAAAGACAGTCTCCTTTATGGGACGTTAGCTATTATTTGAAACAAAGTGCAAATTGAATATCAAAATGAATCATCTATCTTCTAGAAACCTAACTATTTATTAAAAGCTTGATGATGATAAGGTTAGCCTCCATACTACATCACTGATAGTCAATCTCTGGCCCCAGTTTTAGGGGCACTCCTTAAATTTTAAATGCTTGCTTACCTGTTGTAATAGGCATGTCTACAAAGTTAACCTGTAGGTTCATAGGCGTTTCTTTTTTCTCCTTAGAAACTTCCTTCTCTGTGTTCTCCCAGTACCCAACCCATAGCAAACATATGGTCTGTGAACCTCCTATTTGAAGGGATCCAGATTTAAATGCTGTGCCCAACTAACCCACTCAGGCTTCCTTTTGTCCTTCAATTTCATGCTTCCTTATATGCCTTAATCTAGATAGCCAAACTAGGAGGGACTAAAGGTATTTTATTTGGCCAGCACAGTGTTTGTTGACTTTTTTTTTTTTTAATGGGAGTTTCAATCCCTTCAAATTGACTCTCCTGGCTCCAGGTCTCCATTGTCTTATGGAATGGGGAGTGCTCAGTCGTGTCTGACTCTTTGAGACCCCATGGACTGTACCCCGCCAGGCTCCTCTGTCAAATTTCCAGGCAAGAGTACCGGAGTGGGTTGTGATTTCCTCCTCCGGGGGATCTCCCAACCCAGGAATTGAAACCTGGTCTCCTGCATTGCAGGTGGTCTTCTGCATTGCAGGCAGATTCTTTTACTACTGAGCCACCTGGGAAGCCCACCTGACCCTATTCACATATTTAGGCTTCCCTGGTTGGTCAGCGGTAAAGAATCTGCCTGCAGTTCAGGAGACCACCTTCATTGTAGGAGACACTGGTTTGATCCCTGGGTCAGAAGGATACCCTCGAGAAGGAAATGGCAGCCACTCCAGTATTCTTAGCTGGGAAATCCCATGACAGAGGAGCCTGGCGGGGTACAGTCCGCGGGGTTGCAAGAGTCAGACCCGACTTGGCCATGAGACCACTGTCAGTACCATTCTCATTCTGATGCCCTCTGCCTGGTGTCTGTAGGCACTGAGCTTGTGTGCCACCTGCTGGTCGTCAGCTGCTGCCACTAGTTTTCTAGCTCTCGAGTCAAGTTTCTGTCTAGTTTCTCTCCCTGAAGGAAGAGAATTTGAAAGCCTAAGTCCTTCCACTGTTCTGTAGCTAAAGACCTGTCGTAATGATAACTTCTCTGTAACCAATGTTCTAATATGGGCAGAGAGCAGTAGATTTTTAGGGTAATGAAACTATCCTCTGCAGTACTACAATGATGGACGCTTATCAGCATCCATTTGTCAAAATCCATAGAATGTACAAGACCAAGCATGAGCCCCACTGTGAACTACAGACTCTAGTGATGATGCCGTGTCGTGTAGGTTCATCAGTTGCCACAAATGTACCACACTCTGGTGCAGGGTGTTGGTAGTGGGCAAGTTGTGCATATGGGGATTCTGTACTTTCTGCTCAGTTTTGCTCTGAATCTAAAATTGCTCTTTAAAAATATCACACGTATCATTCAATAAGAAATAAAAGGAATCAGGGCAAACTGTGTTTAAATTAGAATATATAATGTGTTTTGCTGGAAAAGGAAATGATATCCTACTTCAGTGTTCTTACCTGGGAAATCCCACAGACAGAGTGGCCTGGTGGGCTATAGTCTGTGGGGTCACAGAGGAGGCGAACACAACTCAGTGACTGAAGAACAGTGGTGGTTTGCATCCATATATTTGCAATAAGACTTTAATGTGTGTACCATTTTGGAAATAAATACCTGCAGTATGAGAAATTTGGTTTCTATTTTTATGCTTAATAAGTAAACTTTGATCATTCTTCTATTAATGTACAAAGACTAGTCCTAGGTAAGTTATGATCAAAGCTATAATAACATAATAAGAGGGAGCTTTCTTTAGACCCTGTTAATCGGCTCATAATACCACTTACCATAAATTTACTTGTAAAAGCTAATGTACTTTTTATTTTTTTTATTTCAAATATGGTTTTTTATTGACTAGGAAAGATGTTATTACCCCATGTAGGCTTTTTCAAAGGATCTCAAAAATACAGACATCTTTCTGAGACTTATTAATAGATTTATCATTTTTGAAATCTGGAAACTATTGCCAAGAATTACGACCTACTTACATTTATGCAAAGAAACAAATTTGGAAAGTGAATTCAAGTTTTAAACTTACATGAAGAGGCAAAATCTTACTAATTTTTCATGGCCTTTAACATGTGAGCATACACCATGCAAAAAACATGAAGCTGATGGGGAGAGATTCAAGCATATACATATGTATATAACCAGCTAACTGTAAAGGTCTGGTTTGTTTCTGTCAGTTACCTGCATATACTGGTTTTAAGTAGCTTTATAGGTTAACGTCTTACTGTGATATTAAATTGCTTCCTTAAAAAGCTTAAGAAGGTGATTAATTTTTTTTAGTTCGTCTGGATCTGCCTCAGTCTTGACACACAGCAGCTCGGGAAATAGTCTAAAACGCCCAGATACCACAGAATCACTTAATTCTTCCATGTCCAATGGAACAAGCGATGCTGGTAAGCAGCCATTGAGAGTTTTAACTTTTTTTCCTTAAAAATATTTGTTTGAAAAAAATTATTTCTAATACTGGTACCAGCACAGATTGGCCCAGTGTAACACCAGTCTAAGAAGATTTGTTTTATTTTAGACCTCTTCGATTCACATGACGATAGAGATGACGAAGGGGAGGCAGGGTCAGTGGAAGAGCACAAGAGTGTCATCATGCATCTGTTGTCACAGGTTAGACTTGGAATGGATCTTACGAAGGTAAGAGTCAAATTTGGTTTCGCTGTTAATGTATATATGTAGATTCTCAGTGATTGTATGGGGAGTGTATCTGCACACGTAGTATAATGACGTAATTTCTGTTTATACTTTTGTCTTTTTATATATGTACCTGAGTAAACTGAGAATTTTGTAATTGGATGAAATTTGTAATAAGTAAAACTAGGGTAACTTCATAGGGATAGTATATATGGATTGTGATTTGGATTTCTTTGGGAGAAAGCGTGGAGTAGTATTGGGCTTGGTTAGTAGTTTGGACAAAACCCAAAGCAGTGTAGTATGCATAGAATCAAAATGAGCAGAGCTCTGATCTCGGGGTTAGAGGATCTGCTCTTACTTACATCCTACTTCTGCTATTACCAAACTCTGTGACCTTGAACAAGTTTCTTCCTCTGTGACCTTTGGCTTTTGCATATGCAGAATGGATATTGGAACAGGTAATGAGTGGGAAATTGTATGATATACATTGAGCCATATAATTATTATGCTTCTGGATTTGAGTTTGAATTTAACTTGGCTTCCTAAACAGAATGCCTGATTGATACAGGAGGCTGGTGTATAGGTGCCCGTGTATATCCCTGCCACTCTGCTAAAAGCCTCCTTTCACCTAATTCTCACCATAGCACTGCAAAGTTGATGGTGGTTGTTAACTCTTGTTTTACAGATGAGGAAATTAAAGCTCACAGAGGTTAGGTAATTTGGCTAAGTCCTTCCTATTAAGTGGCAGAACTGAGATTCTAATCTGGTCGTACATTTCAAAATCTATAAACTAAACCATAATACTGTCTGGTAAGTGTGTATAATAAAAATTTTTACCACAAATCTAAGAATGGAAGCACAAGGATAGCATTAATTTATGCAACAAACATACTTGCTGGGGAAGTTCTAGGTAAGAGAATATTTGCAGGAGCTTGCCTCCAGAGTTTTTTCATTGATCATTAGATTGATTGCATAATTGCTGGAGCAGAATTGTTGCTTCAAATTTGAGAAATACAGCTTCATTTTAGATATTGATGTTTATATTTCTTTTCTATACCTTCTACCTTGGTTGGATTTGGTCTCCAGTAATGGAAGAGCCACCTAATAGTATCTTGAACAGTACTAGGTTTACTGTCTCAGGAAATGAGAAGTCCAGAAATAGAGTAGTTCCAGAATTGATGAATTCATAGTAATGTGAGGAGTGATCCGGGTCCCTCCATCTCTCTGCTCTGCCATCCTTTGCATGCTGACATTCGTACTCAGACCTGTCTTCCTATCATTGCAAAATGACTGCCACACTTCCAGCTAATCACATCCTTATGCAGGTATGTCAAGAGGCAGGAAAAATAATTCTCTTCATGAATTTTATGAGGAGAATAAAATTGGTATAGGGAGAACATCCTTTTCCGCAGTGGCCCATCAGACTTCCAGTTGAATCCCATTGGCCTGAGCTCAGCCAGTGTGCATGTATAAGCCAGTCACTGGCAAAGGAGGTTAATAGATTGGTTTAGATTAATCTACATTCACTCCTTGGGGTGTTGGGAGGGCCCTGTGATTCATAGCAACCTATAGCCTATACCTGAACTGAATCAAAGTTCTTTCAGTAGGGGTATGCATAGGCAATCAGAAGGATGTGCCTCAGTCAAGTGTGTAATTCTTGCCTCACATAGTTTCCTCTGCCATATGCTCCATGTTTGGGTTTTGTAGCCACCAAAAGTTTGTTAATTTTTGCTAACTTATTAGATATTTTAGAAATCTTGATTGGCATACATGATTGTGGTTGTCAGCAGATTCTGAAATCTTGATTCCCTTATGCATTTCAAAGTATTATTACAATGATGCCTTAAATTTGTATCTCTTTTTCCTATTTATGATAATATCCTCTCACCTCAAATATTTTCTCCAAAGAGTTATTTTCCAAATACATCATAGTGTTTGGAAACATTACTATAAAGTCACATCCTGTTTACCTCACTTGGTCTTCAAAACAATCCTAAGACTTAAGCAAGGCATATAATTATCCTCCTTTCACAGAAACTTTCAGATGTTGAATAAATTTTCTAGGGCCTCACACCAAAGTAAGTGTTTGAACCCAGGTTAAAGACAGCCTAGTCCAGCTCACTTATGTCAGTGTTTCAGCAACTTGACATAATGGCGCGTATCCAGATAGTACTAAAAACAGTGAAGGTCTGTTCAATAGTACTAAAAACAGTGAAGGTCTGTTCAATGAGAGTTCTTAAGAGAAATTTTAAGCAGGGAGGGAAAAATATTTTTTTGACTACACCTGAAATCAAACTTACGGGCTTTGGCCATGTCTTCTTTTTTAAATTGCATGTTCTGTTCTTTCATTCATTTTTCTGCTGGCAGTAGTAATCTTTTTCTTGTTGATTTGCAAGAGTTGTTTATATATTGAGATATTTAGCCCTGTCTTGTTCTTTTGCAGTCTTACTTAGTAATGTATAATCTCTGTGTTCTCCAAGAGTGGTAGAAAATTACACCAAGCTTACTCGCCAATTTAAGCATATTTATACTATGAATATAAGTGTTCTGAGGAACATTTAAACTCAGGAGTCTAGTAATAAACATTCCAAATGTTAGAGCCATAGGGGTTCTTTCCAGGCTCTTGTGTTCTGTCATTCCTCTTTATATACAGCAGCAATACTGGTCCACTGGTCAGTCCCTGTCACACTCATTTTCTGCCCCCCGCATCTCCATGTTTTCCCTCTGTTATAGCCTGCTCTCTATGGCTTTTCTCTAGCGCCCCCTCAATATGTTGTTTCTCAGCTTTGCCCTCATTCTGGTTTCCCAATCAGAGCATTATCTTTTGCCTCTCCTGAATTTCCAGAGTACATTGAACATCTCCTGGATGCTCCTCTGTTTATGGAATTCTCCAGGCAAGAATACTGAAGTGGATAGGCATTCCCTTCTCCAGGGGATCTTCCAAACCCAGGGATCAAACCTAGGCCTCCCACATTGCAGGCAGATTCTCTACCATCTGAGCTACCAGGGGAGCCCGATATTTATCACATTCTACCTAAAAGTTAAATGCTGGTGTTATTCTCTTTTAACCTTTGCTGCTTCCATAGCAGTTACCACAGGATCGTAAATATTGCAGTAAATACTACATTTAAAGGAATCTTTGGTTACTATGATGCTCAACTGACATAATGAATAATGTCAAATCCGATACAGACTTCAAAAACTCGTCCTCTATTTGTAATGAAATTCTTCTTTTTTAATTGATTAATCCTAATCTTTCTTATCCTTTTTCCCCATATTTCAATTTCTTCTCTTTTTTTAAGTTTTTATTTTATATTTATTTTTGGCTGCACTGGATCTTTGTTGCTGTGCATGGACTCTTCCCTAGATGTGACGAGTGGGGCCTGCTCTTCAGTTGCGTGCACGGGCTTCTCATTACAACCGCTTCTCTTCTTGAGGAATACAAGTCCTTGGGCACGCTGGCTTCAACAGTTGTGGTGCAGAGGCTTAGTTGCCCCACAGCATTGTGGAATCTTATCTTCTTGGTCCAGGGGTGGAACCCCTTGTCTTCTGCATTAGCAAATGGATTCTTAACCACTGGACCACCAGGGAAGTCCTCCAGCTTCTTTACTTTCTCCTCTGCCACTTTTCCAGGCCCTCAGCATTTTTCTTCATGGTCCCAGCCTCCTGCAGAAAGAGTTGGTAGAATCTCGTCTTTATTCTCTTCATTTTGTTTATTCCTTCAGTTACTTACTAAAAATTTCTTAGTTTGTAATAGTAGCTGAAATGCAAGTACAAGTAAGTATGGTTCTTGCATTCCAGGAGCTCACTGTTTACTTGAGGACACAGATCCAATAGATGAATTTCCTTAGGCACTTATGATGCTAGAGAAGGAAGTAGAGAGGAATGTGTGCAGACCCCACTCCCCCGAAGTCAAACAGAGCCAATTTTGGACTCCATTTAAGAACAGAACAGTGAGAAAATTTCTCACCCATTTGAGCCTCATTTTTCTCTGCTGTAAAATAAGGATGATAATTTCTTAACGAGATTGTTGTATGGTTTAATGAGATAATGTGTGTGTATGTGTGTGTGTGTGTGTGTGATGCTCCAGAAGGTCAAAGATATCAAAGGGTTGCTACTGCATAGTTGTTATTGCTAAAACTTTGATTATTGACTCGGAGCCAAAGAGAGGTTGCTCAGAGAAAGTGACATTTGAACATTCAGAACCTCTGTCTTTCATCTCTTGGGCAGGTTGATGGGCATTTCTGAATCAGAACAGTTTGAGAAGTAGGTATCAAAAGCATGCCTGGGCAGTACTTGGTGGATGTTACTGTGATTGGAATCAGCTTTTTTGTTTTCATTTACGTGGTTTTCTTTTTAAATGCAGCTCAGCAGTCTTATATATCTGTAGTGGAATTTGATTCTCAAGGGTCAAATATGTATGTTTTTCAGGTAGTTCTTCCAACATTTATTCTTGAAAGAAGATCTCTTTTAGAAATGTATGCAGACTTTTTTGCTCATCCGGACCTGTTTGTGAGGTATTTGACTTGATATAGTAGCTTCCACTTTTGTAAAGATGTTACTCATTCGCTTTCTGCCTTTGCAGGATGGATTCCTTTGCCTTTCAAATGTTTCTGAGGGAAAAAGGCATTGAATATTTTGTTTGTATTAGATGCCTCTTTGCTTATGTTATCTGGTACTGATATTGTTAGGCAACCAAGTTGAACACCTTAAAAAATCTTGAGCACCTATTAATTAATAAGGTAGCCAGTATTTACAGAGCTTTTTTTGATCTAGGAATTAGTAATCACTGTCAAATTATTGACACTACATCGTGATGAAGTTCAGTTACTTACAAACCTTTCTAAAGCACTAGTTTTTTGTCAGCACTTTATTATGAGCTGGAAAGGGAAAGAGTTGCAGTGTCTGCACTTGAGTTTGTAGTCCAGTGTCCAGATTACAGACTGATTCATAAATTTTAAATACAAAGATTGCAGTATTAGATATATGTATAAAGGACAGAAGTAATCTAAGGGTGGTATTGATTTATGAGGAGGTGAGTGAGTTCACATTGCTTTTCACTGGTGTCAGGAGCATTTTCTTTGTAACAGGATGTTCTAATCCGTCTTTTCTGATTGCATTCCTTGGCCTTGGACTGTGATTTACTAAAGCCAGATACAAATCACCGAAGCTTCACAGTGGGTGGGCACGTTGGATGACACTGATACACAACTTCTTAATCAGGGTTTTAAGAGACTCATTTAATCAGTTCCCAAAGGGCAGAAATTATATATGGCATTTTAAATTCATACAAAGTTGAACAAATAAAATGTAAGCATTTATTGATAACATACATAGAAAGTACCAGTTGTTCATTATATAGAGATTTGAGGTTTAAGGATAATTTTTATGTATGAGAATTTAGGTCCTTAGAAGGAACCATTTAAAAAATACAGAAATAGAGCTAAAACACCAATAGATATGATTAACTGTAATTCTAAAAATTCTGACTCTCCCAAAAAGGAGGAAAGGAAATATAATAGAACAAAGAATAAAGGGGCCAAATAGAAAACAAATGCCATGATGATAGAGTTAAACCCAGCTATATTCATAGTACATTAAATGTGACTATCATATCACTCATTTAAGAGAACAGTGATTTTCAGACTGGATTTTAAAAAAAAGTGAGATTCATCTGCACTCTGTTTGCAAGAGAGAGACTTCAAATATGTAAAGACATTGCCCGGTCAAGAGTGAAAGGATGGACAGACGCCTACCATGCAAACACTAAGCGTAACAAGGCTGGTGTTGCTGTGTTAGTGTCAGACAAAAATACTTTTTAAGGTAAGAAATATTACCAGAGACAAGTAGGGAATTTCATATGATAAGAGTCCATTTATCAAGAATAAATAATGTAAAACAGCTTCAAACTATATGCGGCAAAAATTGAAGGAAGAAATAGACAAATACATGATCATGTTTGGAATTTCCTCCCCACCCCTCTGAGAATCAGTGGGACTATGGAAGATCTCGTTAACCTTTCTAAAACATTACCAAACACTATAACATAGTCTTTCTGAGTGCATATGGAACATTCATCAAGATGTACCATATACTAGCAAGACTTAATGAATTTAAAATAATTGGAACCATACGGAATATATCCACTGATCATTGAAGAATTAAATTAGAAGTCAGTAACACAGATACATCCAGAAAATCTCCAACTATTTTGCAATTAAACAGTGCACTAACACATATGAAGTTATGGAAAAAGCAAAACTAATAGTATTGGAAACCAGAAACAGGGTTAAGGGTTGGGGATTGCTTACAAAGGAGGATGGGGACCCCTGGGGGTAATGGAAGTGTCTGCATCTTGATTGTATGTGATTACTTAAGTGCAGTCAAGATATAGAACATTTCCATTACCCCCAAGATTAATTAAATGGATATATGCATTTTTCAGATTCATGAACCCAAACAGTTAAGGCTGGTGTGTTTGATTATGTATATTATACTTCAGTTTTAGAAAGGAGCTGAGGAAGTTACTGGTCCTAGGTCCTCTCAGCCTGGCTTAGGGGGTGAACCATGCTGAGGGGTGCTGTCAAAAAACAGGATATTAAATTCTGTCCTTCTCGCTTGCAGTATTAGTGACCAGAAGGATGCCAGGGACCGAATGGTCCAGGTTGTGAAATGGTACCTCTCAGCCTTTCACGCAGGAAGGAAAGGGTCGGTTGCCAAAAAGCCATACAACCCCATTTTGGGCGAAATCTTCCAGTGTCATTGGACATTACCAAATGATACTGAAGAGAGTGCGGTGAGTTCTCCCCTGACATTTTTAATTACCTTAGTACTTAGTTCTTGATGTACTGATCCAAGGTTTCATTTTATTTGGGGGCAGATGATAGTGGTAAAGGCACTGATTAAGAGATGTCTACCACCCATAGAGGAGCAGTGTTGTTGGGTCAGCATATTTTGAATACAGTGATCAAGGGAAAGAGTGGTGCGAGATGAGCATGGAAACTGAGAGACAAGATCGCACAAGTCCTCATGGACCATGAGGATGAACTTAAGGCTTATCAGGAGCTCATTTTTGTAATGAAAAGGTCGTTATTATTTTGTGGCAAATGAATTGGAAAGGGGCACAAATAGAAACAAGGAAACCATTGAGGAGACTTTGGCATTATTCCAGGGGAATAGTTGATTCAAGTTATATTTTGGAGCCAGAGCTGTTAGATTCGGGGAGGTAAGTTAGAGATGAATCCTTGCATGTAGGCTGGTACTATTTACTACAAAGGGAAAGATTGGATTTGGGGAGGGAAAAGTGAAGAACTCCAATTTGAAATATAACATATGGGGAGTCTCTTAGCCATGTAAGTGGACTGTCAAATAGGGAGTTAGAATTTTAAGAGTCTGGAGTTAAAGGGATGAAAAAGTAAGCCCATAGCCCACAGTGGTTGGCACATCATGGTCTCTCAGTAAATATAACTCTCCTTGTTTTTCCCTTCCCTAATGATGCATTACATGTAGTCCTGCTTCCCAGGTGGCCTCTGAAGAAGGAAATGGCACCCCATCCCAGTATTCTTCCCTGGGAAATCCCATGGACAGAGGAGCCTGGCAGGCTACAACCCATGGGGCCGCAAAAAGTCGCACACGACTGAACAGCGGAGCGCACACACACTAACGTCACGAGCAGTGTGCGTCTGTTCATCGTATCACAGCCCTCGATAAGCTGGCGCGTGACCCTTGGCTTAATGCATGTCTTAGAGAGACTTATACAAAGCAGTCATTCCAATAGTGCAATTAAGTGCTGCAAGAAAAATATATATGAGATGCTTTGGAGTGTAGAGGAGAGAGCGTTTAACCACCTTATGAGGCAGAGGCTCCAGTTATTAGATTCTCTGCATGTTGTTTGTTTCCACATCAAAAGAAAATGATGTTCTCTTTGCCTGCAGGAGCTAGTTTCAGAAGGACCAGTTCCCTGGGTTTCCAAGAATAGTGTAACATTTGTGGCCGAGCAGGTTTCTCATCACCCACCCAGTAAGTGACAGAGCTCATCAGCTACTCCACTTTCAAACTGTTGTCTAAAGAGGGTCATAGAAAGCTCCGTAACCACTGTCCTCGTGTTTGATGGCTACCTGTCTTCCCAGTCCTGTGAAGATTGGTTCCTCATATCTGTTCCTGGTATGAGTTCCAAAGAGACTATTAGCTTCACTGATTAATTAACATAAAAAGAAGGGATTTGGGAAGCCAACTTTTAATGCTTCTAAAGTCATCTTTGACATCATGAGCTGTGCTGTAGCTATTTCAGCAACTCTGAAGACAGTTCATGTAAAAGATGTAGTTTCAGCATGGTATGTTCTTGGCACAGTGGAAAGAATGCATGTCTTCCCGTGTTACTTGGTGGATGCCATGTGAAGACTGAGTATACTGTATGGGTCCAGGTTTGGGCTGGGGCAGCAACATGCTTGCTGATCAGAACAGACAGACCCTGGGATTGGCCTCATGGTTCAGGAAGTTCCTCCCCATGTGGTCCTGAACAGTGGCTTGCACTGGGGGAAACAGGGTGTAAAGGGCAGGTGGGTAATTCCTGACCACATTCAAGGCTGTTCTTTGAAAGGTAAAGGATTTTCCCCACACGGCCAGTTTTTTCTCTGGGTTACGGGAGTTGGGGGTGGGGGCATGTATGTTTATGGTGTGTCTGTTTATAAATAAAATGAGGCTACATAGTGCACCAACTGAAACAATTTCTTTCAGTTTCAGCCTTTTATGCTGAGTGTTTTAATAAGAAGATACAATTCAATGCTCATATCTGGACCAAATCAAAATTCCTCGGGATGTCAATTGGGGTGCACAACATAGGGCAGGGTAAGTCTGTGGGCTTTGGGTGGACTGCAGTGTTACTGGGAGAACTTTATCATTCTTATATGTGCCAGTTATCTGTCTGGTAAGAGGAAATGACCCCAGAGTCAGGCTGGATCATTGTGTGCAGGGAAGCAAGTGTGTTGGGGATGAGAGCCGGGTTGAGAGTGATTATCCCTAAACTGAATGGAGATCCCCTCAGCTGCTTACCTGAGATTCCATCCCTTCTCTCCACAGGCTGCGTCTCGTGTCTGGAGCATGACGAACATTACATCCTCACATTCCCCAATGGTTACGGCAGGCAAGTAGAGCTGGTCCGTTCCTCTGATGAGCGGGCAGTGGACCCCGCTGTTCTTTAACCTGTGCCCCTCCTTCTCTTCCTCTGAACTGTTGGCCTCACTGAAACTTTTGATTTTGCAGGTCTATCCTCACAGTGCCCTGGGTGGAACTAGGCGGAGAATGCAGTATCAACTGTTCCAAAACTGGCTATAGTGCGAATATCGTCTTCCACACTAAACCTTTCTATGGGGGCAAGAAGCACAGAATTACTGCTGAGATTTTGTAGGTATTTTGTTTTTCTGCTTTGATGTTTCTTCTGCATCTCTGAAATAATTTACCTTTTGTCTTGAACTATAACTTCCATCAAGAGTTGACCATTTTAATGGTCCTGTCTTTGTAAACTTACTTTACATGCTGTGTTTCATGTCTCTTCCTAAAATCTCATCTCAGGAGGAGACCTAAGAACAATCTGAGGTCACTGGTGGGATTTCCTTCCTAGGAACCTGACTTGCAAATAGGAAACTTAAAGAGTCTTCCTGGATCTCCTAGCTAACCCAGATTATGTTTGCCTAACTAATTATTGTTGGATTAGGCCATGAGCTTCTCCGTACTGCAGACCCTGTGACGCCCTCTGTAGCGTCTCAAAGCCCTTCTAGTCCTTGTTTTTTGTGTGCCTTTGCTGGGGAAAAACAGTAACCATTGTATCTTTGTTCGGTTCTGCTTGACGCTCCAGGATTAGATAAAGGCTGTACTGTCCAGGTCAGCAGTCAGTTGGGTTCAGAGCCTGCCTAGACAAGGAGACCCTGCAGGGGTTTCTCTGTCTTCAGAGGCCTCCCTGGGAGCAGGGTTGCAGATGGCAGACACAGGATTGGTTAACCAGTTTTTTAGGGAGATAATTTAATGTTGATGATGGAATCAACATCCAGAAAATTTTTAATGTAGTTTCTCCAAATGACAAGAAGTTTTTCTGCTCAGTTGAAGGAAGGAAGAAGGAAGGGACCATGAACAAAAGATGAAGTTTACTAAGGAACACTGTAAAATTCAAAATATTACTGCAGTCAGAAGATAGGGCAGAGCTTAGGGAGCAGCACAGGTCACCACTGTAATGTGACTGCCCCCCTCAGACAGGCAGGCGGGGGAGAAAGGATGTCCAGAATGACGACATGGGAGGGCCTGCTTCTCAGGGATCCTTAGAAGCAACCAGCACCAACAGGGACTGCTGGCAGGTTTTTTGGCCAGTCACAGTAATTTATAATAGGCTGCCTTCTGAAAGAGTGCTTGGTGGGCCCCTCAGATAACATCTTAATATTATGGCCCAGCCTGAAGATGAAAGCCTGGTCTCCATCATTGTACCCTTAAGCAAAGCCTTCCCTGACCCTCATCGTAGCAGTGTTGCCCTTGATCTCCTGTGGTCGCCTGGACTTACCAGCTCTTGCCACCCAGAATTTCAGCGAGTGTTTCTCCACTAGATTGTGAAGAGCTTGAGTTTATAGTCTGCTGTGGTCCTAGCACCTAACATACCCCCAGTTTCTGGGATCTTGAGTCCATTAGCAGCATCTTTAAGAGCATTCATTCTTGTAGTTGGCTCTGAGAAAACCAGTTTTATTAATCTGCCTTCACAAATAAAACCAGTTTTATTAATCTACCTTTACAGTTGCTCTTCTGTATTCTGCTCTGGGTAGGTAGGCCACAACTGACAAGATTCTTTGGTAGAGAAATTTCAGTTTGAGACTGACACAAATGTGTTTTAATGTTTTTGTTTTTAATGTAGTTCTCCAAATGACAAGAAGTCTTTCTGCTCAATTGAAGGGGAATGGAATGGTGTAATGTATGCAAAATACTCAACAGGGGTAAGAACATGTGTTTTGCCACTTGTTTCAGGCTTCACTGATCGTAGCCTGTCACTGATCGTAGCCTGTCCCTTACTCTGGCTTTCATCTGGAAATTTTAACCACCAAGATGAGCTCTAATGCCATCTCTTCAAGCCAAGCCTTTTCCTTCTTCCACCGTTTTTCCCAGCAGTACGGGTAGTAGAATGATTTTTACTTTCCTCTCCCCTTAAAATACTCAAGAATAATATATGGGGAAAAGTGCTCAGAGTACTTAACATTAGGATTAGTTGTTTACCTGGTACAAGAGATTACATCCCAGTCATATTACATCCCAACACATAGCCACATTGAAAATATCTATATTTTTACCAAGAGCCTTTATGAAGACTTAAACAATTTAGGCTTTAGATTGCATATGGAACTCATTGTCTGCATCACTAACATAATGTGGGATTTCATTATTAAAACTGTTAATGGGAAGAGTTGACTTTTTCTCCTAGAACAATATGACCAATAAAACATCTACCTGCATTTTCTGTTTTCCAGGAAAATGTAGTTTTTATAGATACCAAGAAGTTGCCTATAATTAAGAAGAAAGTAAGGAAGCTGGAAGATCAGAATGAGTACGAATCCCGCTGGTAAGGAGACCACGTCACTACAGAGTTGTTGGCAGCAGTGCCCTTGCCATTGGCCAGGCATAGGTGCGGGGCTGGCCTGTAGACTGCATGGCAGGGTGTGGGAGCACAGGCGGAGTCTGAATGCCTGGGTGCCTGTGGCGCGCCACTTCTTGCACTATAACCCTGACTGTAGGCTAACCTGGCTTTGCATTCTTTGCTTAAATGAGAACCACCTCAACATTGCTATGAGAACTAAATGAGATATACATGGGGCCTGTGTATGATGCTTGATGTATGGTAAGTATCGAGTGGGTGTTGGCTCATCACCATCTATGTAGACTATCTCTATATACATAACATCTTTAGGTCTTAAAAAACTTGAAAGAATAAAGTCTTATTTGCCTGGACTGCCTCATAGTTGTAAGTGGAAATCTATAGACCTTTGTGCTCTGCTGCTCACGAGGGGATCTTACGACAGCTACTTTACTAATCCCTATGCGTCCTCACTTGTCAAGCATTGTTTGGACCAGACTTGTCTAGTCACCATCTTCCAGGCCTTGAGAAGAAGCCAGATCTCCTCCCCCTCCCCCCAGCCTTAAGCCTCTGCAATGCCTCTCTTGACGCTTATTTTCTATATTCAAACTGCTTCTCCCAGATTCATTAAATTCCAGGGGAGTCTTTATGAAATGGAACGTCTCAGCTCCTCTCCTATCTCCCATTTAGTTGAATATAAACCACTGTTCTCCGAGCTTATTTAATATAAGGGACACTGACCCCCTAGAGAGGTGAACTGACAGCCCCAAGGTGGCATCGCTAGTTAAGAGGCACAGCTAAAAGCAGCCTCAGTCTCCGTGGATCCTTCTCCTCGGCTGTCCCAGCCACAGACAGCTTTCTGCACACGCTTTATTTCCTCCTTTGACAACCGGCAGTGGTTATCTTCCGAGTCTGTCTGTGTTTTTCATTCCAGTGCCCTGTGCCAGCCTAAGGAGATTCCGTCTGTGAACTACATTTAAAGCCATCTGACTTGTACTGTAATTGTGTTACGTTCTAGATGGCTCTAGCCTTTCCTTTTCAAATTGCTAACTCCTCTCTCCACCAAGTACTCAGCACCTTCACTTCTTTTCTTTAGCCTTTGGAAGGATGTCACTTTCAACTTAAAAATCAGAGACATTGATGCAGCAACTGAAGCCAAGCATAGACTTGAAGAAAGACAAAGAGCAGAAGCCCGAGAAAGGAAGGAAAAGGAAATTCAGTGGGAGACAAGGGTAAGTTTGTTTCGGGAGCCTGCCTCCGTCTGCTGGCTGCTGTTCCCTGAGCTGTCATTCATTTCAGTGAATACTGAAGTACCAAATAAGCGTGGTGGTAAATGAGATGAACATTCATTTCACTGTTGAGGGGGGAGCACATCAAACAATTAAAAGTATGGTACAGAAGTACAAAACAAGTGTGTAACTGAATTTTCCCCCTTTCTCTAACAGTTGTTTCATGAAGATGGAGAATGCTGGGTTTATGATGAACCATTACTGAAGCGTCTCGGTGCTGCCAAGCATTAGGTTGGGAAACAGAGTTCGCTCCTGGTTCCAAGGCAGGAGGCATTATTAAGCAACAATCTTCCTCTGGGAGAACCTATTCACTCCCTTCTTATTGCAGTGGTTCCTATCTCAGGGATACTGGACTTTCCGATGCAGATGAACAATTAAAGCGAGCAAAGCTTCCCTTTTTCCTGTCTGTGGCAGTTAACGATGTTAATTTTGGTCTTGAGAAAAACTTCAGGTTTTGAAGAAAAGATGTCCGCTTCTTTTCCAAATCCCACAGTATAAATCCCTGTCTTAAACTCTGCATTCTAGTACTGCTGTTGAGATATACAATACAACATGTTTCCTAGTTCATAGACTCTTGGGTTCTATATATACATATATACATATATATAATATAGCTGATGCCAGATTTTTCATAAATACTTCACTTACTGTAAATATCAGTTCTTCTGAGTTTTAGAAAATTTAGTGCAATGTATTAAAATCACGTGTTAGGAAATTTCATGGTCTCACCTACAATAACTTTTATTTTGGAATTGAACTGTTATTAAATTGTATCTAACTCTGGACTGTGGTTTAATTATACTCAGTGCTTCTTAAGGCTTCATAAAGTAATTTTTCCAACCTTTTTTTTTTAATGTGCTTATTATTTTTATGATTAAGCTTGGACCCAGTTACTTGAATACAGGGGCTAGCTTTCTACAGGGACTCTTCAAATGAAGGGGGTCCATCCATCCAGTCCCTTCTTATACTCCTCTGTTCTGTCTGTAGTCCCCACCATGCTATTCTCGTTTTAATTGAACTCTCAAATAGTACACATAGGGCTAACAACCTTTTATCCAAAAATAGTTTATTGCCTTAGAGAATCTGGGAAGAATGTTTATTTTTAGATCCCCACCCCACATTGAAACGAAATATAATAATAAAAGGAATGTCACAGCAGCAAATGGCTCATTCTGAAGGGCAATACAGAATTATCTTTATTTTTAAATACATTAAAAACAACAACACAGGTATTAGCACCTGGCATTTAGGTACTAAGAAGACACTAGTTACACAGGGCCTCTCAAGGTGGTCATACAGAACTGGACTCTCAATCTGAGAAGACCAGGACAGGCCAGGGCATCTCAAGCTTTTTGGTTACATTTGGCCCACCCTGCTCATTTCTCTCTGCAGCTGCTACAGTAACCCTCGGTCTGTTAGTCACAACGGAAGAGGGAGGGTAGTAAATCAAATTCTATGATGCCAGTGCAAAAATTCAATGGAAGCCCTAAGGCAGTAGTAGTGTAACTTCATAAAATTCAAACACTTTTAAATGCACAGTGCTTCAGGCCAACGAGACTGCAGTTTATTTGACTATTTTATGGTAGGGGAGAAGGTTAAGTCTTGATGTGAAACCCCTGATATCAATAATGGGGACAGTACAGTCTACCAGCAGAGGAGAAGCTGGCAGGTAGGTTAGCTGCATCACTTCACAAGAAGAGTTTGAATCCTCACCGGAAGGGGTACCATCCTCTTCCAGCTCGTACTTCCCAAATCCAACAACCTGAAAGAGGCCAAAGACTTGAGGTGAGAGAGAATGCTGACCACGTTTGGGCAAAGACCTAGTAGGATCTAGGACACCGAGATGACAAGCCTGGAAAGGACAGAGCTACAGCTTAGGTAACGATACTCACATGAACACTGAGCATTTTACTTCCTGGTCCTCTATGGGCCTTGAACCAGTTGACTAGGTCTGATTTTGAGAATGACTTCAGTGCTTCAATCTTAATGGGAGAAGGGAAGATACGAAAGAAAGCTATAAAAAAGCAGCAATATATTTCTGCAAAGACAGTTCTTAAACATAACACCCTAGGCAGACCTCCTTGGTCCTGCTTCTTACAAGCACAGTATTTTAACATGTCTTAGCTGGCTCCCAACCTTCCAGATAAGGATACAAACGAGCCTGACATACCTTCCTGTTTCTTAGCACTGACTGACTGGCAGAGAATAAGCAGGAAAGGGCAGCAGATGCTATAACTACAGCTAAGTACTGTACATGGAGTCAAACCCGTCACACCTTAGTGTCACCTCTCAGATACATGGTAAGTATTGACACTCTTACCATGCAGAACCTCAAGAGTTGGGCTGAATGAAGCCTCTTTGTTAAATATCCCCTCTGCTTCAATGTCCTTTGGTAATTCACTACATAGGGTAATAGTACCAGAGCACTGGACTCCTTTAAATGGGATTACTTGGGGCTAGAAGTTGTCACAAAAACATACACACAAAATCCCTAAATCTGGAGAAGGAACTTCATAAACACCAGAAGTTCGTGATTTTCTTTAAGTAGCAGAACCTGTTTTTCTCCCAAACCTTGTAGTGAATCTGAATATATAATACAAAAATGAAAGGGAAAAAAATTATATAACTGAATCACTTTGCAACAGAAATTAACACTGTAAATCAACTGTACTTCAATTTTTTAAAAAGCAGGTCTGACTGAATTGGAGCAAGAGTAAGAAGAGTAGGAGCACCCAGTGTCCTGCTCACTTGGCCAGCACCAGTCTGGAACCAAGACGTAATTTAACCACAGCAAGAAACGGGCAGTAAATAACCAGCCCGAGATGGACCCCCAGTTTCTCCTCCACACAACACCAATTTGCTTAGAACTGTGTCTCCTGTTAAATCAAGGGTCCCTGTCAGAGTTGTCTTACTCTGAAAACCAGGCTACTACCTCATGGGCAAGGCGGTCAAAGAGATACTGCCGGGTCACCACTTCATTCCAGTTCCTGTCCACCTCCTCCCCAAGGTGGGTGTCCTCGCACTCCTTCAGCTTGATCAGAGCTGTGACCTGTTACCATTGAAGAGACACACTCAGGCATGGCCTCACACAAGTACCCTCAGCACACTCAACCCTGTCTGGTCTGATTTGTGATGGACCTGCCAGCATGATGGCAAGGGATGGAGCTAGGAAGACATGGTCAGATTAAGGTGGGCTACAGAGCTCAAGAACCCAGCACACAGGACCGTTAGGACTGGTGTCATGAGGGCTTGGGTGAGCCAACAAAAGACCAAGCCAGCACAATCACCTGGGTGTTGAATGCATCCTCAGTGAGGTTCTCGATCTTCTCCTCAAAGCTTGAAAGAAACTCTTCTATCTTCTTATCAACAACTTCAGAGCTAAAATAAAACATCTTCAATTAAGTCATCACTGACCAGGTCTCAAGCAGAAGGCAAAGGAGAGGGGTCTAAGGCATATTTCCAGGAAAGAGGCTGAAGTGATACTCTCCCCTAAGCTCCAGGAGGAGAGTGAACAGTGAAGAACCCCGTCCCTACTCCACTTCTAGCCCAATTCCCTGGTATTCCTGCAGGAAGCAGTAGACAGCCATGCTGACCATTTCAAACCTGGAAACCAACAAGGCCTTGGGTCCGGCCTGAATGCTCGGTTAGGCATCCGCCTTTCTTGTCCTCAGATATGCCTGAAGAGAGGAAGCAGTGGCAAGCCCCGCATAGTCAGCAGAGGACTTGAGTCAAACCCTGCAGACCCACTGGTAAGTCTTGGACCAGGCCATGTATGAGCCACCCACTGCAGCTGTGACTAAATGGGAAGCAAATGGTCAGGGCAAGGATGCAGCCCCTATTCTCTATGCCAAGAAAAACGATAGCTGGGCCCATCGTCTCCCTTGCTTACTCACTTGTATTTGGTTGCCTGAGTCCCCACGGTGACAGAGAATCCTAGAATCCCAGATGTGTTCCTACAGGTAGGGTAGACATGGTACCTGTGGCCAGAGTGAAAAGTCCTATGAGCTCCCCTGCACCCTGTCCTTGGAGGTACTGGAGGGCAGTGGGAAGGGTTTCTGCTCATCCTTACTGGACCCTAGAGGTCCTGGAAGAGGATCCACAGATGTTTACTCTTGGGTTAGGGTATCCACCCCTCCTGAACTGAGGACCACAGGCCAGCCTCTTCATTGCTAATCTTGAAACTTGACCAAACTCAGAGCCTGGTCATAGTCCAAGGTGCAAACTGCACAAGTTTTGACAGTATGACTACCGAGTAGGACAAGGTTGGTATGACTCAAAGAGCACTCAAGACAGTACAGCTGGTCGACTTAAGCCTGCAAAGCCCCAGATCTTACTTGAGCTCAGTGCTCTTCCCAGCAGACTTACCCAAGGGTCTGCTTGGTTCGAAGGAAGTCAAAACAAGGCTCTTCCATATGCATCTGTAATTCAACATACTACCCATCAGCTCAACTCCTCCCAGCAGAGAAACCTCCATTTCTTCCCCCAAAAGTGTTACATGTGACCCCAGAGTCCAGCCTCCCTTATTGCCTTCTTAAACAGCCCAGGCCCATTATCCTGGCTCATACTGGGTGAGAAATGCTCAACAACCAGCTCACCTACAAACACATGTCTCTGACCACTCCCAGGTCTCCAGCCCCCAGGTAGATAGGCCAGTCCTCACAGTGGGCCCGGGGCTCCCGAGTGTTGGGACTCTCCTTTATACAACTTACCACAAGCAGCTCCATAAGAGTGTATTCTTTCAGACTCCTGGCACCTGACTGAGAGGAGAAGCTGATCAGACCAACTGAGAATCCAACGGTTTACAGGGCTTTTTAAAAATACAGCTCTTCTTGACAGCCACTTGTTTAGGTTACTACCTTACTCTTCCCTTCCCCCTTCCCTCATGCCTTGTGTTGTTATACTTCCTGCCTCCTCACAAAACAGGACGTGTGCAGACTGGAATCATGCCTGATGATTTGTATTCCCAGCCCTAGCTCAGAACTGCAGGCAGATATGGAATTCGGTCCAGTAATCCCTGACCTGCCAGCTCCTGCCCAAAACACAGCAAGGACACAACCTAAAGTCAAGGACTTGCAGAGGAAGGTAGGCTCTACAGACAAGCTGGACCTCTAGGCAAAGATTCAGGGCCAGAAACAAGAAAAGGGCAAGGTGACAAGTGAGGCCATGGAGCCCTGCCCAAAGTCCAGGCCAGAGATGTTTACAAGGTCAGACAGAGAAGTGACTTCCCCATGCAGAAAACCCAGGACCAAAGCAGCAGACAGAGGAGCTCCAGAGTTTGGGAAGTCTGAGACTAGTCTAGACAGACACAGGTCCCCATCGTCCTAAAAGTGAGTGGGACCAACCAGATTAAAGTAGTCTATGGACCAATCAAGACTGGTGCAGAGCTCTTTCTTAAGTACCATCCCATCTCTCCAAAATGCTGTGGAAAACACACAGGATCTGAGGTGAGTGAAGGACCTCAGATTTATCACACATAAGATAGAGGTGATAAATACTCTCTCTTAGGTGCTTTGAAGATGTTCACTACGACTGGCAGCCATCCTGTTTACTTTTTGCTGGCTGACTGACCACGTTTACTTGTGTCGTATTTCAAAACTGTCCTTTTATCAAATGTCTTCTTGCTCCTTGGAGTTCTGACTGGTGAATATGTAGGAATTTCCGGCCATACTTGAGTTTTTTCCCTCTGGACTAGTGGCTGGATGATTAATAAAGCACTGTGATTGAAAAAGGATCCACTTCACTGACAGGAGCAGTTTTTTTAATGTAATTGCTTCAAGAGGACACATGACCCCAAGCATAAAACCACAGAGTAACCACAAACAGGCCTTGAAGAGCACAGGGTCACGCCTCCCAGACACGGTGGTCCTCCCACCAGTCTTTAGTATCTGAAAGACAGAGCCACGAGGACAGCCGTGTGTGAAGGGGCCACTGACCTGGTAATACACGGTGACTTCCGAGTTGGCATCCCCCCTGTTCAGAGCCCTCACTTTGCACAGGTGGTGCCCACTGGGCAGCTCCACCACCTGGAACTGCACAGGCATCTCCTGCTCCAGAGGCATGAAGTTCAGCTTGCTGCAAAACAATCGGTGTGGGTCACCAGGGCTGTGCCTTTACCCTCCTACTCCTGCCCCCAAAATGGAAAGTCAGGCCTTCTACATTGCCTTCTGAATCGCTCTGTTTACATAACTAACCTCAAATAAACCTACAAGAAGCATCTCCATTACGGATTTAGTAACAACTGAATTTTGGTCTCAAAGTCCTCTTGCTATTAAGAACACATAACTCCTAGAGAGAAAACTCAGACCAATACTCACTCAACAACATATTTCAGGAAATCTGTAGATTCCTAGGAGGCGAAAGAGAAGAAAACAGCTACATCAGGCTCTACTGACATTAACTTCACCCCAAACCAACTAATACCAATGTTCTAAGTGCACGGGAAGCCCTGGAAAGCATTAGCAAAGCAGATACAGTCTGTCACCCAAAATGCTGATCATTCATTCACTGGGTTTATCATTCACTGATTCAATATTATGTTTGTTGAATACTAAGTGGCTCTCAACTGAAGTGGCTCCCTTGGTGCTCTGTTTACTAACCACTATGAAACTTTCTCCACTGGGAGATCAAACTTAATTGTGTGGTTTACCCCATTAGGCTGTGTTTTAGAAACCTCGATCTATTAATATTAATACAGAGCCTGGCCCAGAGTGAGCAACAGAATATACTTGATACTAAGTGAATATATAAGTACATCCCTCAGCCCTCCCCAGCTCCCACTTTAATCTCTAAATTAAACTGTCTGTAGTTTCCACAATCGTCAACAAATGTAACCAATACCATGTATTTACCAAACCCATTTAACTCAAAATTCTGTTCAATACCAGTAGTCTTCATAAGAAAGGCTTGTCCAGCATTGAAAGGGCCAAGTTCCCTTCTAAACAGGCTGTGACGATGCTGGCCTGCCAAAACTACAGAGCTTCCCCTTTAGGGAGGAATTAATAGAATTCCAAAGTGCAGAACAGCATTCATACCTGGCCCATACCAACAGAACCCTGACACTCACTGTGCTTGTGACATTTCCTTGTACCAGGCCCTCAACAAAGAGCTGGGCTTTGAATTCTCTGACGAAGCTCAGGAGAGACTCAAGAGAAAGGCCATCCATCAAAGCGCGATACTTATCAATCATAGACCAACGGGAATATTCCAGGATTAAAAGTCGAACGTCTCTACAGAGAGCAGAAAAAAAAAAGTATTAGTGTAAGAAATGAAAAGGGTACAGGATTGGGTTGTTTCTATAGATGATGTGTTTCTTTAAAGTGACAATTTCTATCACTACTTAAGATAGGGAAACAATGTCATAACCACCAAAAAGCATTTAAAACTGCATATATAGACTATTACATAGATTATTAGCTCATTGGTAAAACTTATCTGTTTCAACTGCAAAATAAAACATTTCACCCGAGCTGCCAAATGAGTCACCAACCAATTTAATATTACTATTTTGATTTCAAATCTCACTAGCACTTATTCATTACTGAAAGTAACCATCATGTATATATTACTACAATGACAATACAGCATAACTGGCTCTAGGCGAGAATCAGACTAACCCCCTCCCACACAGTAAGCTATTTAAATATGGCCAAGTTACCCAACATTTGTGACTCAAATTTCATTTGTAAAACAAGGGAAATAAAAATGCCATATTATCATCAGTTTTGGTGAGAATTAAACACACTTAAAGTTCTAGATCTAACACATACCAAATCTTCAATAAACAAGTATTATTCTATCACATCGTAACAAAGTAGTATTCAGGAGTTATAGGATATATGGGGCTACTTTTCATCATATCAATAGTTCCAGACAACTCTCCTTTCCCACTTATATTTGGTTATTACTTTTCATAACTTTTTGTGATCAGATTATCGGTTATTACATGTCTGATTCTTAACTACTCCCTCCCCTGCTTTTGATTTTTGGCCATTTATGGTCTCATTAGTAACTATGTCTAATGCAGGGTATTTACAGATGCCCAACAAACAGGTCAAGTAGGGGCTTACAAGCCATGTGCATAAAGGACTCTATCTGCTCAGAGGGGACTTTTTCCCCCCCTCCCACAAAGGCTCTACCTGCTGACAGAGCCTTTTTACCCCAAGAGTGTACTTTCTTCTGATTCACACAAAGGTACCCTATAAGCTACCGATGGCCCTGGATTAAAGAACAGGCTCTGGTGAAAGGGCCAAGACGGTTGCCTATTAGCAGAGGGCTTAAGCATCAGCATAAAGGCTGTCCAGAAGCATTTTTGCTCTCTTCTGGAACCTGGCTGAATTCTGGATAGTTGCAGTTGTCAGATGAGTGACCTGTTAGGCAACTTAACTCTGCCACTTACCATAACATCCAATACCCTAAGCAATTTTGAGTGACAACAAAGTCAGCACTTTTTGAACTGTTTTTTACTTAGAAACTAGGAAAAAACACTTGTTTAACCTTTAGCCTCTAATTAAGTATAGTAGACTGCTTGCAGTCCTCCTCACCAGTAACTACTTACACTGAGTTTAGAAACTCTCTTTAACTCTATGGGCTGGTTTCCTAAAACACAGCACAGTTCTATCACATCTGAATTAGAACTGAAACAACAGCCTCACTTCCCACACTTAATTCCGAGGAAGGCAAATAGTTTTAGGCCTTCAAAATATAAGCTGATCCCATGTATACCCACTTGGCCAGAGTTTCAGGCTTGATGAGGATGTTAAAGTAGGTCTTCTTCAATTGCTCAGTTATCATTGTAAACACAGCTGGTGTGGAACTGAACTCCGCTAAGTAGTCAATAATAAGCTGAAACAGTAGCTAAGAAGAAAATAAAGAAACACCTTAAGTGGAGAAACATGTAAATCCACTGATTTTCAGGGGGAAAATGTTTCCCTTTGGTTTCTACCAGGGGTTCAATATGATAAAATAGGCACTGTGTGGGACATAAGTACTAATGACTCAACGGATCTTTTTTTTTCCCCTCTTAACCCATGGCTATACCAGCTAGCTTTTTTTTCCCCCCCAGTAATTTGTTCATTTATTTTTGGCTGTGCTGGGTCTTCGTTGCTATGTAGGCTTTTCTCTAGCTGCAGTGAGTGGGGACTACTCTATAGCTACGGTGAGTCAGCGTCTCAAGGCGGCGGTTTCTCTTGCTGTGGGGCACAGGGTTTAGGACGCTTGGGCTTCAGCGGCTGCAGCACGTGGGCTCCGCAGGTGCACCTCCCCACTCAACAGCTGCAGCACACAAGCTCCGGAGCATGTGGGATCTTCCCAGATCAAGGACTGAACTGGTATTTCCTGCATTGGCAGGTGGATTCTTTACCACTGAGACACCAGGGAAGCCTCTCAAAGAATTTTCAGGAGCTAAAATTCTCAATAATTATAAAATCTGAAGGAATAAATTTTCTTTTATAATTTTCAGAGGTACTTTAAAACATTTTTTCCTTCCAATTAAACTTAAAAATAATTTTATTGAGCATCTCCACTGCCCCTAAATTTGATCTTAACTGCTGCTGCTGCTGCTGCTGCTGCTGCTAAGTTGCTTCAGTCTTGTCCGACTCTGTGCGACCCCACAGACGGCAGCCCACCAGGCTCCGACGTCCCTGGGATTCTCCAGGCAAGAACACTGGAGTGGGTTGCCATTTCCTTCTCCAATGCAGGAAAGGAAAAGTGAAAGTGAAGTCGCTCACCGTGTCCGACTCCTAGCGACCCCATGGACTGCAGCCTACCAGGCTCCTCCATCCATGGGATTTTTCCAGGCAAGATTCCTGCAGTGGGGTGCCATTGCCTTCTCTGTGATCTTAACTGGGAGGAGGTAATTTAGGAAATAATGACTTTGTATCAACCTGTGCTATTCAGAAACAGGTGGAGTCTTCTCCCTTAAACTCTTTGATATGCTTCAAAAAGATTTATAGTTTTCTTTAGATAGGTTCTGTATTCTTCTTTATTCTTACATACTTGATTATTTTTCTCAATATTATATAGTGGCATATTTTTTCTCAATCCATTTCTAAGTGATTATTGCACTATAGGAAAATGAGCCACTGATAAACTGGTCTTATGACGAGTCATATCACAATTTTTTTTTCTTTACATTATCGTGTTGGTTTTGCCATACATTGACATGAATCCGCTGTGGGTATACATGTGTTCCCCTTCCAGAACCCCCCTCACAAATTATTTTTTTAAATATCAGTAGTATCTTGCAAGGAAAAATGCTTTTTCTCTTCCAGGTGTTTTTTATTTTTTCACTTTAATGTAGTAGCCGGAAACTCTAAAAATAATGTCGAGTAATAGAAGTGATCATGGGTATCCTTGGCTTGTTCCTAATTTTAATGTTCAGCATTTCACCACTTAGTATAACATCTGCTATTGTTCTTTTAATTAAGATTTTTATTGTGGTTGAGTAACCTCCCTCCATTCCTACTTATTAGGAATGAAAACTCAAATTTATCAAATAATTTTGGGGGCATTTACCACTATATTCATATAGTGTTTCTCAACTGACTTGTGTTATAATGATTTATAACAGCTTGCTGAAACTGAACAATGAACTCTTTGCTTTGTTGGCACTGGTCATGGTGAATTATTCTTTTTGTTATATTTGAACTTTCAAGTTTTTAGAATGCCTGATTCTGTATTTCATAGCTGTAAATGATCTCTAGTTTTATATATATACTTATAGTATTTATATAAAGTTTTAATGTTACAGTAGGTAAGCTTCATAAAATGAAGAACCTCAAATACTATGGTTTGTATTTCTAAAAAGTTCTCTAGGTAATTCCAAAACACACCTACCAAATGACAACTACTGTATGTTGGCTTTAATATGTTTGGGTTTTAAGCTACATTATATTTACGCTTTTGAAGTTTACTACACTATTCCATGTGTCTCCTCCTAAGAACAATTTTTGTTCCCAGGGGAGACTGACAGTTAAAAGGGAATAAAAGAGAAAACTATACCCTTCTCTAGGGTTTTTGCTAAGATATGGAGGATATCACTTCTTAGCACAGGTCTAATTACTACCAGGTCCTCTCCTCCAGATTCTTTCTTAGATGAACCCAATTCCCCAAACATTAATATATGTTCTACCCAAGAAACCAACATGTAAAATTTGTTGTTGGGTACATTACTTTACCTGGTACTTGGTGTTTCTTCCTTTACTTATAAAGTACTGACAAATGACACTGAAACATATTCTTAACCAAAAGAGAAATCACTAACAAGATATAAACTCTGTTTCTAAAGACTAGTAAACTTAGAAGGGAACAAGGCACACACACTAAAACAATGGAAAAGACTGTAAGAAGACGAAGAGAGAACACAGACATCTGAGCTTGACTCTTCATCCGGGCATCAGGGAATGCATCAGGTGCTTTAAAACTGTCCCTGCATTATGGCATGAAATTACACTCCAGAAAGAAAACAAAGAGTTAGTCACTCAGTCATGTTCAGTGCTTTATGACCCCATGGACTATAGCCCGCCAGGCTCCTCTGTCCATGGAATTCTCCAGGCGAGAATACTGGAGTGGGTTGCCATTTCCTGCTCCACAGGGGATCTTCCCAACCCAGGGATAGAATCCAGATCTCCCACACTGCAGGCAGACCCTTTACTGTCTGAGCACAAGGGAAGCCCAATTACACTCAAACAAGTCCTAAATGCCAGTGTTGGCTGCAGAGAAATTGACACCAAAGAGAAGTGTAATCAAGTCTGAAGCACAGACTGTGCTGTATCCATTACTGATGCATACAACACTAATAAATGTAATTAATTAAAGAATATATGTTGCTGTTATATGTGGCCAAAGTCAGAATACCTGCCATCAGCCAAAGAAAGCATAATGATCTACAGGCCAGAATACTAGAGTGGGTAGCTGTTCCCTTCTTGAGGGGATCTTTCCCACCCAGGAATCAAACCAGGGTCTCCTTCATTGCAGGTGGATTCTTTACCAGCTGAGCTACCAGGGAAGCCCAAAAAATGCAATTAATTAAATATATGTTGCTCTTATATGTGGCCAATGTTGTAACACCTGCCATCAGCCAAAAAAACCTAATGATCCACATTAATATATATTTCTTTTCATATACACCACCTCACACACAAACCTCTATGCTTGGTGCTATAGGCACAACAAACAAATGTGAAACTTTAAAGCTGTCTGCAAAGCAATCAGAGCACTGTACTCACAGGTAGCTTGTGGTTGAATCCTTTCACTCGAATAATTAAACCATGTTCTCCAGCGACCAGCTTATACTCCAGCTGTGCCACATCTGCTTCATAAGCTGGTTCCGCAAGGTTATGGGTAAGGATATTGACAAAGATATCAAAGAGGACCACACTAAGAGTATAAAAATACAAACAGCATCATTAACTGATAAGAAATAGACAAATTTCCTTCAACTTAGAGTAAGAAACTTCACTTTTATAAAGATGTTAATTCACTACTCTAGAATGTGAAACTCTATATACTAATTGATCTCAAAGGTAAATACAGCTTACTAGGGCTCAGTTTCACAGGGGCATTACAGAACTCCCACCTTCAGCAATGCTTCCTTATCTTTATCATGTACACATAGAATATGGTAATATTTCTATTGCACAATGGGATAAGTGTAAAATACATGAAAAGCAACTGGCCCAAATGCTCTGGCTATCCCTGTGGCCTAGGTTTTCTGACTGACAAGTTAAAACTCTGAGGGAAGAGAGGAGGCTCATGCATTTTTTATTTTTTTTGGCCATGTGGCATGTGGAATCTTAGTTTCCCAACTAGGAATCGAACCAGAGACTGATGCATTGGAAATGCAGAGTCTTAACCACTGGATGGCCAGGGAAGTCCTGTAATGTACTTTTTAAACTAGATATTAATAATGTTAGTGCTGTTTTTCAGCTTAAGGCTGGATTTTACAGGTTAAGGGGCAAAAGAAAGGAAGAAATGTAACATTTTCTGAGCACCTCCTATGATTCAGGTACATTTTAGGCTCTCTGACTTCCCACAATACAACTATCTACATAAATATGTAAAAAATTTGCTAAGAAGGAAGTAAAATCAGACTCCTCGGCAGTCTCAAAATACAAGTCAACAGATCCACATTAGTCCTCATTATATACCGAAAGCTAACCCAAGCTCATCTTTAAGGAGCTTTCTCAATCTAGTACAAATAAGTGCTGGAAATGGAGCAGCCACAATTCCATATTAGTGATTAACACAAATAATTTGTTTTGGGCATATAAAAAACACATAAAAGAACACAGCTCAAGTACTGACAAAGAGAATGATACAATGATTCAGAAATAAAAGTCTTTCAGTAATTTAAAAAAAATATATATATATATATATATCTCCTCCAGAAAAGAGGACAATTTCTTACTTTGCTGCAGACTTCTGTATCAAAGGTGAGATCAGATGGAAACGTATATATGCTGAAAGAAAAAAAGACCCTAAATAATAAACTAATGGCAAGAGGCCTCAAATATTTTGTATATCTGTTATTTTCCCCCAATATGATGTTTTAAAAATTCTGAAATAAACCACTAATCCTTAAATCCTCATTATATTTTTATCCTTAAGGGTCCTTATAAAGTAATATTTTACCACTCCAAATAGTGTTCAGAAGGCAAACTTTAATCTACAAGAAAATCACATATATAGACAGATATGCAAAGAGGCCTATGAATACTTATTATCAATAGCCTTGGTCAGGAAAAAATGCATATAGAGGTATACATGTCAAGAACATTAAGGGAAAAATACCAATGCTCACAGAAAGGTGTATCAGCACTGTTCCAAGGAAGCAGAATAAATGTTAAGAACATTTTTAGAAACTCATAATCTATCCAAGAAAAACTGAGTAAACACCTTCCCAGTGAGCTCAAGAATCCCTCAGAATTACAGTACAGCTGTGTCAAGGCTAGGGATATGGGTCACATGGCCACAAGAGCAGCCAGCCTCTGACTCCAAGTTGCTTCTGTAAGCTGCTATGCTATGCCCAAGAACACACAATTTGAACAGCAACACAGTTTGGGCTACCATGTTGAAGATAAGAGCTTCAGAGTCTGGCTAACTGTATACAATGCTTCCTTTAGGCTGAGAAACAAAAAAGTACAGGCAGACAGATGGAAGATACTTCACATTTGTAATGCTGGACTTGGCTATCTATCTAAGAATAATTCCTTTCAGCTTACTCTTACTCTTGTTCTCTTTTTAACAATAATGTTAAAAAAAACACCACCTGTTGCCTGAGACAGCCAAACACCTGGCTCTGCTTTCATTTAACTGGAAAAAAATAAAATCAAAAAATAATTTCATTTTATGCTTGAATCCTTATTTATTCCCTGGAATCTGTAGTGCCCATAAGAATTTGTATGACAGCACAGGAGCATAGTATGGATCTGATAGGTAAGCCTGGAAAAGGTCTTCAAGTAGAAGGGGAAAAGGAAAGGAAGGGAGGTGACAGACAAGAGGCAAAAAGTTGTGAGAAACTGGAGAAAGATTTGTTTATTTCACTATTTTTAAGGAGGGAAACATTTTACCTTTGGGGATTTTGAATTTGTTGTCTTTCTTATACCACAGGCAACCTTGTGGAGTATTCACAATTTTAACAGGGTATTCTGTCTCTGGACAATCAAAAGCCTTCAACATGAAATCCGTGGCTAACAAAAGCAAAAGGTAATAAATCACTCAGTTATCACAACAGAATTTCCATCAATCTGTTCTTGGTTTCAGAACTCTAGGTAACTCTCTTTTGAGGCAAAAAACATGTCAAATTCAAATGTTAGAGTACAGTAAATTAGGAGAACAATAGTAAAAAGAAAGTCCTCTTGGCCTTAAACTACATAACTCTGAAAATCTGTAATTTCCCAAGAGCTGACCAATCTTAACTATGAGAGGGACCTTTGGTCAAAATAATTGTACAGACCAACTGATGAATGCATTCTTGAACGAGAATGTCTTTTACCAAATTTACGTATTTTTGAAAGTTAACAAATAAAATTAACCATTTTAAAGTGAGCAATTCGGGGGAATTAAGTATACTCATAGAGTTGTGCCACTACCACTTCTTTCCAGTTGCAAAATATTTTCATCAGCCCAAAAGGAAACCCCTAAACCCAATAAGCAATTGCTCCCCATTACCCACTCCCCCCTGCCACTGGTGACCAGCAACCTGAGTTCTGTGTCTCTATGGATTTACCTATTTTGGGTATTTCATGTAAAAAGAATCATACATGTAAACCCTTTTGTCTGTCTTCTTTCATTTAGCATGTTTTCAAGATTCATCCATACTGTAGTATATATCAATACTTCATTTCTTTTTATGACAGAATAATACATCACTGTATATATATATATGCCATAGTTTGTTTATCCATTCATTCATTATGAACACTAGTTGTTTCCACCTTTTGCCTTTCGTGAATAATGCTGCTATCAACATGCATGTACATGTGTTTGTTTGAATATCCGTTTTCTTTGGGGTATATACCTAGGTATAGAATTGCTGGGAAAAATGGTATTCTGAGTAAATTAGTTATATTTGTCCTAGACCAGTGACTTCCTCACAGTTAGAATTGTTTTCTATTGTAAGCTAATAGACAGGTTAACACACACATATAGCTACCGGGAACAAAACTTCTGAAACTAATGCCCTTTCTTTATTCAATGAAACATTTTGCTGTTTTCCACTCTGATTTTTTTTTTTTTTTAATGCTTTCACAATTCATTACACTGGGATGCAACCTGTAGTTTGAAAACCAAATGGCAACCAATGGTTTTTGCCTGGAGAATCCCAGGGACAGGGGAGCCTGGTGGGCTGCCATCTGTGGGGTCGCATAGAGTCGGACACGACCGAAGTGACTCAGCAGCAGCAGCAGCAGAATAATCAGACAAGATAATGGCAACACCTACAGGGACTGACGTGGAAGGATCAGCTATCACTGACCAGAGAAAGTCTCAGGATCTATGCTAACGTCCTGTTTCCTGCATTCACCAACTGAACAGTCCAGGACAAGTCACTTTGCTTTTCTGAGCTTGAGTTTTATCATTCGGAAAAGTAAGAAAACTGTAATGCTCATTCCAGAGATGACTGGGAAGCTCAAATATGAATTCAAAGGATACTTTGTAAAATATACTATACAGGTGTTATTTAATATTAGTACATGGATGGATTATGTATAATGATTGATATTTCACTGACCTATGTACTTGTTTTCAGCTGGAAGATGAAGATCTGGATTCAATTCAAAATCACTCTTCCACAGTTCAGCCCAAGAGTTTTCAATATCTGTAGAGATAAAAGACAAACTGATCCAATAAAGAACGCAATGTTCAGAATTCTCATAATAACATAATGGTCAGTCCATGACCACCCTAACTGACCCCAGGTGGGCTACAGTCAACAACTGGTCTTCACTAACCAATTATTTTTTCTCAGGAAAACTGTAAGTGACATAACCAGAGTTTCCAAACTCCTGCTACTCAATGGGTGGTTTCAATAGCCTTGTTATCACCTGGAAAGTTTGTTAGAAACACAGAATCACAGGCTCAACTCTAGAGCTACTGAATCACAATCTATATTTTAATAAGCTCTCTAGGTGATACATATGCACACTCAAGTCTGAGGGGCACTTTTCTAAAATACAGCCAAAAATACCCCCAGGTTACCAAGACAACAGGATTTTCTCAATAGCTAATATAGATATAAGCATTGCAGAAAATAATTTCCGGCAAAGTAATACAAACCATTTTCATTTCAAAGTCAACTTCTTAAAAAAAAATAAAAATACTATTTTCCCCACAGGAACTACCAGACAAACTATTAAAGAATAAAACTTCCCAGGTGAACCGTATACCTAAATGTAGGAGAATTTTAAAATATTTTACCTTCCATACTATACTGAGTCCCAAACCATTTCTCCTTGAGGTCACATTTTCCCTCATTAGCACCAGACAGGAGAACAAGATTTGCCTTTTGAGGAACTAGCTGATTGAGGGCTTCAGCGATGACCTATTGAGGGCAGGGGAAAGTGGAGGGGGGAGACACATACACAACAATTATAACCTCAACCTAATGTGTCTCTGTTGAACTGGCAAAGCCATATCATGTTGGACACCCGAGATGCTGGCATCCTAGCTCATCAAACTGTCTGCAGTCCATGACCACCCTAACTGACAAAACTTCGTTAGTCGACCAGCAGCTTCAAATATCTTCCTTCAGAATGCTCCAACAATTCTCATCTCAAGTCCTACATAAGAGGACTAGCAGTGAAAAAAGCTACCATTTACTAAGCTTTTACTATGTGCCAGGCAGTGTTTCATTTAATCCTAAACATAACACTAAGTTATACCCGTTTTCCCTAGTTCGGGAGGGTCCTCTGGAGAAGGGAATGGATACTCATTCCAGTATTCTTGCCTAGAGAATTCCATGGACAGAGGAGCCAGGTGGGCTACAGTCCACAGGGTTGCAAAGAGTCAGACTCGATTGAGCAATTAATAGTTTCACTTTACTTTTCATACCTATTTTATAGAAAACACTCAACCTGAGAGGTTAAAGTTTAAGTAATTTGCTCACATTAAAGATTCTATAATCTACACAGACCAACACACCTAGAAGTGACAAAAGTGGAGTTCTAACCAAGTTTGTACATAATTTCAAAAACTATGCTCCTAACTATTATGTATTATACTACTTCAAACACAAGAATCAGTAAAATGATCCAATGTAGGGCCTCCTGCAATAATCCTTCAGCTATGATAAGAAATAAGCATAAGATTTTTATGGGTTAGATTTGAAACCCTAACTACCACTTGAAAACATTTCTTTAAGAGAAAAACAACAAACAGTGGTTCACAAAAAAACACTTGGACTCCTGGGCACAATCATCCCAGGGGAATGATGAGACTGTGTGGTCACTGCTTCTTTCTTTACCTGTCCTTATCTTCTTTAAAATTAGTAGCTTTACAATACCTACATCAAAGTCTCTCACCTCAGCACTATTAACATTTTGGGTCAGATTAATTCCTAGTTGTAGAGTGCCATCTCCTGCACTGTAAAATGTTCAGCAATAACTCTGGCTTCTACCCACTAGATGCCAAGATCACTCTCCAGCTGTGAGAACTGAAATGTACCCTTTCTTGCTGTTGTTCAGTCACTAAGGCATGTCCAACTCCTTGCAACCCCATGGACTGCAGCATACCAGGCTTCTTTGTCCTCCACTATCTCCCAGACTTCGCTCCAACTCATTCCATTGAGCCCGTGATGCTACCTAACCAACTCATCTTCTGCCAACCCTTTCTCCTCTTGCCTTCAATCTTTCCCAGCGTCAGGGTCTTTTCCAATGAGTCAGTTCTTCATATCAGGTAGCCAAAGTATTGGAGCTTCAGCTTCAGCATCAGTAATTCCAATGAATATTCAGGTTTGATTTCCTTTAGGATTGACTGGTTTGATCTCCTTGCTGTCTAAGGGACTCTCAAGAGTCTTTTCCAGCACCACAATTCAAAAACATCAATTCTTTGGTGATCAGCCCTCTTGATGGTCCAACTCTCACATCCACACGTGACTACTGGAAAAAACATAGCTTTGACTAGACAAACCTTTGTTGGCAAAGCAATGTCTCTGCTTTTTAATATACTGTCTAGGTTAGTCATAGCTTTCCTTCCAAGAAGCAAACATCTTTTAATTTTATGGCTGCAGTCACCGTCTGTAGTAATTCTGGAGCCCAAGAATATAAATTCTGTCACTGCTTCCACTTTTATCCCTTCTGTTTGCCACGAAATGATGGGACTGGATGCCATGATCTTCATTTTTTTGAATGTTGAGTTTTAAGCCAGCTTTTTCACTCCTCTTTCACCCTCAAAAAGGGGATCTTTTGTTCCTCTTTGTTTTCTGCCATTAGAGTGATATCATCTGCATATCTGAGGCTGCTGATATTTCTCCTGGCAATCCTGATTTCAGCTTGTGATTCAACCAGCCCAGCATTTCACATGATGTAGAAATTAAATAAGCAAGGTGATAGTATACAGCCTAGTCATACTCACTTCCCAATTTTGAACCAGTCAGTTTTTCTATGTCTGGTTCTAAGTGTTGCTTCTTGACCCACATACAGGTTTCTCAGGACTCAGGTAAGGTGGTCTGATATTCCCATCTCTTTAAGAATTTTCCACTATTTGTTGTGATCCACACAGCAAAGGCTTTATTAGCACAGTCTTCATGAAGTAGAAGCAGATGTTTTTCTATAATTCTCTTGCTTTCTCTATGATCCAATGAATGTTGGCAATTTGATCTCTGGTTCCTCTGCCTTTTATAGACCTAGTTTGGACATCTGGAAGTTCTCAGTTAATGTACAGCTGAAGCCTACCTTGAAAGATTTTGAGCATTACTTTGCTAGCATGTGAAATGAGCAATTGTACAGTAGTTTGAATATTCTTTGACATTGCCCTTCTTTGGGATTGGAATGAAAACTGACCTTTTCCAGTCCTATGGCCACCGCTGAGTTTTCCAAATTTGCTGGTATATTGTATGCAGCATTTTCACAGCATCATCTTTTAGGATTTGAAATAGCTCAGCTGAAATTCCATCACCTCCACTAGCTTTGTTTGTAGTAATGCTTCCTAAGGCCCACTTGACTTCACCCTCCAAGGATGTCTGGCTCTAGATGAGTGACCACACCATCTTGGTTATCCAGGTCATTGAGACCCATTTTGTATAGTTCTTCTGAGTATTCTTGCCACCTCTTCTTAATCTGTTCTGCTTCTTTCAGGTCCTTACCATTTCTGTCCTTTATTCTGCCTATCCTTACATGAAATGTTGCACTGGTATCTCCAATTTTCTTGAAGAGATCGCTAGTCTTTTTTTTTTTTTTTTTTTGAGATCTCTAGTCTTATCCATCCTATAGTTTTCTTCTATTCCTTTGCATTGTTCATTTAAGGTTTGTTCTCTCCTTGTTATTCTCTAGAACTCTACATTCATTTTGGTTGTATTTTCCCCTTGTCTTTCACTTCTCTTTCCTCAGCTCTTTGTAAAGCCTTTTCAGACAACCACTTTGTCTTTTTGCATTTCTTTTTCTTTGGGATGGTTTTGGTCACCGCCTTCTATACAGTGTTATGAGCGTCCATCCATATTTCTTCAGTCCCTCTGTCTACCAGATCTAGTCTCTTGAATTTGTTAGTTGCCTCCACCATATAACCCCAAGGGATTTAATTTAAGTCGTACCTGAATGGCCTGGCAGTTCTGACTACTTTCTTCGATTTAAGCCTGAATTTTGCAATAAGAAGCTCATGATTTGAGCCACAGTCAGCTCCAGGTCTTGCTTTTATTGACTATCTACAGCTTCTCCATCTTTAGCTGCAAAGAACATAAATCAGTATGATTTGGGTACTGACCAATCTGGTGATATCCATGTGCAGAGTAGTCTTTGGGTTGTTGGAAAGGGTGTTTGCAATGACCAGTGTGCTTTCTTGACAAAACTTTGTTAGCCTTTGCCTTACTTCATTTCGTACTCCAAGGCCAAACTTTTCTGTTATTCTGGCTATCTCTTGACTCCCTACTTTTGTATCCCAACCCCCTATGATGAAAAGGACATCTTTTTTGGTGCTAATTTTAGAAGAGTTGTAGGTTTTCACAGAACTGATCAACTTCAGTTTCTTCAGCATCAGAGGCTGGAACACAGACTGGGATTACTGTGATGCTGAATGGTCTTCCTTGTACCCAGGCATCGACAAATATCCCATGGGGACAAAATCACCCCTGGTGGAGAACCTCTACCCCATATGGAGTGAAATGATTTATTTACCAGGACTAGTGGAGCAAAGACCCTAACCAACTATTTATGTGTAATATTTATTACACATAAGTCATATATTTTGAAATCAAGGATTCTTGTATTTTTCTTGTATATATTCGCAAAATGATTAAAATTGTACGGAGTCCCCAAGAGAATTAAAAGGCAAGCTAAGCAAGTATGTTTATCATCTAAAGCACATAATTCTTAGAAATGACTTTTTTAAACACTTGAAAAATCTTACAAACAGTACCTAAGGAGAGGACTTGATTTTCTCCTCATATTAAAGCATGGTCATATACAAGAATCACGAAAAATTATCCACAAAATTATTGATATTTCTTCAATTAAAACAAACAAATACCTGACTAAGCATAACCTAGTTTTCTCCATTCTCATGTTCTTATGTAGCTCTCTGCACTTTCTCACCCTCCTCTTTCTCTAAAAGTAAGGTTTGGAGATGGAAACCTCCTTACTTCTGGCTTGTATTCAAAAAGAAGCTGATCTCCAGTGAGAAAGTCCTGTAGTGGGTACAGCTGCATGTTTTCACACATGTTTTCCACATACTCAACTGGATCTGTCTGGAAAGAGGTAAAATTATTTCACACCAGAAATTCCTCATTACTACCTTAATTTCCCACAAACTATAAACACTTAGCTCTTTTTCTTAAATGACAAAACCAAAAGTTTCCCACAGATACAACCAAATATAATGGCAGCTTAAGGATCTGATGCTCAGAATTCTAACATAAGTTAGCCAGAGAACTACCTTAGTAGCTTATCTTAACACCCCACCAACCCCCCATCCTGAGCCCTACAACACACTAGGCTTAATCACAGCATGTTCATGGGAGAAATTTTAACAATAGACTGTAAAATTCTGTTTACATGTTATGTGCCCCACATGACTGTGAAGTGCCCAAAGACAGGATCTTCATCATTTAATCACTACAGGAGTATAACCTAAAAACTATTTCTAAGCATGAATCAAAATCAAGGTAGAAATTAAATTTTGTCATTAGACAAAAGTCTTGATATAAACGGTTAAATTAACTAGTATATTATCTCAATTTAAAACTGAACTAATGAGGGCAGTCCTAAGATGGTGGAGGAATAGGACAGGAGACCACTTTCTCCCCCATAAATTCATCAAAAGATCATTTGAATGCTGAACAAATACCACAAAACAACTTCTGAATGCTGGCGAGGACACCAGGCACCCAGAAAGGCAGCCCATTGTCTTCGAAAGGATGTAGGACAAAATATAAAAGAAAAAAAGAGACAAAAGAGTTAGGGACAGAGACCCATTCTGGGAAGGGAGTCGTAAAAGAAAAGTTTCCAAACACCTGGAAACCCTCTCACTGGGGAGTTTTGGAATCTCAGAGGGCAACATAACCAGGAGAAAAAAATAAATAAATAAAACCCACAGATTATTCCCCTAACTGCAACTCCCAGCGGAGAAGTCGCCCAGATGCTTGTGTCTGCCACCAGTAAGTGGCGGCTGAACAGGGAGGCACCAGCTTCACTGCTTAGGGTAAGGACTAGGCCTGAATGCCCTGAGGGAAATCTGAGGGAGCTAAGGTGAGACAGCAATCCAAACTGTGGGACAGCCAGAGAGAGAGGGAAAAACAAAAGAGGAAAGAGAGAGAGAACTTTCCCCCAAAGCTCTAACCTAAGGCACTGCCAGACCACTCACACAACAAAGGACTGAGCAAATACCAGAGCAGAGATAGCCGGCAGGGAGACAGGAAGGCAAGAGGGGCAACAGCCAGAGCCAGAAGGCAAGGGGCAAACTTGGCCCCAGAGACGGCATCCTCTACCAAACTGTGAGCAGGCTCCCAGTTGCCAACCAAGTCTTCCTGGTATCCTGGATGGCTGACATCTGCCAGGAGGGTCGCAGCTAGATATCAGCTCCCCAGAGGAGACACACGGCACACCTGAGACAGCTCTGCCGCTGCACACCCAGGATACCCAGCAGCTGGGATGGGGCGGTGATAAGATGCACCGCCCCACGTGGGGAGTGTGCACTACCCAAGCAGCTGGTAGCCTGAGCTGCTCAGACCTGGGAAGGGCACAAAATGCAGGCCCAACTGAGTCTGTTACTTTGTGGAGTACCTGAGAACCTGAACCTGAGCGGCTTAGACCTGGGAAGTGCACGCAACCCAGGGCCCACCTTAGACATTTCCCCTGCAGAGCAACCTGGAGCCTGAGCAGTGTAGACTGGGAAAGTACACACACCATGAGCGGGGCAAACCCAGTGTGGCCCAGACACTGCAAGCAGTCCCCACACATGCCAGCAACATTTGTTTGCAGTGTTCCTCCCTCCCCAAAGCACAACTGAACAAGTGAGCCTAAATAAATGAACACCTTCACCCCTTTGTGTCAGGGCAGAAGTTATATACTGAAGAGACTTGTAAACAGAGGAAGCCAAAATAAACACATTGGAAGTGACAGGTGCAACAGATTTAAAACACTGTAGTTAGCACTGACTATATTGGAAGGGACCTATAGACCTTGAGAAGAAGAATAAGCTGGAACAAGGAACTGTCTGAAACTGAACTGACCCCACACTGCCCTCCACAGCTCCAGACAAATTCCTAGATATATTTTACTATTATCATTTTTTAATTAAAAAAAAATTTTAAGTTCATTATTTCTCCTTTTTCATTTTTAAAACCTACTATTACCTTGCCAAAAAAAGACCCAATTTTTAAAGCAGATTTCACATATTTTTTTACAACTTTTGTGATTTTATTTTCTTAATATTGTATTTTTGAGAGTTTAACCTCTACTCTAGATTTTTAATCTTTGCTTTTTGGTATTTGTTATCAATTCTGTACCTTTAAGAAACCAATCTTCACTACCATTTTTACTTAGGAGTGTGATTACTGGCTTGATTGCTCTCTACCCTTTTGACTCTCCTTTTTCTCCCCCAGGTCACCTCTATCGCCTCCCTTCCCCTTCTCTTCACTAGTTAACTCTGTGAATCTCTTTGGGTGTTCCAGGCTGTGGAGAACACTTAGGGAATTGATCACAGGCTAGACTGGTCTCTCTCCTTTTGACTCCCCCTAATCTCCTCCTGATCACCTCTATCTCCTTCCTCTCTTCACCTCTATCTTCTTCTCTTCTCTATGGAACTCCGTGAACCTCTCTGAGTGTTCCAGACTCTGGAGAGCAAATAGGGAATTGATTACTGGCTAGATTGCTCTCTCTCCCCTTTTGATTCCCCCTCTTCTCCTATCCATGTAACTCTGTGACCCTCTCTGGGTGTTCCCCACTGTGGAGAATCTTTTCTCCATTAACCTAGATGTTTTATCATCGGTGCTGTATGGATGGAGCAGTCTTGAGGCTACTCTAAAAATAAGACTGAAAGCCAGAGGCAGGAGGCTTAAATCCAAAACTTGAGAACACCAGAAAACCCCTGATTCTAGGGAACATTAATTGACAAGAGCTCATCCAAAAGCCTATACCTACACTGAAACCAAGCTCACCCAAGAGCCAACAAGTTCCAGAGCAAGACATACCAAGCTAATTCTCAAACAATGCAGGAACATAACCCTGAGCATTAAAATACAGGTGGTCAAAAGTCACCCAAACTTATAAACACCTCAAAACTCACTCCTGGACACTTCACTGCACTCCAGAGAGAAGAAATCCAGCTCCACCCACCAGAACACTGATGCAACCTTTCCTAACCAGGAAACTTTGACAAGCCAATCATCCAACCCCACCCACAGGGAGCAACCTCCACAATAAAAAGGAAGCACAAACTACCAGCATACCGAAAGGCCACCCCAAACCCAGCAATCTAAATAAGATGAAAAGGCAGAGAAATAGTCAGCAGATACAGGAACATGATAAAAGCCCACCAAGCCAAACAAAAGAGGAGGAGAAAGGGAGTCTACCTGAAAAAGAATTCAGAATAATGAGAGTAGAAATGATCCAAAATCTTGAAAAAAAAAAAATGGAGTTACAGATAAATAGTCTGGAGACAAGGATTGAGAAGATGCAAGAAAAGTTTAACAAGGACTTAGAAGAAATAAAAAAGAGTTAATCAATAATGAATAATGCAATAGCTGAGATCAAAAGCACTCTGAGGGAACCAACAGTAGAATAACTGAGGCAGAAGATAGGATAAGTGAGGTGGAAGGTAGAATGGTTGAAATAAATGCAGCAGAGAGAAAAAAAGAATTAAGAAATGAGGAGAACCTCAGAAACCTCTGGGATAATGTTAAACGCCCCAACATTCGAATCATAGGAGTCCCAGAAGAAGAAGATGAAAAGAAAGGCCATGAGAAAATACTTGAGGAGATAATAGTTGAAAACTTCCCTAAAATGGGGAAGGAAATAGCCACCCAAGTCCAAGAAACCCAGAGTCCCAAACAGGATAAACCCAAGGCAAAACACCCCAAGCCTCATATTAATCAAATTAACAAAGATCAAACACAAAGAACAAACATTAAAAGCAGCAAGCGAAATACAACAAATAACTCACAAGGGGATCTCCATAAGGTTAACAACTGATCTTTCAATAGAAAATCTTCAGGCCAGAAGGGAATGGCAGGACATACTTAAAGTGATGAAAGAGAAAAACCTACAGCCCAGATTACTATACCCAGCAAGGATCTCATTCAAATATGAAGGAGGAATCAAAAGCTTTACAGACAAGCAAAAGCTCAGAGAATTCAGCACCACCAAACCAGCTCTTCAACAAATGCTAAAGGATCTTCTCTAGACATGAAACACAGAAAAGGTGTATAAACTTGAACCCCAAACAACAAAGTAAATGGCAATGGGATCATACTTATCAATAATTACCTTAAATGTAAATGGGTTGAATGCCCCACCCAAAAGACAAAAATTGGCTGAATGGATACAAAAGCAAGAGCCCTATATATGCGGTCTACAAGAGACCCACCTCAAACTTAGGGACACATACAGACTGAAAGTGAAGGGCTGGAAAAAGATATTTCATGCAAATGGAGACCAAGAGAAAGCAGGAGTAGCAATACTCATATTAGATAAAATAGACTTTAAAACAAAGGCTGTGAAAAGAGACAAAGAACACTACATAACGATCAAAGGATCAATCCAAGAAGATATAACAAGTATAAATATATATGCATCCAACATAGGAGCACCACAATATGTAAGGCAAATGCTAAAAAGTATGAAAGGGGAAATTAACAGTAACACAGTAACAGTGGGAGACTTTAATACCCCACTCACACCTATGGGTAGATCAACTAAACATAAAATTAGCAAGGAAACACAAACTTTAAATGATAGAATGGATCAGTTAGATCTACCTGATATCTATAGGACATCTCACCCTAAAACAATGAACTTCACCTTTTTCTCAAGTGCACACGGAACTTCTCCAGGACAGATCACCACTTGGGCCATAAATCTAGCCTTGGTAAATTCAAAAAATTTAATTCATCTCAAGCATCTTTTCTGATCACAATGCAGTAAAATTAGATGTCAACTAAAGGGAAAAGAACTATTAAAAATACAAACATATGGAGGCTAAACAACATACTTCTGAATAACCAACAAACCACAGAAGAAATCAAAAAAGAAATCAAAATATATGCATAGAAACTAATGAAAATGAAAACACAACAACCCAAAACCTATGGGATTCAGTAAAAGCAGTGCTAAGGGGAAGATTCATAGCAATACAAGCCTACCTCAAGAAACAGGAGAGAAATCAAATAAATAACCTAACTCTACACCTAAAGCAACTAGAAAAAGAAGAAATGAAGAACTCCCAGGTTAGCAGAAGGAAAGAAATCATAAAAATTAGGGCAGAAATAAATACAAAAGAAACAAAGGAGACCACAGTCAAAATCAACAAAGCTAACAGCTGGTTCTTTGAGAAGATAAATAAAATAGACAAACCATTAGCCAAACTTACCAAGAAAAAAAGGGAGAAGAATCAAATCAACAAAATTAGAAATGAAAATGGAGAAATCATAACAGACAACACAGAAATACAAAGGATCATAAGAAAGGATCATAAGAGACTACTATCAGTAGCTATATGCCAAGAAAACGGACAACTTGGAAGAAATGGACAAATTCTTAGAAAAGTATAACTTTCCAAAACTGAACCAGGAAGATATAGAAAACCTTAACAGACCCATCACAAGCACAGATATCGAAACTGTAATCAGAAATCTTCCAACAAACAAAAGCCCAGGACCAGATGGTTTCACAGCTGAATTCTACCAAAAATTCAAAGAGCTAACATCTATCCTACTCAAACTCTTCCAGAAAATTGCAGAGGAAGGTAAACATCCAAATTCATTCTATGAGGCCACCATCACTCTAATACCAAAACCAGACAAAGATGCCACAAAAAAAGAAAACTACAGGCCAATATCACTGATGAACATAGATGCAAAAATCCTTAACAAAATTCTAGCAAACAGAATCCAACAACATATTAAAAAGATCATACATCATGACCAAATGGGCTTTATCCCAGGGATGCAAGGATTCTCCAATATTTGCAAATCAATCAATGTGATACACCACATTAACAAATTGAAAGATTAAAAACCATATGATTATCTCAATATATGCAGAGAAAGCCTTTGACAAAATTCAACATCCATTTATGATAAAAATCCTCCAGAAAGCAGGCATAGAAGGTACATACCTCAACATAATAAAAGTCATATATGATAAACCCACAGCAAACATTATCCTCAATTGTGAAAAATTGAAAGCATTTCCCCTAAAGTCAGGAACAAGACAAGGGTGCCCTCTCTCACTACTACTATTCAACACAGTTTTGGAAGTTTTAGCCACAGCAATCAGAGAAGAAAAATAAATAAAAGGAATCCAGACTGGAAAAGAAGTAAAACTCTCACTATCTGCAGATGACACAATCTTCTACATAGAAAATCCTAAAGACTCCACCAGAAAGTCACTAGAGCTAATCAATGAATATAGTAAAGTTGCAGGATATAAAATTAATACACAGAAATCCCTTGCATTCCTATACACTAACAATGAGAAAACAGAAAGAGAAATTAAGGAAACAATTCCATTCACCAGTACAACAAAAAGAATAGAATACTTAGGAATAAATCTACCTAAAAAAACAAAAGACCTATATATAGAAAACTATAAAACATTGATGAAAGAAATCAAAGAGGACACAAACAGATAGAGAAATACACCATGTTCAGGGATCAGAAGCAGTAATATAATGAAAATGAGTATACTACCCAAAGCAATCTATAGATTCAATGCAACCCCTATCAAGCTACTAATGGTATTTTTCAGAGAACTAGAACAAATAATCTCACAATTGGTATGGAAATACAAAAAACCTCAAATAGCCAAAGCAATCTTGAGAAAGAATGGAGCTGGAGGAATCAACCTGCCTGACTTCAGGCTATACAACAAAGCAACAGTCATGAAGACAATATGGTACTGGCACAAAGACAGAAAGACAGATCAGTGGAACAAAATAGAAAGCCCAGAGATAAATCCACGCACCTATGGACACCTTATCTTTGACAAAGGAGGCAAGAATATACAATGGAGAAAAGACAACCTCTTTAACAAGTGATGCTGGGAAAACTGGTCAACCACTTGTAAAAGAATGAAACTAGAACACTTTCTAACACCATACACTAAAATAAACTCAAAATGGATTAAAGATCTAAACAGGGGACCAGAAACTATAAAACCCCCAGAGGAAAATATAGGCAAAACACTGACGTAAATCATAGCAGGATCATCTATGACCCACCTCCAGAGTAATGGAAATAAAAGAAAAAAATAAACAAATGGGACCTAATTAAACTTAAAAGCTTTTGCACAACAAAGGAAACTATAAGCAAGGTGAAAAGACAGCCTTCAGAATGAGAGAAAATAACAACAAAAAGAAGCAACTGACAAAGAATTAATCTCAAAAATATACAAGCAGCTCATGAAGCTCAATTCCAGAAAAATAAACGACCCGATCGAAAAATGGGCCAAAGAACTAAACAGACATTTCTGCAAAGAAGACATACAGATGGCTAACAAACACATGAAAAGATGCTCAACATCACTCATTATCAGAGAAATGCAAATCAAAACCACAATGAGGTACCATCTCACGCTAGTCAGAATGGCTACTATCGAAAAGTCTACAAACAATAAATGCTGGAGAGGGTTCAGAGAAGGAACTCTCTTACACTTTTGGTGGGAATGCAAACTAGTATAGCCACTATGGAGAACAGCATGGAGATTCCTAAAAAACTGGAAATAGAACTGCCGTATGACCCAGCAATCCCACTGCTGGGCATACACAAGGAGGAAACCAGAATTGAAAGAGACACATATACCCCAATGTTCATCGAAGCAGTGTTTATAATAGCCAGGACATGGAAGCAACCTAGACCCATCAGCAAAGCTGTGGTACATATACACGATGGACTATTACTTAACTATTAAAAAGAATGCATTTGAGTCAGTTCTAATGAGGTGGATGAAACTGGAGCCTATTATACAGAGCAAAGTAAGTCAGAAAGAAAAATATCAATACAGTATATTAACGCATATATATGGAATTTAGAAAGATGGTAATGATGACCCTATATGCGAGACAGCAAAAGAGACACAGATGTAAAGAACAGACTTTTGGATTCTGTGGGAGAAGGCGAGGGTGGAATGATTTGAGAGAATAGCATTGAAACATGTATCATATGTGAAACAGATTGCCAGTCCAGGTCCAGTACATGAGACAAGGTGCTCAGGGCTGGTGCACTGGCATGACCCTGAGGGATAGGATGGGGAGGAAGGTGGGAGGGAGGGTCAGGATGGGGAACACATGTATACCCATGGCTGATTCACGTGAATGTATGGCAAAAACCACCACAATATTGTAAAGTAATTAGCCACCAATTAAAATAAATTTTAAAAAAAGAACGACAACAAAAATAAAACTGGAAAAAAAATTTTTTAATTAAAAAAATAAATATATAAAACTGAACTAGTGACTAAAAGTTCTATAACCTATGAAATGAAAATACTTTTGCAGAGCAAAACAACCAATTCAATTATTTTCTGAGCACTCAAATGCACAGAATCTTAAAAATTGACATGTCCTTTAGATACCAAGTGGTTCTATTCCTACATTTTACAATGAGGAAATTACTCAGATTAATTAGGTGACTTGCTCCAGAACACACAGGCAGAATAAACACTAGAGCTCAGGCCTCTTAACACAGTACTGAACACTCTTTCCCAAAATGCTATACGGCCCGGTCCTTTCCTAGACAATCTGGTTGTTCTCTCATGCAACAGAAGACAGAAAGAGAAGTAAAGCTTATTACATTCATGAAGAAGAAATGAGACATGAATGTATCAAATCAGAAACCATAAGTATATGCTAACTACTACATTATCACATTAAATAGAATATGGAAAAAGTGTGGGAAAAAAAGTATTGTTAGCCTTTTTCGCCCCACTTCAGGAAACATTCCTGAATCATCATCTTGATGAGTCACTAAAGTACTACTAACTGTGTGTTATTAGTTTCAGGCATCTGACATAGTGAGACCATATTTTCATATACTATAAGATGATCACCATAGTAAGTCTAGTTACGATCTGTCACCCTACAAAGTTACTAAAACGTCACTGACTATATTCCCTATGCTGTACATTACATCCCCATGACTTATGTACTTTATAGCTCAAAGTCTGCATGTCTTCATCTCCTTTGCCTATTTCACTTAGCCCCCCACACCTTTAAGTGCTATTTTTGTTTAAAATTACTCCCTTGATAGAGGAATTGCGGCTCCTGAGGCATGCGGGATGCAGAGAAACTGAAAATGTAGTCAATCAGATTTTGGAAATAACTATAACAGGAGGTCTGAAAAACAAAGAGGTCATTTTCATCTCATCAGTCCTAGATGAAAAGATCAAGTCCTGAGCCTTTGGAATGGGAGCACTGACTCTAAGACCCTAGGCTACCAGAGAACTAACCCTAGGGAATATCAAATAGTGAGAACTCACACAAAGGAAATCAGTTGAATACAAAACCCAGCATCACCCAACCACAAGTAGCATCCTGTACAGGATGCCTCATCTACACAACAAACAAAACAAAAATACAAACCCAGTCATCAGTAGCCAGGATTACCACTTCACTCAGCCTTGCCCATCAGAGGGAGAAAAAAAAACACCTCAGCACAATTCTCACCCTATATGAAGCTTACACAAACTCCTGGACCAACCTTAAGAGGGCAGAAACCGAAAGGAAGAAAGAATTCAACTCTGAAGCCTGGGAAAAAGGAGACCTCAAACACAATAAGTTAAAAAAATAATAATGAAAAGGCAGAGAAATACTACACAAATGAAGGAATAACTAGAAACATATAGGTCCAAATAAATGAAGAGGAAATAGGCAAACTACCTGAAAAAGAATTCAGAATAATGACAGTAAAGATGATCAAAAACCTTGAAAACAGAATGGGGAAAATGTAAACATCAATTAACAAAGACCTAGAAGAATTAAAGAATAAACATAGAGACAAACAACACAATTACTGAAATTAAAAATATTCTAGAAGGAATCAACAGCAAAATGTCTGAAACAGAAGATTGAATCAGTGAGCTGGAAGATAAAATGGTGGAAATAACTTCTGAAGAGCAAAATAAAGTAAAAAGAATGAAAAGAACTGAGGACAGTCTCAGAGACCTCTGGGACAATATCAAAAGAACCAACATTCGAATTATAGAGGTCCCAGAAGAAGAAGAGAAAAAAAAGGGTATAAGAAAATTTTTGAAGAGATTATTGTTGCAGAGTCCCATACAGGATAAACCCAAGGAGAAACACGCCAAGACACATACTAATCAAACTAACAAAGACTAAAACACAAAAAAAGAATATTAAAAGCAACAAGTAACATACAAGGGAAACCCCATACGTTTAACAGCTGATCTTTCAGCAGAAACTCTGCAGGCCAGAAGGGAATGGCAGGATATATTTAAAGTACTGAAAGGGGAAAATCTACAACCAAGATTACTGTACCCAGCAAGGATCTCATTTAAAATTGATGGAGAAATAAAAAGCTTTTCAGAAAAGCAAAAGTTAAGAGAATTCAGTACCACCAAACCAGCTGTACAACAATGTTAAAGGGACTTATATAGTCAAGAAATAGAAGAGAAGAAAAAGATCTACAAAATAAACCCCCCAAAATTAAGAAAATGGCAATAGGAACATTTATCAATAATTACTTTAAATGTAAATGGATTAAATGCTCCAACCAAAAGACACAGACTGGCTGAATGGATACAAAAACAAGACCATATATATACTGTCTACAAGAAACCCACTTCAAACAAAAAGACACATATAGACTGAAAGTGAGAGGATGGAAAAATATATTCCATGCAAATGGGAAGCAAAAGAAAGCTGGAATAGCAACCTTCATATCAGACAAAATAGACTTTAAAATAAAGAATATTATAAGAGATAAGAAAGGACACTACATAATGATCAAGGAATCAATCCAAGAGGAAGACATAACAACTGTAAATATCTATGTACCCAACATAGGAGCACCTCAATACACAAATACTAACAGACATAAAAGGAAAAATTGGCAGTAACACAATAAGAGGAGACTTTAACACCCCAATCACACCAATGTACAGATCATCAAAACAGAAAATTAATAAGGAAACACAAGTCTTAAATGATACATTAGATGAGATGGATCTCATTGATATCTTCAGGACATTCCAGCCAAATATAGAAGAATACACCTTCTTTTCAAGTGCAAATGGAACATTCTCCAGGATAGACCACATTTTGGGTCACAAACCAAACCTGAGTAAATTTAAGAAAATTGAAATTGTATCAAGCATCTTCTCTGACCACAAGGCTATGAGACTAGAAATCAATTACAAGAAAAAACCCAAACATATGGAGATTAAACAATAGGTTTAATAACCTAAACAGACTAAATTAATCAATAGATTACTGAAAAAAATCAAAAGAGAAATCAAAAATTTCTAGAAACAAATGACAATGAAAACTCAAAACCCATGGGATGCAGCAAAAGCAGTTCTAAGAGGGCATTTATAGCAACACAATCCTACCTCAAGAAACAAGAAAAACATCAAATAGACAACCTAACTTCACACCTAAAACAACTGGAAAAAGAACAAAAAGACCCAAAAATTTGTGGAAGGAAAGAAATCATAAAAATCCGAGCAGAAAGAAGTGAAAAAGAAATGAAAGAAAGAACAGTAAAGATTAAACAAAACTAAAAGCTGGTTCTTTGAGAAAACAAACAAAACTGACACTCCTTTAGCAAGACTCATCAAGAAAAAGAAGAATCAAATCAACAAAATTAGAAATGAAAAAGAAGGTTACAACAGACAATGCAGAAATAAAAAGGATTATAAGAGTATTATGAACACCTATATGGCAAGAAAATGGATAACCTGCAAGAAATGGACAGAGTCTTCTTCCAAGACTGAAACAGGAAGAAATAAAAAGTATGAACGACCCAATTATAAGCACTGAAATTGAAGCTGTTATCAAAAATCTCCCAAAACACAAAAGCCCAGGACCAGATGGCTTCCCAGGAGAATTTTATCAAGCATTTAGAGAAGAGCTAATGCCTCTCTTTCTAAAACTCTTTCAAAAAACTGCAGAGGAAGGAACACTTCCAAACTCATTGTACAAGGCCACCATCACCCTGATACCAAAACCAGATAAAGACAACACAAAAAGAGAAAACTACAGGCCAGTATCACTGATGAACATAGATGTAAAAACTCTCAACAAAATTTTAGCAAATAGAATTCAGCAACATATCAGAAAGATCATACACCATGATCAAGCTGGGTTTACTCCAGGGATGCAAGGATTCTTCAATATATGCAAATCAATCAATGTGATACACCATGTTAACAAACTGAAAGATAAAAACCATATGATCATATCCACAGATGCAGAAAAAGCCTTTGACAAAATTCAGCAACCATTTATGATTAAAACTCTTCTAAAAATGGGCATAGAAGGAACCTACCTCAACATATGTGATAAGCCTTACAACAAACATTATTCTCAATGGTGAAAAACTGAAAGCATTCCCCCTAAGATCAGGAACAAGACAACACTTTCATCACCATTATTAAACATAGTCTTAGAAGTCCTAGCTACAGCAATCAGAGAAGAAAAAGAAATAAAATGATTCCCTCTACTGTGTTCTAAATTTTTTAACCACTTATTTTCACCAGCCACTTATTTATAAGTTAACTTTATAAGTTAACAATCAGCATGCTACTAAATTGAGTGGCTCAAATATTTCCTATGCAAAAACAGGACCCTGGTTAAAAATAGATCTTCAGTGCCAAGGCAATGCAGAAAGTACTAGAAGAAAACACTTGAATGCTATCCTCTATATTTTTTAAAGATATAATTCACATACCATAAGATCTACTTTTAAGGTATACAATTAAAAATAAAGTATATAACTCTGCGGGTTTTGGTATATTTATAAAGTTGTATAATCATTATTTACATCTGCTGATAGTTCTAGTTTCAGAATATTTTCATCAGTCCAAACAGAAACTTCCATACCCACTAAGCAGTTGCTCCCAGTTACTCACAACCCCTAGCTGCTGAAAACCATCAGGTCTGTGTTCTGGCTCTACAATTTACCTTTTCTGGATATTTCATATAAAGTGAATCATATAACATGTGACCCGTGTCTGGCTTCCTTCACTTAGCATAATGTTTTCAAAGTTCATACATGTTGCAGAATGAATAAGTACTTAATTCCTTTTTATGCTGAATAATATTCCACAGTACGAAAATTCTACATTTTGTTTAGCCATTCATTCAATGAAGGACATTTGGTTTCCACATTTTGGTTAAAATGAATAATGCTGCTGTGAACACAAGTGTACATGCATTTGTGTGGACATACATCTTCAATCTCTTGGGTATATACTTGTAAGCCAGTAACTGCTGGCTTGTAGGGTATCTCCATGTAAAACTTTTTAAGGAGGTCATTGTTTTCTAAAGCAGCTGCATCATTTTACACTCCTAATTGTATTACATATTATATACATTTTTATATACTGAGTCCAAGTTCCCATGTGAAATAAAAATTATTTTTAAATTTCTTAGTTATAAAAGACTGGTTTAAACAGTCTGAAAGAGCATTCCTATTTGTCTTTGCTTATGAAAACAAGAAAAATGATTGAAGAGAAGATAGGTCAACTTTGTTAGTAAAACAGAAATATATAAAAGCTGAAATAAGCTGAACTACATGAGTTAAAATTTAGCAGTTCAGAGACACGAACCATTCACATTTGTTCTTTGTTCTGACTAGGTTTTAGTCTAAAATCTTTTGGATTCATGTTTTAAAATTAAGACAAGCATTCAGTAACACTGCACTAAAGGTAAAAAAAATGAGCTACAAAATGGGAGCTACAGAAAAGGTATCTTGAAATAAGGATAAGGTCTTGCTAAGAAGGAACTACAGGGGCAGAAAGAAAATGTTATTCAACTAATGCTAAAAATCCAATCCCTAAAAACGGAATCTGGGTATTACTTATGGCTGGCCCATAATTCTTATTCCCACTCTTTCCCTAACACAGTTCCAGCCCACACGCTGCCACAACAGCTGACAAGAACACCGAAAAAAATCAGGTTTTTTTCCCATCAACTGCTAAGGCTGATGAAAGGATTGTGGGTTCTAGGCATATCAATCTATTTAGAGATCATGTCTATAGGACCATCAAATGGCCAATATAAATCACAACAGCTCTGTTTTCATAGACTAAGATTTCTATTTCAAATGACTTCAATCATATAGAACAGACTGCATAGAAATCAACAGCAACTGGAAGCTTATAGCTTTTACAACCTTGTCCTCATGTACTTAAGTCTTCTTGACTTATAGCAGATATACAGGGAATTGTTTCTAGTGATGATCCAAAAAGGCAGATTTCAAGATGTTCTATGAAGTGGTTCTAAATTAGGGCTCTTAATCAAGGGTCCACAGATACCTTCCACAAGATATCAGTGGACAAAATCAGGGAGGGTGGGAAGCATGAATTTGGGAAGAAATTACATATTTTCATTAAACTTAGCATTTTTACTCATTTATGAGTATATAGGCAAAAAATCATAGTAATATTATCAGTATTTATGACTACAATCAATAGGAATCACAATACAGTTGTCAATATCTCAAAATTGCACACTCACTGCTACTTAAAGTTGTAATAATTATTAGATCTACCATTGGATCTTGTTATTTAATAATATATCAATAGAGACCCATATTATTAATTCTTACTATTTTGAGTACTTTATTTCCATATTCCTTTGTAACCTACTGCATTTTATCTTATGCATTTCAAAACAGTATTCTATAAAAAGGAACCCTCCTACCTACTGCTGAGAATGTAAAGAGGTACAACTATTACAGAAACTGATGGCAGTTCCTTTAAAACCTAAAAATTGAGCTACCATATAATCCAGCAATCTCTCTCCTGAGCATTTATCTGGAAAAGACGAAAACCCCAATTTAAAAGATGAATGCACCCCAATGTTCATTGTAGAACCATTTATAACAGTCAAGACATAGAAACAACCCAAGTGCCCATTAACAGATGACTGGTTTAAAAAGATGTGATACACACACACATACATACACAGGAATATTACAGCCGTTAAAAAGAATGAAATACTGCCATCTGCAACAACGTGGATGGACATAAAGGTATCATATTAACTGAAGTAAGTCAGATAGAGAAAGACAAATATTATATATCATTTATATGTGCAATCTAAAAATAACACAAATGAATCTATATACAAAACAAAAATAGACTTGCAAACAGAAAACAAACTTATGGTTACCAAAGGCGAAAGGGATGAGGGGGGTGTGTGGGATAAATAAGGAGCATAGATACAGATACAAATTACTATACATAAAAGAGGTAAGCAGCAAGGACTTACTGTACAGAACAATGAGTTATATTCAATATTTTATAATAACCTACAATGGAAAATAATCTAATATGTACAATATATAGATACTCATATATCACTGAATCACTTTGTTGCACATATGAAACTAACACATAATACTATAGATCAAATATACTTACATAAAAAATATAAAAACAAAACAAACCCATTATTCTATGGTCTGTATAATATTTAACAGTATTGTTTCAATGTTAAATTTTCTGAGCATGACAACTTTAGTGAGGTTATGTAAGAATACATTTGTAAGTAGCAGATGCATGGGAAGAGGTATCATGATGTCTGCAATTATTAAACCTCCAAAAAATACATATACACACATATAAATAAGAGGAGGAATGAGCGAGAAAGAAGAAAGAAAATATGGCAACATATTAAGAACTAGTAGTTCTAGGATGAGGGATATACTAGTGATCGCTGTACTACTAGGGTGATGTTTCTGAGAGTTAAAAAAAAAATGAAGAGATTAGAGATTGTTCTGAGGAGGGGTCCAAAAGATTCAAGAGATTCCAAAGGGATCCAAGACACAAAAAGGGTTTTTTAAAAACTCTGCTTTAAACTTCTTACCCTTCCTTTCATCCTTTCATATACCCTATGCTATAGACATAGGGTATACATAAAAGAGGTAAGCAGCAAGGACTTACTGTACAGAACAATGAATTATATTCAATATTTTATAATAACCTACAATGGAAAATAATCTAATATGTACAATATATAGATACTCATATATCACTGAATCACTTTGTTGCACATCACCATTTCCTTTTTCACAGTACCCCAGAGTTCCTTACTTACGTGCTTCCTAATATTTAGAATGTATCTAAACCTTACCTATTTTTTAATACTGAATTAAATTCAAATTTATCATACCTATAAAGCCTTCCTTGTTCTATTCCAATCAGGACAAATGTTTTCCTTACCCTGAAAGCACAGAGTACACTATTTCTAACACTACAAATGGTAATCACTTCATATTACCCTGTAAAATATATTCACAATATTTGAATTCCCAAAATATAAGCTCTCCATGAATGTTTATCAAAGAGATCAAAGGGATCCACATATGAAATGACTACACAGATGAATGATCACCACACAACAAATGACCTAATTTGTCAATCTGCCTAATTCTCTCTCTGTTACTCAATATAAATACTCAAAAACACAAGAGACTTATATGACAGAGAGTGGCAGAATTAAAACTCCAGTGACACTTCCAAAAAGAGGAACAATGTCCACACCAGTTTCAAATTGGTCACAGATAATATTCAAAAAGCATTTGACTTCCAGTACCTGCTCTTGGTAATGAAATTCATTATCTTCAATTTTCTGAATCTCTTCAAAAATTCTGTGAAAGAAGAAAATTATAATTAGAAGACATATTTAAATTTCTCATTGGAATCATCAGCAAGAAAAGAGAAGTCTAAAAATAAGCAGAATGCCCACATAATCTGTATATTTAACACACATTCACATGTAGAAGAATCAGGGTTATAGAACCAATAACAGAAACTGCAAAGTGAAAAGTATTAGTCAGTCGGTCGTGTCTGACTCTTTGCGACCCCATGGACTGCAGGCTACCAGGCTCCTCTGTCCACGGGGTTCTCTAGGCAAGAATACTAGAGTGGGCTGCCATTCCCTTCTCCAAGGGATCTTCCTGACCCGGGATGGAACCTGGGTCTCCTGCACTGCAGGCAGATTCTTTCCCATCTGAGCCACCAGGGGAGTCCCTAGGTAAGTGGAATTTAAGCAAGAAATGCCTGGAACACCATCAAGGTAGGCCTAATCCATGTCTATTGGCAGCCTGAAGGCTAAAACATACCAGGATTGACCCTTGGCCTAATTCTAATAAGTATATATATATATATATAAGAATATTACCTTTTCTCTGGGCCAAGCTTTTGCAGCATTTTTAAATACTGGAAGACAGTATGAGCAACCTAAAAACAAAGCATCTAATTACATTTTTGCATAAAGTGATATCTATATAACTTAAAAATCCCTCCATTTTAATTATTTACCTCATAGAAATGTTCATAACCCTCATCAGTCAATGTAATAGAAATGCTGAACACCGAGTAAGTAGAATTTTGCTCAAATCCTGTCTCACCATTTCCACCAAAGAGTGCAAGAGCCCAGCACCTACAGTGAGGAGAAAAAATTATTCCAATCAGTATCTTGGGAGTGACAGTCCACAAATGCTTCAAAATAACAAAACAGGTAGGCTTTCTATGTAAAATCTGAGAAGCCCAGACTTTGAAGCAAACATACTTTCCCAAAGTAAAAGTACAATTTTTTTTACAAAGTACAAAGCTTCCCAAGGAATTGTAATGCATACAGAAATGACCAGAAGGAAATAATTGTTGTATTTACTTCTTCAATGGAAACCCTAATATGACAACATAGTAAAACATCAACAGTTTCATGAAACTACAGTAATTTTTTGTTGAAGAGAATAGCACAAAATATTAGAAGCACGTTTTCTGGAAAGCATTTCTCTTTCTCTCTCCCTCTCTTTTTTGGCCACACTGCTCAGCTTGCAGGATCTTGGTGCCCCTATCAGGGATTGAATCTAGGCCCTTGGCAGTTAAAGCATGGAGTCCTAACCACTTGGCCACCAGGGAATTCCCCTGGGAGGCATTTCTCACATCCCATTTTGCATGATCTCCCAGAAGAAGCCTTAAAAAAAACTTCAGATACATCCCTACTTAGAATGTTAAGTAAGCTCTTTGAGACCATCAGCTAACCTGCCTGCACAGGTTATCTAGGAAACAAGCAGTAAGACTATATTTTTCCTGACTAGAATAATTCTGAAAGTCTAAAATTAGAAAGGAGGAAGCCAGAATGAAAAATTTGAAATTCTAATAAAGCACAATAAGATAAAAAGGTTATGTAAATCTAAAATCGTATTACATTTATTATGTAAAGAATATATTTAATTTCATTCACTTTTTTTCTAGTAACCCTGCCCCCTCAGCTTTCTTTGAATAATATAGTACACATCAATGTTTTAAAGTCTTTAAATTTCTCATCCATCTTCCATTCTTGAATAATATATGGAAAAGTCAAGCAAGGAATTACTTTTATGTGTTTTGGTCCTGATTGTAGTTATATTTCTATTATTTGACTAGGCAACTTAAACAAGTGCTTAAATGCTTTAGGAGACATTCTGGCTATTTTCTAAAACACATGGCTGTTCACAGTCCCACATATTTCTATAATTTATCTGCCTAATGAAGTTTTCATTAAAGCCCACCTTCTGGGTTGAGAAAGGCTGGAGATCCACAGCGTTTAAATAATTGACTTAATTATTGTTCAAATACAAATTCTTGATTAGAGATAACCTTTTATGTAATTCAGGACTCATGGTTCTATAAAACTGTTGTCTATTACTTTTCAGAGATTGCTACACTGAAAATATTTATTAAATACTTGCTTTTTTCTAAGGTAAGAAAGAATGCTGCCTTTGCCTTCATGTCCAACCAGCCAAGAGATATAATGAAGCGGTTTCACCCTTAAAAAAAAAAGTTCAGATCAGAAATTTTAAAATATTAAGGTACAAATACCTTAACTTTACTTTAGAAAATCTTACTTCTGAGACTAATATTTGAGAATGTGGTTATAAACTTATTTTCACATAAATTCCATTAAATATGAAATTATAATTAATTTGATAGCAGCAAGACAAAAACACTTGCTTCTTTGTAAAAATAAATTGTTCCCCACAAAAGCTAATTTCCTGGAAGTTCATATATCTGGAATAAACATTAGGTTAAAACAAATACACAAAGTCTATAATAGAAAAAAAAAACTGGATCAAAACATTTAGAAATGGTACAGTCTTTGGAAAAGAGAATCATGGATGACTTTTTTCTACTTTTTAGTAGTTCTCAAGATCTCTACAATGAATTACTTTAGTATCAGGCATAGGATAAACAAGGCTTTGCTAATTAAGAAAACAGAATAAGAAAATGCAAAAAAAGAGGAAAAATGGTATATGCAGTACAATTCAATTTCCATAAAAAGATATGTTTTATATTTATTATTTTAATGTCTGAAGGATATATAAGAATCTATTAATGTTAGGCATACTTGTGAGGACAGGAGGTGCAGAGTTTTATTTTTTACTTAATATTCTTTGTCCTTAATATTATGTAAGCATACTATTTTTCTCATCAAAATTTAAAACAAATGGAATAAACTTTTAAATATGCATATGATCATTTTAACATTTTTTGGAATACTCTAACATACAATCAATGAATATTACTACTTCCTATATTATCCCTACACTAAAAAAACAAAAAGACAATACACATGTTCTCTGCTTTCTAAATGGAGGCATACTGATCTTCTTTTTTAACTTCATGGGACTAGATTGTTAAAAACATTTTTAACTGAACTGAGCTTAAGCAATACACATTACTTTTCTTTCCTTCTGCTTGTGTGTCTTCTTGGGTTTGTTTTGTTGATAACTGTTTTAGAAACTTAAGTTAACTTTCTATCAGTTCATTAGCATTTATTTCTAATGAGGAAAGCCTTTGTAGCCACTTAATGATCCTAACCTTTAAAGAACTTCTTAGCTCATGTATATGGCTCCTGTAAGTAATTATAAGAATAAGCTGAAATGTTTTCCTAACTTCTAAAAATCTGACCGAACTCATTCCCAACTCAGTAAGTTCTTGAGATTTATGCTGTAGTTGTATGCCAGGCTCCAAATTACTTAATTTTACTTTTCACAAGATCAAACTAAATGGTCACCACTAACAAATAAATCATAAGCTAATATATATTTATACTCAAAGTACTAAAGAAATTATTACAAAAGTTAGCATTCACACTAAGATACTTAATTTCAAACACTCAGGAAAAGCAACTAATCCTAAGAAAACTTAAGCTTTTATATCCAGGAAGATATTAAAACTTATAGCAAAGGCAAAAATCCTGAAGTAGTGGTGTCTCAGTTTATCATCTTACCCACGTTTATAAATCTGGAGTACCCAAATTTAAACCACTCAGTATGCTTTTAAAATATGATTCTCAGTCAGTACCTAACGGAGTAAATTTGCCTTTGAACTCTTACCTGTAATGCTGCTGTTGAGGGGGAAGTGCCCATGTGATGGTCAGAGCATGTATTTTTCTAATTGGAACAACTGAACAAAAATATTTTTCAGAAGAGCAGACATAAGTGTTTCTCCACAACTTATATATACTTTGTTACATGAAATTTTTAAAATTCAATATATTTCATCCTCTAATAGGGGAAAGTTAAACACAATGCAATCATTATTTCAAGTTGCCAATTTTCCACTTTGAATAGTGCAATTTTTGTAAATTTCTTTTTAATTTGATTTCACAGATAGAGAAGGCATGAATAAAAGAACTATGAAAATATGAATATCCCTAAGGATGGATCCCTTCTTGTAAGAACAGATACATGACTAGGAATAAGGAGACCCATGGCTGAAATCTAGCCCTACTACTATCTTGCTATGTGAGTTTATATGACTTTGAGAAAATAAACTGCATTTAACTCCTTCTGAATCTGTTATGGTATGATGAGTTGGGGTAAACTAAAGTAACTCTAAGATTCTTCCCAGTGCTACTATTCTATGATTCTTTGAAGAGAAAATCTACAGTCAGAAAAAATACAACCAAAAATAAGTTGTCTCTGGGAAGAGTCAGCTTCGTTAGAATGGAGGCAGCAGCAAATGAAGAGTGTGACAAAAGTCACTGGTCAGAGAAAACAAAGAGGAAAGAGACTGGCAACTGGGGTGAAGGAGAAGGAGAAGGGAATAATTAGCCAATTAGGAGAAAGAAAAATATACGCCATGATAAAAAAAGTAAAGAAAGAAAAATGGTGAATTAGGAATGCTTTTGCAATATTCACTATAGGCAAATTGTTAAGTAAATTATAGCATAACCATGTAATGGCTCATTGGGCAGTTATTACAAACATAATATTAAATAAAAAAAGCAAGAGACAGAAATGTATACACTTTATAATCTCAACTATGTTTAGAAAATATATGTACAGAGACTCAAAAGAAAATTTGCCAAAATCACTTCCCTGGATGGTAAGATTTACGGGTGACTCCCCCCACCCATTTTATTTTTAACACTAAATTTGTCTCATTTAATAAAAATTAGTTTTATAGTGAAGATAAAAGGAAGTTATTTCCAAAGTGTTTTCCCATTCTCTATTTTTGTCTTTAAAAGGCAAAAGAGAGCAGAATATGGATAAAACAAAACAGGAAAGAAATAAAAAACACCAAGAACAAAAGGAAATGAGAGAAAAATAGGAAGAAAGCACGAAACAGACTCAAGCAGCATCAAGGTACCAGACCAATGAATCTGTGACTAGTTAGTGGCCTGCTGTCTGTCTGTCACTAGTTGGATTTCCATTGTCTATCTACTTCCTTTCCAGTCTAGCTGTACTTTCTGTTGTATTCTCACTTTCAAAGAAAATTGGCAGCCCCAATTAAGTTTTAGAGAATGTGCTAAAGTTATTTCAAATAGTTTTAAACCTTTGGTTCACGAACCTCTATAAAGTTTGTTAAATGCTGGTGTGTCAAATGGATCCGTTAAATGGCCAAAGTTTGGTTTGGGTAACCCACTGAAAATAAAACAAATACATTAAAATTTAATTGGCAAAAGCCTTTATAAGCAGTATCTTTAGGGATACCTAAACTGATAGGTATTTATAATCTATTCTATGCACCCTTGGTTGAGAAGCATCCTAGGCATAAGCGAATAGATGGCAAGAAAGCCACAAAATCCTGAACTACACAAACTATTCTTAACTAAGGCCCAATAACTCAAATACTTTTAAAACTCATGGGAGACAGAAAACAATGAACTGAAGGGACCTCCCCTCCCAATATTTACTGTCTCTATCAGTCCCATTCAACTTTAGTTCTTCTCTTAATATAAAGCCATTTCAGAGAGAAAATTTATACTAGAGATATTTTTTTGATACAACAAATACACATCGAGTGATTCTCAGGAATAAAGTATGGGATTAAGCACTGTGGTATTTAAAAAAATTGGATTCTTCCTTCTAAAGGCTTCCCACACAGTTGAATATACCGTTAACAAATATTTCTCCTAAACATGGTCAATATGAAATCAGTATTAATTACCCAGAAGACTTTTTAATCTGATTAAGGAACCAAAGTTCTTAATGAATAATATTTAAAAGAATTTTTTAAATTTAAAATTCTTATCAGGGATTGACCAACAAGACCTAGTGAATCCCTCTATTCCATATGTGCTGTGTTTAGTTGCTCAGTCTTGTCTGACTCTTTGTGACTCCATGGACAGTAGCCCGCCAGGCTCCTCTGTCCATGGGGATTCTCCAGGCAAGAATACTGGAGTAGGTGGCCATGCCCTCCTCCAGGGGGTCTTCCCAACCCAGGGATTGAACCCAGGTCTTGTGCATTGCAAGCAGATTCTTTACCATCTGAGCTACCAGGGAAGCCCCTCTATTCAATATACTTCTGATTTTATTAGTAAAGTTTCCCAGTGAAACACATTTCAATCTGTCACTTGACACTTAAGGAGCTAATATTCATTTTTTATCAAAACAAACAAAAAAACGCCATAACGTTGGCATGGCTTTCATTATCTTTCTATACTTAAAAGTACTGCTAGTATCAATGGAAATTTACATTAAGAAAGATAATAATAACCAATCAGTTGTTATTACAAATTATTCTAACATTTTTAAAACTAATTTCTCTTTCATAAATTTAAAACAAATTGTCTTGGAATGAGAACTGGAAAAAGTCTAGCTTACTCACCTGATACAAGAAAAAAAAATCTGATTTCATTTAGTTTACTAAAATGCAAACTGCTAAGAGTGGGAAGAGAAACTTATTTGCTTAAGAATTAAATTTTTTGTATTCTCTGTAATGAAAAATATAAACAATAAAGTATCTTTTAAATATGTGTATTTTTTTTATGATTTGAAGTGGACCAAAAAACAGTAGCTTTCTGAGCTGGAACTCTACATTCAATTTCTAATAAAAGGCAATTTGATTCGAATAAATGCAACAGGCTTTTCAGGCAATATGTAAAGTCAATTATCATCTACAAGATTATTCTTTTGTGAGGGAAAAGCATTCCAAGTTCCAAACCACTGACTTAAAAAACAAACTTTCAGAACATAATGTGTTCTGAGGCATGGGATACATGTAAGTATATGTATATTCTATCTCTCAATACGATAATATCAGAGTTTCAAGCACCAGACACAGTAACAGAAGAGCTCTGAATAAACATAAAATGAGGCATAAATTCTTCAGAGTTACTGCTTACTAAAAGTTTACAGGTGTGGAAGTTTTGAACTACATAAACTATGGAAACTTGGGTACTCAAGTCAGTTTTCCCTCTCAAAGGCTGTGTTATCTAACCTACTTAAGGTCTTATTTAATCACCCATTTAAAAAAATAAACTAAAAGCAAAAAACGGCTTCTTTAACTCCATAGGTGTATGATTCATGAAAATAAATGTCTTACTTGTTTGGTATCTGAGAGAAGATTTCAGTCACCCACTTTTCCAAAGTATCCAGAGTTTCTTTGTGGAGAAGGCAGGAAGGAGACAGGGAAAGGCAATGTTGTTATTAAAAGTAGAAATGCAATTATATTTCTCATGGGTCTTTAGCTATAAAACAAAGGTATACTTTAATTTGGGCATCACTTGCCACTCCTTAACCAGTAATCAGTAACAGGAAAAATAACAATATTTAAGAAAACCTTGAGATACATATAATTTAATTTTGTTAAGACTCTTTTATTCTTTCTACCTAGCGAATTTAGAGAAAGCACACAAGTAGAAAAAAAGTTTTTGCTAGGCAAGAGTGAAGGACCAAGAGATGAGAATACATCAGTCACCATTCCAAAACTTACCTCCTCTAAGAAGGTTTCTCTTAACTAACCTACACTACACTGACCCTTCTCAGCAGCTCTCAGTACTATTATATTCCATTTGTTTTACATCAATATACACTTGCTGAGGTCTTCTTAGGTTGATATGATTTCTATCTTCTCTCATTCTTTTTCTTATATTTCATAAGAAATTCTTTTGAAATTTCTAGTAAAACAGGAGTTCTAAATGAAAAAGGAAATCTTTTAGTCTTATCCCAGTGATTCGTTACCATCACTGAATATTACTTGTTAGTTCCAACAGACACATGAGTTTCACTAACTCAAAAAGAGATGCCCCAGGATATATAACACAAGATGCAAATCAGTAATCAAGTTCTGAATTTACTCCATACTATTTATATTGATATTTAACTTGTAAATGATACAATAAATGCCAACACTCCAAACTGGATTGGACAAAGTTCTCTCACCGAATATGTGGGACTTTTTTTAGAAATTTGCAAGAAGCATTAATATACTTATATTTGCTATCACTGAAGAAAAGAATGCAAAAGAATCAATACCTAGTTGAAGAAAAATGCATGTTCATGACAGATTTGGAAACAAAAATTCATTTAAAATTGCAAATTAACATTACATACAAAATATAGAATTGCATATTTCAATAAATGTTGTAAAAGGAATTTAGATGCACATCTGCAGTCTAAACGCCATACCATATCCATAACCTTATGTTCATGTCAACTTTAGTGGACTAATTTTGATTCTAAATATAAAAATGTTTTATAACTAAGTGCCAAGTCAGCTCTGATCTTAATTTTGACAATGAGAGAGCAAAATTTTATAAAAGGAAGAATTACATTAGGGTGAGAAAATTTGTTTTTCAAAAAGAAATATACAAACTGAGGTATATCAAATGTATATCAAATATACAAATATGAGGCATATCAAAATGTATAGTTCAGCAAATGACTGACTTTGAAAAGTAACCTAAGGAGAATAAAATATAAAGAAAACAAAAGAAAGATACTATGATTTCATTAATGAGAAAAGTTGATACAACATTATCTTCACTAAAGATAAAAAAAGGAAGTGTAGAGGTACTGACCAATACTTTTACATTTAAGATACTTCTGCTAGCATCACCACGACAGGCTTCAATTAATCATGCCATTTTACTGCACCCTATGTAATGATGAAAAGACAAACACTGTGCCCTCTAAGAGTTTATGATTAACACAAATTAAATGCAAAAGCAGAGATGATAAAAGTAGCAGCCAAATGTTGCTCAAAAGACCAATTCACAGTCTATTAGTACATTTATACACTAACACTAGCCAAGAGATAAGACTTATGTCTATAAGAGAAAAAACATTTGCCTGAGAATCAGATGATCCTGTGTGTCCCTGAGCTTTGCATCTTCAAATTCTGATTTCCTTTAGTTCATACTAGGGTCAAGCACTAAAGTAAGTTAACAGTGCACAGCAACACTGATATGACAGACAAATCTTAAGAAAGCACTACTTTCAAGTAATTCTAAGGGCCATAGTAGACAATATTACCTTTGGATTGAACCACTAATGTCATGTAATGAGCAGAATAGTAACGCATCCAGAATTCTCTCAATCTAGCATGTGTATCAGTATTACTTCTTTTGGGCTCATGTTTGAGAGTTTCAGCATTTCCTATAAAAAAATGAAAAAGATTATAGATATGACTAAGTTTACTGTATTAAAAATCTCTATACTGACAATGCATCCTCTGCTACTATATACAACTAAGGAAATAATCCAAGTGACTCAAAATACTGAAACAGTTTATAATAAGACAAAAATTCACAAGAAACAATTTCAAAGTATATTTTAACACATAAGGAATTAATCTCTAGTTAGCAATACCTCAACAACAGTACTTGCCTTATGCTTCTTTTCTTACTAATTAGTCTATTAGGTTTTATCTCTGAATTATTTTAGTAATATTCTGCATAATTCTTAAACATAAACCACATACAGCCAGGATGCTATATAAAGAGCATATAACTGTGCAAACAAGCAAATCATCCTTTGAATGATTGGTCTAAATGCCATTAGGCCAACGCATTCCAGATTCTACTCTGTAGTCAAGAGGATTAATATAAGGCTATAATAACTGAATTCTAACACTAAGAAACAGCCATTATGAAAAACAGACACAATTTAAACAGCTTACCAATTAAACAAAATTAGGTCACAGCTCAAAAACTACTAGAGAAATCACTGCTCAATCTCTGTTGATAAGGGCAAATTCAGGTTGGGATAGAGTACATATTTTATAACACACTTTTATAAGAGGTTCAAATCCCACATCTATCATTATTATATTTAAGCAAATTAACTTCTCTGAGTCTGTTTCTTTATCCTTAAATGGAGATTATAATGGTACCCAGGTTCATAACATTGTCATGATGATTGAATGGGATAATTCACACTGTGGTAGTAGAGCATCTGGCACCCAAAAAACATTTTCTAAATATTAGGTGCTATTCCTCATATATCCAACATTAGAGAACCAAAATACAGGCATAGTTAACTGCTTTCTATTTGAAAAGCTACCTACCTACCCCAAAATGTAAAAAGTACCTAACTACCTTACCTTTCCATTCTTTATAAACCCTTCATGCTCTCAATCTTTCTTTACTAGAAACTATGAAACACGATGAAGTATTTAGTCTCTTACCCCAAAAAAATTTCCCCATAGGATGTCCAGGTCTAGCAAGGCTTCCAAACAACATTTCCTTTCTGTTTGCATCAGAGGGTCTTGCAAGCTGATATTCTGTCAATTTTAAAGAAATTATTTTAATAAAGTGAAAGTCACTATCTTGATTTACTATCTGGAAATTCAGGCTTAAAGAACTGAAAGTAAGGAAGTAACAAAAATTAATTTTATGAATCATGTGTAGTTAAGACTGAAGTGGGGAATTCAATGATCTAGGACAAGTTCTATGACTTAATACATTCTGTAACTTTGGGTAGTCAAGTCACCTTTCTAGAGATTTTCCTTTACTTTCAAATGAAACAGGTAGTTAATGACCTGAAAGTTTCAAGCCTAGAATATGAGAGCTAAAATATTGCCTGCCATATCAGTAAACAAAGGATGTTACAGCCATCAAGCCTTTACATTACAGCTGCAGGGACAGTTGCACCCTAAGGAAACTCAGGATGAGAAAACACAGGATACTGGCCCCAGATAGCTGAGATGCTATCAAAGGAACGAGTTCAGTTCATCCAGACTCTTGCATTTTCCCATACATGGAAAACCACTAAAGTCCTTACCTTGAGATATCTCATTTTCGTTTATTAACAGTAATCTTTTGATGTTCCAACTACCTGGTCTCTTGTTGCAAAAAATTCCTACATATCCTGGCTTCCTGATCCCCCTTGCCACTTTGGAACGGTTTTCTCGGGAACAGTTTTCTCAGCATTATCTGAGATGCTGTGTCCCAGGCTGGAAATCCTCAGAGAACCCATCAAGTAAAACATAACTCTCAACTTTTAGGCTGTGCATTTTTATTCAGTCAACAGATGCTATGTCCAAGATTTTATTAATGAAGGTGCTAATAAAATGTTAAATCAAATTCCTTATTATCTGAGAACTTTGCCATATATTATTTAAATTTCCTCCAAAGCCAACTATCTAGGTAATAAAGTACTAATGGTTAAAAACAATCACTTTGAAGCCAGAAATATCTTGGCTAGAATCCAAGTTCTGCAATTACTAAGCTGCACAACATTGAGGAAGTTATCTAACTTCCCAGATTCTATTTTTCGTCTACAGCATGTATTTACTAGTACCAAGCTCTTAGGATTTTTTAAAATAAGAATTAAATAAGATTCATTCCTATACTGAACATCTATTATGCAGCAGGTATTACTAAACTAGCTGCTGGAGGTATAAAGTTCAGAATCAAAGCAAAGTCAAGATATCAGGCTCAAGAGATAAGGAAGAAACAAGTTCTGAAGGAGCCCTTCTAAGCCTCAGTCAAATAAGGATAATGCAGGTAATAATCATAATGATGCATATAATAAGCTCAATAAATGTTAGCTATTATTACTTATAGGCATAATGGAAAGTTATTACAAATGTTTAATAAGGAAAGTTACATTATTATTATCATAGACCTAGACTTCAGTAAGTTCATTCTGGTTTTAAATGTGGAAGCAAAAGTAGAGACAGGAAAACTGATGAGGAGCCATCAACTGTTACACTTGGTAAAGAGAGCGGAAACCAAAGTGGTGACAGAAGAGATGGAAAGAAGTAGAAACATATATGAAATAACATACTTCAGTTATAAGTCATGAAGTCTAAATCAAAGATGAGACAGTAAAAAAAAAAACCACATTTATCATTTCCATATCTGGAAAGCATACATAGCAAAAAGTATATATACATAGCTTCAACAGAGCAATTTTTTTAAATCTCTGTAAAAATATGAAGATATGGTGGCTATAACACAGAAGAAACAATTCCATTATTAAGTGTGAAAGACTGAACAATGGTCCCCAAAGATGGCCATATCTTAATCTCCAAAACCTGTGAATGTGTTACCTTATATGGTAAAAGGAACCTTGCACTGTGATTAAATTAATGATCTTGCGATGCGGAGACTCTACTAGATTATCTGGGTGGTCCCAATGTAATCAGAGGGTCCTTAAAAGAGAGAGGTAAGAGGATCAAGGTCAGAAGATGTTAAGACAAAAGTAGGGTCAGATAGCAAAGGAGATTCCACACCAATGGCTCTTAAGATAATGAAAGGAGGCACAGTCTAGGAAAGTAGGTGGTATCTAGAAGGTAGAAAAGGAAACAGATACTCCCTTAGGGCTGCCAACAGAAATGCAGTCCTGAGGAAATATTTTAGATTTCTGACCTCTAAAAGTTTAAGAAAATAAATCTGTTATTTTAAGCCACTGAGTTTCTGGTAATTTGTTACAGCAGCAACAGGAAACTATAATAGAGTAGACATATAAACATATCTACAAAAAGCAATTTCGAATTCCCCTACAACTGATAAAAATAGAGTATAAATACTGAACACTTAGAGAACACACTCAACCACTTAACTATATTAAAAAAAGCTTTGGTCATATCCCCAATCTCAATTACTAAGGTACAATATGTAGGCAATTACACATGATTATGTAAGAGTATGAATAATCATTAAAATAAAGAGCTAGTCACTATGAATAATATTTTCTCTACAATCTTCTTTTAGCAGTAAGTCAATCTGATTTTAAGATCTATCCTGTGTTCATTTGTGGCTTCTGTGATTAAATGTATTCAAGAAAATTATAAAACACTGAACAGATCTATCTGTATTGTGCAAATTCTTATAAATTTATGTGTATAACCACTCCCTTGAAAGATCAGACCAAAAACAGACTGTCAACGCAGCGCACAGTAATGAAGGTACAACAGTGATAAATTTAAAACCTAGGAAAGAATTTCTTTCATAAGCAGGAGGAGAAGGAAAAGGAAAATGAAAAGATGAATGTACCATGACAGTTGAATTTCAACTCCTCTTACATTGAATGGGTTATTAAAGCATGCAGGCAACTAAAAACATGCAAATGAGGTGAGAATGACAGAATAAAGATTATTACATCTGAATAAAAGAAAATAACATCCTGATTGTGAAGCTTCCAAAGGTGCTTAAAAGACCTCATTGTTTGTAGATACTGATTCCGGAAAAAGAAAGATTAAGAAAGATTATGATGTGTGACTACAATACCGACTTAGACCTGGCCTAGAGCTGTTAACTCTTAACCGTCTGCATATGATATGTCTTAACATGTGACACTATTCAATTATAAATGTTTTGTGGCTTTAGCCAAGATAAATTTATGCTGTGTTCATAATAAATATCAGTATCTACCAATGTGTAAATACTGAGTCCCCAAATAATCTTGTATGTTCATAGAACCTAAACTTAGCTCATCTTAAAATTTCTGATGTATTATAAATACAAATAAGAGAATAATATATCATAAACACTATGCTAAAAAATAACTGCTTAATGAATATTAGTTTGTTACACCAAAATTTAAGACCTCTCCCATCTCCTTTCATACATGGCATGCTCAGTCGCTTCAGTTGTGTCCAACTCTATGCGACCCCATGGACCATGGCCTATGGCCTGCCAGGCTTCTCTGTCCATGGGATTCTCCAGGCAAAAATACTGGCGTGGGTTGCCATGCCCTCCCCCAGGGGATCATGCAGGTGGGTTCTTTATCGCAGAGCCACTGGGGAAATCCCTTTCATCTCCCTAATCTCAAGTAAATCCTTTATACTTAGAAGGTTAAGTAACTAATGATATATACCTAGATATCTGTATCAGATTACAAATTGAAACCTAGGTCTCTTACCATCAAAAAAAAAAAAAACAGAACCTTTAGCCTAAGTTCATTTTAAACCAAAAGTACTTACTGTAAGTGTGTGAGTTCATATCATATATCACATTTTCAAAATATAATAAAATATATTCTGAATTAAACTTATAAAATTAAATTAGATGTTTAATCTTTTTTGGGGGGGCTGCACCACACAGCTAGCAAGCTCTTAGCCTGCCAACCAAAGATTGAGCCTGGGCTCTGGCAGTACATTTTCTGAGTCCTATCACTGGACCATCAGGGTTTAATCTTTTAAATGACAATTTCAACCCACTCTTGAAACTACACAAATAAAAACACACTTGAAAGAATTAAAGACACAGAATACAGTTCCTAGGTTCCAAAAAGTAGGGAAGGCTTTTAGAGTTTTCCTTATTTATTTCAGTTTTCATACATTCAACAAAGTTATCTGGGCCTCTGAAAAAACAGTTGTGGGTAAGTAAATAACAAAAATGAAGAAAATAAATCTTTGATTATGAGAAGTGACTAGAGCTAGGAGGAACCTAACTCCATTCTACCCTCTTTTACTAAAATAATTGAGGGCCACAATTAGTGACATTTCTATAAGCAAAACACAGTTTGCTGACTTGAAAACAGATAGTTCTTTCCAGTCATCTGCAGTTTATTTAGCCTAGTGAAGGCAATAAACGATGATCAGAAAATAGACACACGATCAAACCAAAGGGAAAATGTTATGAAAGGAAGAACTAGTACAAAGACCTGGCCTCTTCAGTCAAGCAAGCCAAGCTGAACCTATAGGGAATATAAATTAGAAGTCCCCCCAAGTGTATTATTACATGTTTCTAATGCTAAAATAAGTAAGCAGGGTTAATCTGCAGTGATATTATGTATTGATATCATGTAACTGAGGGATATCTGTAGCACAGTTCTCTAATGAATCCTCACCCTATATAGACACACAGTTTTCCTTATGGTCTTCAATCTTTAAATCACAAAGATAAGAAAGACCACCAAAAAGTAAAATTAAAAGGTTTCCTGCTCAGGAGTTTAGTTTCTTCATCCATAAACATATCAAAATTATTTTCAGAACTACAGAAGATAAACCCACAAAGTACTGACACACAGAAGTAACAAAAAATAAGCTACTTTAATATCAGGATGGTGTATAAAGTAAAGCCTCAGAGGAAATATTTCTTCATGCAAAAGAGTATGTGAACTTCTAAAGTTTAAATACCCAGTATTAGTCTTCAGAATTAAGAATTATGGTTAAAAGGTCAGTCACTGTGGTAAAACCCTCAAAAAAAGCCAAGGGTGAAAAATCAAAAATCCACAATCCTTTGATTTATTTTAAATCTATACTGAATAGACATTTAATGGCTTCAGTAATAAACATGACATTTATATTTTAATTTAGCCCTTTATGACATAAAGAGTGATCAAGAATGATAAATGTGTTAAATAACTGGATCATGAAGGAAAAGGCAGTAAGACATAAAGCACTTACCACTATCAACAGCTTCAACTTCTCGGTCAATTGCATCTCTGATCATTAGCGGATGGATGAAAAACTGGGCCCATCTTGAAACAACAAAAGAAGCCTGTCTGGTAAAAGCTTTTCACCAGTCAACATCTATTTTTTTTAAAGTAAGAAACTTTACTAGGTTGGAGATTTAGTTCATAATCATGTGTATAAAACCTAAACAATATATAGCATTTCTAGATTTTTAAAGTCGACAAATCATCTTTTCTCTATTATGAAATATAATACCCATTACAGAAAAATACATAAAACATGAGCATACAGACTATTAGGCAAATACAGAAGTGGCAACTGCTCAGTTCAAGAAACAGAACACTGTCAAAACTCTAGAAGCACCCAGCACCATCTCAGAAGTAATATCATAAATGTTAAAGAAATCACTTCTCTGCTTTTCTTGATAGTTTTAACACACATAAATGTATTTCTAGACTGGTGTTTCTTTTCTTTTTTTTTTTCCCATTATCAACCCTAAGGTGCCTTTTCAGAAATTTTATTCCAATCACTACCTTATGAAATTTCTGCACACATATACAGCCTATTTACATATTGTATGTGTACCTGCTTTCATAAGTAAAAAGTATCTGAGGACTACTCTTTTTAACTTTCTAAGTTAAAATAAAGGTTTTTAAAAATTAACATTTATTTTTCCAGCAAGACATTAAAAAAATTAATTTCCTACAATATTTAATAAACTTTGAACTTTTGCTTGCTCTGAGAAGAAACTTTTAATTTAATTAGCTACTAGCACTCATTAAAGTATTACTGACATTTTTTCTTTTCAGTACTTAATTAATGATGGGCTAAATAACTTTTGTTGAATTACATAATAAAACAGAATATTATATTTAATTCTAAAAATCAAAGTCACACACAAAAGAGAGAGGGTCAAACATAAACAACACCCACAAGGCAGCTAATGATAACCAACTGACACACGCAGACTACCTCTAGTGATGACTTCCAGATCAAACAATCATTTGAAAGTCCTCCAATCAACTATCACCACAATTCTGTAGCCCTGACCTTCTTGCAAATGCTCTGCATCTCTTCCATGAACTCAGTGTCAGTGTAAATGGTGCTCATGTGACGCTTGAGAAAACTCAGAAAGAAATTAAATGTTAAGTAAAGATTTTGCAGGTAGGGTTAACCTTTGGAGGGCCACAAACCATTATATCAAACATTTTTTCACCTCCAAGAATTAATTTCTGCTACCAAAAGAAACAATATGAACCCTGCCAAGAATGCATATTCTAGACAATACAGTTTCATTTTTGAACTTCATATAAATGGATATATAGTTTATATTCCCTTTACATGATTTATTTAACTCAACACTTTAATAGTCATTCACAATGTTACACGTGACTGTGGCTGATTAATTTTCACTGCAGTAGAATATTCCACTGCATGAATTTATTCATCCATTCTGCTGCCGATGAACATTTGTGCTGGTCCCGGATCTGAACCATTACAAATAATGCTGTCAAAAACATTCTTATAAATATGCACCACGGCACATGTGCACAAGTTTGTCTGAATATCTAAGAAAGGAACTCCTAGGTAACAGCATATGAATCATAAGTTCTACATCACCAGGTTAATACCAAACCTTTCCAAAAGTGACTGTGCCAGTTTACTCTTGCATCAGACAGAGCATTCCTCCAATCCCCTACAGCCTCATCCTCACTTGGTATTGTCAGACATTAAAATTTTCTGAAACTTTTAGAAGGATAGTTAATTTCATAATGATATGAATTTACATTTTCCTTATAGAACATTTTATATATTTAGTAATAACATGAATTTCTTCTTTTATAACTGTTTAAGGGCTTTTTCTATTGGGTTGTATTCTTCTAATTGAGTCTAACAGTATATATGTTTACTTATCAATTGTGGCTCAGACAGTAAAATATCTGCCTACAATGCAGGAGACCCAGGTTTGATCCCTGAGTCGGGAAGATCCCCTGGAGAAGGAAATGGCAACCCACTCCTGGAGAATCCCATTGATGGAGGAGCCTGGTAGGCTACAGTTCATGGGGTCACAAAGAGTCAGACACAACTGAGTGACTTCACTGCACTTACATAATATGTAATAGCATATATAATCATATGTAAACATATGTAATCTAATAAAAACTCAATGGTAGTTATTCTAAATATAAGTACTTTGTTAGTTACATGTGTTACAAATATATTCTTCCACTTTATACTTGCTTTTTTCACTCTATGTTACCTTTACATGAATACAATGTACTATCATCTCTCCTTTTTGTTTTTCCATCTTGTTTGATAATCCTTATCTAAGGCTAAAGTTACATTTTTCTATAAAACTTCTAATGGCACTTTCAATTTTTGGTCTATAATCCACATAAAATTGATTTTTTTGTGTATGTTGTGAGGTAGGGAGTCAATTTTGTTTTTGCCATTATACTGTTTTGGTATCATTTTTTTAAAAAGCCCTTGACCACTGCTTCATAATGTTCCTATCAAAAATCAACTGTCCATATATATGTTGGTCTATTTCCATTCCAAGAAATATTCTATTTCATTGTCTCTTTGTGTAGCCTTCTGCTAACACCACAATATCCTAATTACAAAACAAATTTTAATAACTAGTAGGTCAAGTTCTATGACCTTGTTGTTTTTCCAATTCAAAAGTATCCTGGCTACACTTAGCCCTCTGTATTTCCTTATAAATCTTAAGAGTTAGGTTGTCTATTTAAGACCAAGTAACTCTTCTAAGATTATGGTTGTGATATCACTGAATCTATACATTAAATAGGAAGAACTAATGTCACTAAAAAAAAACAAACAGAGAAAGGTTTTGGGGTATTCCCTGGTGGTCCAGTGGTTAGGACTCTGCACTTTCAATGCACGTGGCAGGGGTTTGATCCCTGATTGGGGAGCTTGGATCCTCCATGCTTAGCAAAGTGGCCAAAAACAAAAGAAAAGTTTTTAAAAAGGGCTTAAAATCCATAAATAGTATTTCTCTCAATTTATTCAAGTCTTTTATTTAATATTTAAATAAGACTTTAATATATTCTACATGAAGAATTCTTATATATAATTTGGGGGATGATTCCTTTTTTCCCCAGACTTTAAACTTTTTATTTTGTATTGGGGTATAGCTGATTAACAATGCTGCAGGAGTTTCAGATGAACAGTGAGAGGAACTCAGCCATACATACACATGTATCCATTCTTCCCTAAACACCCCTCCTTTCCAGGCTTCTACATAACACTGACCTGAGTTCCATGTGTTATACAACAGGTCCCTGGTTAGTTATGGGGAATGATTCTTGAATGTCTGATTACTTATGTAGCTCTTATAAATTTGTTTTTAAATTTCAATTTCTAACTGCTGCAGATACACAGAAATTATACTTTTATATGCTCAACATTATTTTTATGATTTTAAATTTTTGCATATCCAGCTATCTTACTGAATTCTACTGTTAGTAATTTTTATCTATAGATTTTAGATTTTCTATGTTCACAATCATATCATATGCTATGACAGTAGTTTTGCTTATTTTTTTTACTTTACAATATTGTAATGGCTTTGCCATATATTGACCTGAACCTGCTATGCATGTACATTTTCTTTCTTCCCTAACAGAATGATGAATAGAAGTGATCATAAATCACATCTGCCTTGTTCTTGATTCCAGCTTGAAATCTTTCAAAGTTTCACCATTAAATATAAGGTTTGATTTAAAATATCAAATATCACACTGAGAAAGCTACCTTATACTCCACTTGCCAACAGCATCTTCATTAATTGATACTCAATTTCATCATGCAATTTTTCTCTACATACACCAAATTAGTTTTTTCCTCCTTCAATCTGGCAATGATATGAATAGCACTGATTGTGTTAACCCTACCTCGTATTTCCAGGATGAACCCAACTCAGTACTGCTATATCAGCCTGTTTGTGAATCTGGTCTATATTTTTTCTTATATTATATTTTCTTATGTCAAGGTCATGCTGTTTTCTAAATGAGGGAAGAATTATTTCTTTCTTCCATTTTTTTGTAAGACTCTAAAGAAAACAAGTTTATTTTCGAGAAAATCTTTCATTACTGATTGATGTCTTTAATGACTATGAGTATGCAAACTTTTAAATTATAATTTCTCTTATGTGGGTTTTATAAATAATATCACCAGGAATTTGTGAATGCCCTCTAGTTTTTCATTTACTGGAAAAGGTTTTCAGAATATCTTATTATATTTTCAATATCAGCCAATATATCATTTTTTTTTATTCCTGATATTTTCACATACTTTTTTCCTTTGACCAGTCTCATAAAAGGTTTATCTATTTTGTTAGTTTTTTCAAACCAACATTTAGCTTTCTTGAAAGTCTATGTTTGCTGTTTCTATTGAGAAATAATTCACATACCACAAAATATCCCTTTAAAAGTATGTAATTAAAAGGATTTTACTACATTCACAGAATTGTGTACATTACCACTAATTTCAGAAAATAGCCATTAACCCAAAAATAAACTCTGTACCCATTAACAGTTGTTTTCTATCCCCTCATCCCTCTAGCTCCTGGCAAGCACTATAACACTTTTGGTCTCTATGGATTTGCCTATTTTGGAAACCTTATATGGGGCCTTTTGTATCTGGCCTCTTTCTCTTAGCATAATGTTTTCAAGATTCATTTCAACATTCCTTCAAACATTGTATCATGCACTAGAACCTCATTCACTTATTATTGCCAAGCAACATTACTTTGTATGGATATGCCACATTTGGCTTATCCATTCATCAGTGGATTGACATTTAGGTGGTTTCCACTTTTGACCTATTATATATAATGCTGCTACAAACACTCATGTAGATATTTTTATGTAAATGTATGTTTTCAATTCTCTAGACCATGTATACTAACAGTAGAATTGCTGGGTCATATTGGAACTCTAACTTTTTTTTTTTTTCACATGAAAAAAGATTTATTTTAAATTCACATTAAACACATTCAGAGTAAGTCTAAATTTTTATCACTTAAATAATGTAAAACAAACACAGAGGAGCTTTTAAAGATGTACAGTCTCCATAATGTCCAAAAAGCACACATTAAAAGCTTTCTTATAATTACTGATCATCACCTCGTTGCCTTAAATTTCTAGACTTTCCATTTTCAATTCTTCTCTTTTTGAAGACTGGGGCCACTTCGTCTGCCACGACTCCAAGAGAAGTGACTGTTTTTTCTTTAAAAACCAGTTGGGGTTCCCCAGAAGCATCAGCCTCCGAAGTTAATACATATTCATTTTCAGTGCTTGGAAGTTCCAAATCTACCTCCTCATGGGACTCAACTTCTGGTTTAATTTCCTGCCATTCTCCATATGGGTTTGGTTTTTTATGAGCTTTGGGTTTTTCTTCACTTGGACCTGATGAATTCTTCCCTTGGGTATTTTTTTCTTTCTGTGTTTCTGGTTCAGTTCTTTTATTACTATTTTTATTTTTTTCCTTAAACTTTATTATTAGCTTTTGTGTTTCTGTTGGGATCTCTTTTTTTTTCTCCTTTTCAGGTTCCTGTTCGCCATCAGACTCACTATGTGAATCTGAGGATTCGGACTCTTCTAGGGTGCCAAGTGACTTTTCATTGACTTTACTAGAAAGCAGATCACCGGAGTGTGGAATGAAATCGTCAGGTTTTTCCCATCTGGATTCCCGTTTCCGTGTTATAGTAATAGGTACAGCCGTCTTCACTCAGCCCTTCTAGCCACACAGGCTTCCCTGGTGCCTTTTTTAAGTTTCCTCGAAATCCTTCAGGTTTCTCCCACTGAGATGCTCCTGTGATAAGGTCATAATAGTAATGGTGACCCTCAGAGGTTATGCCTTCTATCCATCTGCCCTTTGAAGGCTCTTTTTTCTTTTTCTTCTTTTCTTTCTGCTGATGTGATGCAGAGGTGGGTGTGACAGTGCTGGTTACTGGTGCCACGCTTGGCTCTGAGATTTCTGACTCTAAGCCAAGCCTTTTCAAATCCTCCTGGTATGCTTTCAGGGCAGCTGCCTCCATCGCAGCAAACTCCTTTGCTGCCTTTTCTTCTTCCTTTGCCTTATCCAGGCTTTTCTGTTTAATCTCACTGATCCTCTTCGCCACATTTTCTTTATGATTCTTTCCTCTTTCATGAAATTCGATGCTAGGCCTATTGTCCGCGATCCAACACTTGCAGTAATCACAGAATTTCTTTGGTTGTGACTTCCAGTAGTCTGCCCAGGGCCGGCCGCTTCGAGCAGGCGGCCGCAGTCCAACCCTACGGCTTCACAACCCCCAACGGCCCAAGCGCCACCAGAACAAGGATGCTAGCGGCGCGCGTCGGCTGAGCGGCGGCCGGCTTCACTCCCAGGGCCCGCGCGTCCGCGGCCCGGACGGGGGAGCCGGCCCCGCCGCCCCGAGCGAGTTCAGGGCGCGGCCGTCCCGGCCCGGGCCGCGGGGCCGCCCGGGAACAAGCCCGCGTCGTTCGGGCGCCCGAGCCCCGTAACTCTAACTTTTGATAAAGTTTTCTAACTACGTTTTCTAACACTGCTGTACCTTCAACAATGTATGATGGTTCTAATTTACCTACACATTCACCAATAATTGTTAATGTTCTTCTTTTTGAAGTGGTATCTCACTGGGGTTTATTTTTAACTGAAGTATAACTGTTTTACAATGGTGTGTTGATTTCTGTGTACAGCAAAGGCACTCAGTTACACATATTCTTTTTTCTATTCTTTTCCATTCTGGTTCATCAAAGGATACTGAATATAATTTCCTTGCTATAAGGTAGGATCTTGTTGTTTATCCATTCTATCTGTACTTGTTTGCATCTGCTAATCCCAATTGTTCCCCCTCCACCCTTCTCTCCCCTGGCCACCACAAGTCTGTTCTCTATGGCCTTGAGTCTGTTTCTGTTTCACAGATATGTTCATTTTCACACATAAGTGACATCATATTGGACTCTTTCTCTTTCTGACTTACCTCACTTAGTATGATAATCTCTAGGGTCCATTCATGTTGTTGCAAGTGGCACTATTTCATTCTTTTTTATAGCTGAGTAATAATACTCCGTTGTATATACACACTACTTCTTTATCCATTTATCTATCAACGGACATATAGGTTGCTTCCATGTTTGGCTATTGTAAATGGTGCTGCTATGAACACTGGGGTGCATGTATCTTTTCAAATTAGTCTTCGTCTTTTCCAGACGTATGCCCAAGAGTGGGACTGTGGATCATGATGTCCACACTGTTTTCCATAGTGAATACACCAGTTTACATTCCCTCCAACAATGCAAAAGGGTTTCCTTTTCTCCACACACTCTCTAGTATTTATTATTTGTTGACTTTTTAATGATGGCTATTCTGACCAGTGTGAGGTGGTACACCTCACTGAAGTTTTGATTTTCATTTTTCTAGTAACTAAGATGTTGAGCATCTTTTCATGTGCTTATTGGGCACGTGAGTATCTTCTCTGGAGCAATGTCTATTCAAATTATTTGCCCATTTAAAAATTGGATTATTTGTCTTATTGTTGAACACAGACACTACCACCTTAGCAGATATATGATTTTTAAATATTTTCTTCCCTTCTGTGAACTGTCTTTTCATTTTCTTCATAGGACCCACTAAAGAAAAAAAATTTTTTTAATTTTAGTGGAGTCCAATTTACCCAGTTTTTCCTGTGTTCCTTCTGTGTTTCATGGCATACCTGCAGAACTACTGCCACGTTCAGTCACAAAGATTTAAGCCTATGTTCTCTTTACAGTCTTACAGCTTTTGTTCTTACACTTAAGTATACGCCTCAATATGTATATGGTATGTACAAAGGATCTAACTTGATTCTTTTGTATGTGCATATCCAGCTGTCCCAGTACCATGTGATGAAAAACTATTTTATCCCATTGAATTAATGTGGCACCCTTGCAACTAACCATAAGTTTAACGGTTTATTTTGGGAGCCCCAACTCTATTCCACTGATCTCTATTTTTTTTTTTTTATTTGGCTGTGCTGGGTCTTAGTTTTTTTTTTATTATTATTAGTTTTGCCATACAATGCCATGATATCACCATGGGTTTACATATGCTCCCCCTCCAAAACCCCCTTCCCTCCTCCCTCCCCCCCGGGAAATCTCCATGCACCAGCCCCGAGCATCAATCCTGGGCTGGCGATTGATTAGACATATGGTAATTAACATGTTTCAATGCCATTCTCCCATATCATCCCACCCTTACCCTCATCCAGAGTCCACGAGTCTATTCTATACATCTGCGTTCCTTTTGCTGTCTCGTATGTTGGGTTCTCGTTACCGTCTTTCTAAATTCCATATATATGCGTTAATATACTGTATTGTTGTTTTTGCTTCTGGCTTACTTCACTCTGGATAATGGGCTCCAGTTTCGTCCATCTGAGTAGAACTGCTTCAAATGAATTTTTTTTTAATGCTGAGTAATATTCCATTGTGTATATGTACCACAGCTTTCTTATCCATTCGTCAGTTGATGGGCATCTAGGTTGCTTCCATGTCCTGGCTATTGTAAACAATGCAGCGATGAACACTGGGGTACACGTGGCTCTTTCAATTCTGGTTTCCTCGGTGTATATGCCCAGCAGTGGGATTGCTGGGTCATATGGCAGGTCTATTTGCAGTTTTTGAAGGAACCTCCACACTGTTTTCCATAGTGGCTGTACTAGCTTGCATTCCCACCAGCAGTGTAAGAGAGTTCCCTTTTCTCCACATCGTCTCCAGCATTTATTGCTTGTAGACTTTTGGATGGCAGCCATTCTGACTGGTGTAAAGTGATACCTCATTGTGGTTTTGATTTGCATTTCTCTGATAATGAGTGATGTGGAGCATCTTTTCATGTGTTTGTTAGCCATTTTTATATCTTCTTTGGAGAAATGTCTGTTAAGTTCTTTGGCCCACTTTTTGATTGGGTTGTTTATTTTTCTAGAATGGAGCTGCAGGAGTTGCTTGTATATTTTTGAGATTGTTTGTCCGTTGCTTCAATGGCTATTATTTTCTCCCATTCTGAAGGCTGCCTTTTCACCTTGCTTACAGTTTCCTTTGTTGTGCAGAAGCTTTTAATTAGGTCCCATTTGTTTATTCGTGCTTTTATTTCCAATATTCTGGGAGGTGGGTCATGGAGGATCCCGCTTTGGTTTATGTCAGAGAGTGTTTTGCCTATGTTATCCTCTAGGAGTTTTATAATTTCTGGTCTTATGCTTAGATCTTTGATCCATTTTGAGTTTATCTTTGTGTATGGTGTTAGAAAGTGTTCTAGTTTCATTCTTTTACAAGTGGCTGTCCAGTTTTCCCAGCACCACTTGTTAAAGAGGTTGTCTTTTCTCCATTGTATATTCTTGCCTCCTTTGTCAAAGATAAGGTGTCCATAGATGCGTGGATTTATCTCTGGGCTTTCTATTCTGTTCCGTTGATCTATATTTCTGTCTTTGTGCCAGTACCATACTGTCTTAATGACTGTGGATTTGTAGTATAGCCCAAAGTCAGGCTGGGTCTTAGTTGTTGCATGTGGGATCTAGTTCCCTAACCAGGGATTGAACCCAGGCATTGGGAGCATGGAGTCGTAGCCACTGGACCACCAGGGAAGTTCTCCTCCTTGTCTATTCTTATGTCAGTACCATGTAGCTTTGAGCAAGTTTTGAAACTGAGAATGTGAGTCCTTTAACTTTGTTCTTTTTCAGGGTTAATTTTGGCTATTCTTGGTCAATTCCTTTTGATATGAATTTCAGAACCAACTAATCAATTTCTTCAAAAAAGACAGGTGAAATTTTGATATGGACTAAGTTGAATCTATAGACAAATTTGAGATGTACTGCCATCTTAACAATATTAAGTCTTGTAATCTATGAACATGGGATGTGTTTCCAGCTCTTGCAACTCTCTTGTTAAATTTATTCCTAAGTATTTTATTCTTTTTAATACTACTATACAAGGAATTTTCTCTTAATTTCATTTTTGAATTTTTCATTGCTAGTATGTAAAAATACAGTTGATTTTTGTACAATGATCTTGATTCTGCAACCCTGTTGAACTTGATATTAGCTCTAACAGTTCATCTGTGGAATTTGTAGGCTTATTCACATATAGTAAGTTCTTGCTATTTGCAGTAATTATGTTTTCTAAAGTTGTCACATCTGCTGAATAAGCAAGTATGAATGACTCTCTAGGAGTAATACATACATACATACATACACACACAATCACACACACAGATTATGACCTTAAATCCTAAAAGTATCTCATTCTAGTTGATTCTCTTTTATTTTTCACAAAAAAGAATGAGATTCAGAAGCATTAAGGACTTTGCCTGAGACCACTTTCCCAATGGGTACCAGAGTTGGGACTCAAACTCCATAGAACGGGCTCCAGAGCCAGAGTTTCTTTTACTATGTTATTCTGTTTCCCTATCCTCTAGTCACTTCTGTATGAAAGCCGAAATAAAAAGGCAGAGTGTTGCCTTGTTCAACCTCAGCTGAGAATGTGTAGGTCAGGCAACTCAATTTTTCCACAATTTTCCTTTTTTTCTCCCCATATGTCCATGAATGACTGCAAAAACATCACAAGAATTCATTTTGGAGTTACAAAAAATTTTAGTGAGTAGATGAATTCTCCATAAGTAATGAGAATCATCCATATAAGATGATGCCATCTACAAGTAGTTTTACTATTTTCCCAATCTGCATGCCTTCTTTTTTGCATCTAACTGTTCTAGTTAAAACCTCCACTACAATGTCAAATAGAGATGGACAGAGCTGGTGTCTTGATCCTCATATTTGGGGAAATGTTTTCAATCTTCCACCATTAAGAATGACGTTAGTTGTCCGTTATTCATAGATATTCTTTATGAAGTTGAGGAAGTTCCCTTTTATTCATGGTTTATTACATGTTTTTCATGAAAGGGTGCTGAATTCAATTAAATGCCTTTTTTGTTTATAGCTGAGATAATTTTTGAGATGTGTGTCTGTCCTTCTATTAATTTGGCATATTATGTTGATTGGTTTTTGTATGGTGAACTACACTTGCAGTCCTGGGATAAATCCCACCTGAATGGTGCATAATCCTTTTTATGTGTCACTGATTCAGTTTTGTAGTATTTTGTTGAAGATTTTTGCATCTATATTCTACTACTGGTCTGTAGTTTTCTTGTATAATCATTGTCTAGTTTTAATATCAGAGTAATACCAGCTTCAAAGAATGACTTAGAAGTGTCCCTCTTCTATATTTCCAAAGAGTTTACGAAGCATTAGTTTTAATTCTTTAAATGACTGGTAGAATTCACCAGTGAAGTCATATGGATCTCTACTTTTCTTTTGGTAAGTTCTTGATTACTAATCCAATCTCTCATTATAGGTCTATTCAGATTTTCTGTGTTGAGTCAGTTTCAGTAGTTTTGTGTCTTTCTACAAATTTGTCCATTTCATCTTGGCTATCTACTTGTTGGCATACAAAAGTTCACAATTCTATTATAATTTTTTTTATTTCAGTTAATAGTATACTAATATCCACTCTTTCATTTCTTTTTCTTGGTCAGTCTAGCTGAAGGTTTGTCAATTTTGTTCACCTTTTCAGATAACCAAATTCTGATTTTGTTTATTTTCTATTGTTTTTCTATTTCCTATTTCATTTATTTCCACTCAAACGTTTATTATGTCCTTCCTTCTGCTTACTTGGGTTTAGATTGCTCTTCTTTGCGTTGCTAATTAAGATGCAAGTTTAGGTTCACTTGAGATCTTACTTTTTTAAAGGAGGGGTTTACAGTTATAAATTTCCCTCTGAGCACTGGTTTTGATGCATAATTTTTTTGTACACTGTTTTCATTTTCACTAGTGTCTAAGTATTTTTTTAATTTCCCTTGTAATCTCTTTTTTGATCCATTGATTATTTAAGGGTAGGCTGTTAAATTTCTACAGATTCGTGAAATTCCCTGAATTTCCTTGTTGCTGATTACTGGTTCCATTTCATTACAGCTAGAGAACAGAGTGTATAATTTCATTCTTTCAAATATATTGGAAATAAATTTATTTCATGACTTATTATGTATCAATGTTGGAAAAAAGTACATGCAATACTTGAGAAGAATGTGTATTCTGCTGATTTGGAGTGAAGTGCTCTGTTAAAGTTTACATACTTGTTCATGTCTACTATTTATTTCTTGTTCATGTCTTCTATTTCATGTCTTCTACCCAGTTGTTCTATTCCTTATTGAAAGTAGAATATTTACATTTGCAACTATTATTACTGAATTGCATATCTCTACCTTCAATTCTGTCGGTTTTTGCTTTATGTATTTTGAGGTTTCTTTGAAAGATGTGTGTTTAAAATTGTTACACATTCCAATGAACTGACCCTTTTATCATTATAAATTCCCTTGTCTCCAATAACAAGTTTCATCTTAAAGTCTATTCTGTCTGGTATTAGTTCAGCCACTATGAAAAGAGCAAAGTGAAAGTGAAGTTACTTAGTCATGTCCGACTCTTTGCGACCCCATGGGCGTAGCCTACCAGGCTCCTCTGTCCATGGGATTTTCCAGGTAAGAATACTGGAGTGGGTTGCCATTTCCTTCTCCAGGAGATCTTCCCAACCCAGGGATTGAACCTAGGTCTCCCTCATTGTAGGCAGACACTTTACCGTCTGAGCCACCAGAGAAATCATATTAACTGCAGAAGTATAATAATCATCATATTTACTATAGAATATGCAATGCTTAATGCTCTACCACTGTCTGCCATTTATGGCATAAATTCATGGCTTGATATTCTTATTAATTTCTCCTATTAGGCAGTAGCATTCTTCTTATTAATTCTAACAGTTTTTTAAGTAGAAATAATTTGTAATAAATGTTCAAATATCTTTGGATTTTCTGAACTACTCCTTAGATTAAAAATGTATAGAATTTCTTAAGAAATGAAACAAGTTCTTTAACTAGACTTTATATCAAATTTCATCATCTCTGAGGTGCTTGTAACTTTTTCAACATATCCTTTGCCTATTCTTTTTTCCAATGAAATGTGTTTATTCATGAGCATTTAATATGTCTATTCCTTAAGTTTTCTTAACATGCTGTAAAACTTGGGGAGTTGAAAACTTTGAAACAGAAGCACACACAGTCACCCTAAAGAGTATTTCTGATTTTCTAAGTTTATAAAAAAAATTAATTTGGGCCTCATTTGCACTGCTTGATTAACTCTTTTATCTCTATTCTTTTGTTTGTTATTTTGGAATTAAATGTTTGATCAGATAAACACTGGTATCAAATATATGTGCTGTGAGCATATCCTTAAGCATACGATTAAAAAGAACTATAAACTATTTCACTGAATATGAAGTAGACAGCCATATTTCAGATTAAAAAAGAAAAACCACTAGGTTGTATCCAATAATAAACACTGTCATCAAAGTAATTATGTTAATTTTAAAGGGATTCTGGCATTGTTTTAGTGGAAAAGTTGTTAACTTGGGGGTTCAAGAATAGAGAAATATTTATTTCCTTGAAAATAATGGCATATGCTTTCAACTTATAGGAATTTACCCAAAAGTTTTCTCAGGGTCAAATTAATTTCTTAAGGGATGAGACAATTTAAGAAAACTTGACCACTGTCATGTTTTGAGAATTTTTTTGTGTCATTTATGTTTTGATTTTATGGCATTTTTTTACATTAAAAAAAAACTATTAATTCATTCACAACATCTCAAACAGATATCTGCCAGATTCTTGATACTAGAGATAACCAACAAAAAATGGACCAAAAACTGCCATCAGACCTTATATTATAATGGTCAAACTGATTATTTCTTTCTTTCTTAGTATTTCAATCTTATATTTATCTAGATTTTGGTATAAAGTGACTTCTTTTTACTACTGTATGCTTTGGCTTACAACCTTGCTATATCAAAGCTCTATTAACACCCTGACAAACTTTCTAGAAGATAGTTCTGAGTATCAAAATCTCTTTTTTAAAAAGTTTTAAAAATATTCATGCAAATACCCTCAGAAATTTCACTCCTTAGAACTTAGCAAAAGGAAATGATTAAGGATGTACACAAAGACTAGAATATTCACTATAGCATCATAGTGCCAGAAAACTGAAAATAATTCAACTGTCAAATAATATGTGAATGGCTAAACAGATACACCATTACTTAATCATGTTTTATAAATCACAAAACTGTATGTAAATGTGATACACCTTATTTTAAAATATGAAAAGATATGAATTAGCTGACCCCATATATGTTACAAATATAAATGGCTACATTCCAAAATATCAACCATGGTTATCTCTAGATTATGAAATTGAGAGCAATCTTACCTCTTTTCCCTTCTCTGTGTCCCATATTTTCTACTAAATTACAGAAAAATAATTGCAATAATGAGTCAATAGAGACTACATTATTTACAAAATTCAAAGGATGTTTAAACAGTTTCAGTTTAATCTTTAATACAAAGATTAAGTATTACAGAACAAGAGCCAAGGTATATTTACAATTTGCTCTTTTCTCCAAATAAAGTATTGTTGATAATTCTACAGAATTAGAGTACTGCTGGAAAAGAAATACCACAGAACAACGCCCAACACTGCCAGCTGTAAGATGGCACCAGATAATCAAAACAAAAATATATTTTGGGTTAGTTACCTATCCAGGGCTTCTTTGAAGTACTTCCTCTGGACATCAAACTGAAAGACTGTACGTTCACAATCAGTTGAAGCATTATCACTGCCCCCATGTTTCTTCAGGAAGGCATCAAATCCATTCTCATCTGGGTATTTCAAGCTACCCATGAATACCACTAAGTGAAAAAAATACAAAGTCACAGAACACAAAGATACAGACACTGTTTTTATTAACAAGGATGAAATTTCAAAAAAAAAACTGGTAGAAAATATGCCAACACTGGTTACATCTGGATAACACTTATTTTCTTCATAGTACTTGTGATTTTCTATAATGCTCATATATTACTTTTAAATTCAAAAACTAAACATTTTTAATGAAATATGTAATTTATTTGCAAAAGGTTAAAATGTAAACTGACATATATGCAAATTAATTTCTACTATAAAAACTCATAAGGTAAGAAATTCACCCTTGAGTAGCTTAGAAAACTAGAATATAAAGAGTAATTCAAGAGTTCATCACTGGATAGCATTCACAAAGGTTTTACCTGGGTACATTAATAATTACACTGAAGATTTACTGTTTTGCTTTGATATTAATCATGCCTTTTTATTTTCTGTATTTCTAATGCTTTGACATCTTGAGGCCTTGCCAACCCTGGAAGGAACTCCCCCTCCCCAGGATGACAGTCTAACCTCCTAAAGATTAGCAATTTTCTTTTTATTGGCTGGCCTTACTGTACCTGAATAATAAGACTTACATTTTAAAATAGTTTTCTAAGCAGTTTCACTCTAATCCTCAAAACAAGTATATTCAAGATTAAAATTAAGTCTTTCCCCCATGATATTCACTAAGATTTTTTTTCTTAGTTTTTCTCTTATTAAGCATCATCACAATCCCATCAAACCAGTTACTTATCTTTGAAATCAATTTTTACAAATTTGGAGAAAAAAGCACACCCAGGAATGATATTTTATAAAGATCTTACTGTGCTCCAAAAAGTGTGCCAGCCCGGGCAGGTCATCTGGATCAGCAAAACTCCCAACTCCAACACAAAGAGCCGCTGCAGACTGGAGTAAGTAGAACACATACAAATAGTGAGTCAATCCTACAGAAATAATAACAGCATCTCATGTTAAGGATTCACTTGGAGATGGACTTTATCCAATAGGAAGTAACAGAGTTCTTTCCCTGAGAATCAGGAGGAGCAGCATAGCGAAACTCACCAGAACCGTGTCAGTTTCACCCTGCTGCTCCTCCTCTTGCCATCCTGCAAAATGCTCAGCAGGTGCAGACCTAAGGGAAAAAGCAGAAACAGACAGAAAAAAGCCAAGGGGGACTGGCCAGCCACCCAAGTATCATTTTGTGTCAGCGTTTCAAAGTTCTGAACCAAGTTTGTTTCGTGATTAATCAGATTTCAGAAATCTGTAGAAGTAATATATCTGAGGAGATTTTCTCTAAAGATCTCTAAACAATTAAGGGCTCTGTGTTGGTTAATGCAAGTTACTAGATGGCAACTTCTCAATATGTCACTCAGAAAATATTGTTTTTATTAAAACAGGGCATAAGATAACAAGTCAGGAAAACATCTAACAAAGATAATAAATTAATGTTTATTAAAAAATCTTTAGCCATTAAAGAACTACAAAACTAAACTTTAAAGAGGCTTTTTAGTTCTTCACTTCTTATTTAAGGTATAAAAAACACATTACTTATTGGTTGACATTTTCCCAGTACTTTGGGAAAATCAATCTGCAACAAAATAGATGGGAACGAGATATACCAAATTCTGCATTTAAAATGATCAAGGCAACCATTATATCAAAGTAGAAGACACAAAAAAGGAGAGAAAAATAGTCAATTTGAATCCTTAAGGATAGAAAGCTGAATTATTAACTTTCCCAAATTTTACAAATGTCAATTTTAAAGGGCTAACACATTTGATGACACAGACTATTCTGATAAATGGTTATCCTCTCAGAAGGCTTTAAAAAAAATAGTGTACACCTGGTATAAAGTCTAACCATGTGTTGGCGGGGGGGGCGGGGGTATACACTTTTGGAAGAACCAAACAGCCTCACTTGATACTCATAAATTCCTTATTTAAGACGTAGACACATAAACTCAGTTAAAACATGAGGGAATATCCACTTCTTCAAAGTACAATGGGTTCTGTGATGTGTTTAATAGATGCCTAACCTGCTTTCAGCTCCAACTACCCCATTAAGATTTCTTGTCTTGAACAGCAGGGTTGAAGAAATTTTTGTATAAGTTGACTTAAACCACAGATTATCAGTCAGCTTTGACCACAGCAAAAACAGGCTCTGCAATTGCTAGAAAAGAAATTCATACTTGAGAATTATCTATCCAAAAAATTTATACTTGAGAAATTCATACTTGAGACTTGATTTAAGAAAGCCTTGAACAAATCATAATTCAGCATACATCATACTTAAATTCCAATTTTGTTAATTTAGCAAAACTTTAAGATCAAGAACAACTTCCCTCTGGGAGGAAGAAAGTGGAGGGGGGTAAAAATGATTCAAAAGAGCAGCCAACTTCCTAATTAGGCAAATGTTCTCCAAAAACCTCAAAAAACTTTCTTCCTACTATCCTTACAAATTCACATATTCATCTTAAACACAGTTCACATTTTTCAAATAAAAAATCATAAAACCACTGCAAAATCTTATACTCTTAAGCCACCTCTTATCTAGACTATCTATTTACCTTTTGTAGGCATTTATTCATTCTGTGAATATAAATAATTTTTCATGACTATAATAATGGGATCTTTCCTTTCACTGGCATAAAACAATTTGACCTCGTCTTCAAACTGCACTAATCTCCTCCATTCCTTTCTAATATCCAGAAAATCAGCTATCAGTATCTTATGAGGGAATCTATCATACCAAGTTCTCAGAAAAGACAGGCAGCATCTAAGCCATTTTCTAAATGATCACTAGAATCTGACCCTGCTGCTTCTAGACAAGGTAATATTTACAGTTTGATGTACATAATAAGCAAAATAAAAAGGGGTACCCCAAATACTGGATGCACATCTTCTTTTGTCAAACAGGTCCACAATTGCTACATAAATTTAAAATATTTTGTTACATCTTGACAATAAAATTGGCTGTCAAAAGAATTTTTTTAACTTAATCCTAGAGTTTTGCTTATTAGTTGATAGAGGGTATGAAGAAGTCCAAAATACAGGAAAAGCTATTAACAGAGATACATGAAGAAGTTTATAAAACAGGAATATTCAGGTATGAAGTTACAACACAGTAATTCTGGAGCTAAAATGGACTTCAAAATTTATGTAACCTAATTCTCTTGTTTTAGAAATGAGGGGAAAAAATGACAAAATGAAAAGGTCTAAGATCATTCGTAAACATAATGACAGTCTCAGAATTAGAATTCAGGTTTCCTATCATTGTTCTTCCCACTTGACTTATTTCTTCCCTTCTATTATTTATCTATTTTGAATTATAAGATCTATTTTAAATTAAAAGTGAGTTGACTAACTCCTGATTTATTTATAAAGACTTTAGTATAGACTATAAAGACAACAGACTATCTACATATATATACTTTTTTCCTGGTGTTGGTTTTTATCCCTAAGGCTTTCCAAGCTAAAATCACTAGGCCTATTTGGCTCTGCCAAAACAGGTATCAATTATAATCTGAATAGCAAGAGGGAATAGCTTCTTTAAACATGACTCAATCCCTCCAAGTAAAACAACTGGCACAATCTTCTTTAAAAAATAATTTTTTTCCCAGGAAGAGTACCTATCAACTTACCTAAGACATACCTACAACTTACATTTCAAACTGTCACATTTTGAGGGCTGATTTTATAGTGTTATACATGTGATCTTTTAGATTTTAGTGTTAATAATCTGAACTTTAATTCACTTTTTTGAGAATGGTACCATGTTGAATATATTACCAATACTTAAGATACTAGCTTTAACAAACATTTGCTATTTGCTGGTCAATTCCACTATAATGGCTCCAGAATATTATACTTCAATATAGGTATTTCCTACTTCAAAATGGAAGCATTCTTCAAAAAATATCCAGAAAGGAACACTACTTCTATCAACCAGTACTTATCTATTCACCTACTGTTATTAATATGTTTCACTAACTAACCTCAACTCCTCATTTCTATTTCAATTCTTCCAATTTACTTATTAATTATTTGGACCTCTGATGCTTCCCCATAAAAATACAAATCACATTTAGTTACTTACATAGAAATTACCATATGAGGATTCTCAGAAACACAGGCCCACGTGAGAATTCTACACTACTCTTGTTCTTCTCTTATGCTTTTTCCAGTCTCTCCAAGGATAATACATTCTCTTATTCCTCTATCCCAGGCTAAGAACTTTGCAGATTCACAGCTCCAGGCGTTTGTTTTTAAAACATGTAGTCAGATACTCCCAGTGATTATCTGAGAGTTATGGTTATGGACAACTTTTATATTTTTGTTTTTATTTTCCATTAGCTTCCATAATGAGCATTTGCCACTTTTATAATAGAGCAAAAAGAAGCTTTTTTTCTTTAAATTTTTTGGCCACACTATCTGGCATGAGGTATCTTAGTTCCCTGACCGGGGATCAAACCCAGACTCCCAGCATTTGAAATGGAGAGTCTTAACCACTGCTAACAACTGGACCACCAAGGAAGTGCCTAGAGGAAAGTATTTTTTTAAATGTAATCTTTACACAGAATAAATATTCCTTTGCTGAAGGAAGATCAACAGATATATACTTCCTATTTGCCAGTAAGAGACAAAACAAGTTTGGAACTTATCACAAAGAATTCCCAAATTAGAAAAAGATATAACAGACATGACTCACACCTGTTTTTCAGTGGTTTTCTTTCTAGCTTCTGCCCTCTCTTCTAATTCTTCCAACTCATTATCCTCAGCGTCAAGATCATCATCATGTTCATCATCAGCATCATCATCATCATCAAACTCATCTTCATCATCAAAACCTTCTTCATCATCATCCTCTATTTCTGCTCCAGAATCTTCATCATCATCATCATCATCATCATCTTCATCATCATCTTCTTCTTCTTCTTCTTCCTCTTCTTCCTCTTCATCATCTGTTGCATCACCCATTTTACCTTCCATATTACTTAGGTCTGAAATCAAAAGTGCCTGCAAGCCATTTCGTAATTTGATGTACCTAAAAAAATGAAAAAAAATCACAAAAAGTTCAAGTCAGCTATTCATTATACTATGACACTGAAAGATGAACTCCACAGGTCAGTAGGTGCCCAATATGCTACTGGAGAACAGTGGAGAAATAACTCCAGAAAGAAAGACAAGACGGAGCCAAAGTGAAAACAACTTCCAGCTGTGGATGTGACTGATGATGGAAGTCAAGTTGGATGCTGTAATAAGCAATATTGCATAGGAACCTAGAATGTTAGGTCTGTGAATCAAGGCAAATTGGAAGTGGTCAAACAAGAGATGGCAAGAGTGAACATCAACATTCTAGGAATCAGTGAACTATGATGGACCGGAATGGGTGAATTTAATTCAGATGACCATTATATCTACTACTGTGGGCAAAAATCTCTTAGAAGAAATGGAGTAGCCGTCATAGTCAACAAAAGAGTCCAAAATGCAGTATTTGGGTGCAATCTCAAAAATAACAGAATAATCTCTGTTCGTTTCTAAGGCAAAACATTCAATAGCACAGTAATCCAAATCTATGCCCCAATCAGTAATGCTGAAGAAGCTGAAGTTGAATGGTTCTATGATGACCTCTAAGATCTTACAGAACAAACACCCCAAAACAATGTTCTTTCCATCATAAGGGACTGGAATGTAAAAGTAGGAAGTCAAGAGATACCTGGAATAACAGGCAAATTTGACCTTGGGAGTAAAAAGCAAAGCAGGTCAAAGGCTAACAGAGTTTTGCCAAGAGAACATGCTGGTCATGGCAAACACATTCCAACAACACAAGAGAAGACTCTACACATGGACATCACCAGATGGTCAATACTGAAATCAGACTGATTATATTTTTTGCAGCCAAAGAGGGAGAAGCTCTATACAATCAGCAAAAACAATACCGGGAGCTAATTGCAGCTCAGATCATGAACTCTTTATTACCAAATCCAGACTTAAATTGAAGAAAGTAGGGAAAACCATTAGACCATTCAGACATGACCTAAATCAAATCCCTTATGATTATACAGTGGAAGTGACAAACAGATTCAAGGGATTAGCTCTGATAGAGTGCCTGAAGAACTATGATTGGAGGTTCGTGACACTGTACAGGAGGAGGTGATCAAGACCATCCCCAAGAAACAGAAATGCAAAAAGGCAAAATGGTTGTCTGAGGAGGCCTTACAAATAGCTGATAAAAGAAGAGATGCGAAAGGCAAAGGAGAAAAAAAATACCCATCTGAATGCAGAGTTCCAAAGAATAGCAAGGAAAGATAAGAAAGTCTTCCTCAGTGATCATTGCAAAGAAACCGAGGAAAGCAACAGAATCGGAAAGATTAGAGATCTCTTCAAGAAGATCAGAGATACCAAGAGAAGATTTCATGCAAAGATGGGCTCACTAAAGAACAGAAATGGTATGGACCTAACAGAAGCAGAAGAGACTAAGAGGAGGTGGCAAGAATACACAGAACAACTGTACAAAAAAGATCTTCATGACCCAGATAACCACAATGGTGTGATCACTCACCTAGAGCCAGACATCCTGGAATGCGAAGTCAAGTAGGACTTAGGAAGCATCACTCCAACCAAATTAGTGGAGGTGATAGAATTCCAGTTGAGCTATTTCAAATCCTAAAAGATGATGCTGTTAAAGAGCTACACTCAATATGCCAGCAAATTTGGAAAACTCAGCAGTGGCCACAGGACTGGAAAGGGTCAGTTTTCATTCCAATCCCAAAGAAAGGCAATGCCAAAGGATGCTCAAACTACCGCACTATTGCACACATTTCACATGCTAGCAAGGTAATGCTCAAAATCCTTCAAGCTAGGTTTCAACAGTACGTGAACCAAGAACTTCCTAGGTGTACAAGCTGGATTTACAAAGGGCAGAGGAACCAGAGATCAAACTGCCAACATCTTCTGGATCATAGAAAAAGCAAAAGAACTCCAGGAAAGCATCTGCTTCATTGTCTACACTAAAGCCTTTGACTGTGTGGATCACAGCAAACTGGAAAATTCTTAAAAAGATGGGAATACCAGACCAACTTACCTGTCACTTGAGAAATCTGGATGCAGGACAGAAACCAATAGTTAGAACCTTACATGGGAACAACAGACTAGTTCAAAACTGGGAAGGAGTACAACAAGGCTGTATATTATCACTTTGTTTCCTTAACTTATATGCAAAGTATACCATGCAAATGCTCGGAGAAATATCAACAACCTCAGATATGCAGATGACACCACTCTTACAGCAGAAAGTAAAGAGAAACTACAGAGCCTCTTGATGAAGGCGAAAGAGAAGAGTGGAAAAGCTGGCTTAAAGCTCAACATTCAAAAAACAAAGGTCATGGCATCCGGTCCCATCACTTCACAGCAAATCAATGTGGGAAAAGTGGAAACAGTGACAGATTTTATTTTCCTGGACTCCAAAATCACTGTGGATGGTGACTGCAACTACGAAATTAAAGGACATTTGCTCCCTGGAGGAAAAGTAATGACAAACTTAGCATATTAAAAAGCAGAGACATCACTTTGCTGAGAAAGGTCCACATAGTCAAAACGATGATTTTTCCAGTAGCCATATACAGATACAAGAAGTGGATCACAAATAAGGCTGACTGCCAAAATATTGATGCTTTCAAACTGTGGTGTTGGAGAAGACTCTTAAGAGTCCCTTTGACTGCAAGATCAAATCAGTCCATCCTAAAGGCAATCAACCCTGAATATTCATTGGAAGGACTGATGCTGAAGTTGAACCTCAATACTCTGGCCACCTGAGGCAAAGAGCTGACTCACTGGAAAAGATCCTAATGCTGGAAAAGATCCAGGGTAAGAGAAGGGGGCAACAGTGAATGAGATGGTTAGATGGCATCATCAACACATCAACACAATGGACATGAACTGCAGCAAACTCAGGGAGATAATGAAGGACAGGGAAGCCAGGGTGCTGTAGTTCATGGGATCAAAGAGTCGGACAGGACTTAGCAACTGAACAACAATCCCTATTCTCTTCTATCCTGTTTTAACTTTTTTTCATACCATTTATCATCCCTTTTTTCTGGTTTTGGTTTTTAATTTTCTGTCTGCACCTTTAGAAAGTTAGCTCTGAGGACAGGCTTTTCTTTTTCTTCATAGCTATATTTCCAGCACCTAAGACATTGCCTGGCACTTAGGAAACATGTAAGAAACATTTGCTGAATGAGCAGAAGAATGACAATGCATAAAGGGGGCCTGATACATAATACGAATTTAATGTGCTAAGTGAAACAAAGTATCAGGTAAATTCTATAAAATAAAACTGTGTACACACATACACATAAAATGTACACAAATATACAATGAATGTACATAAGTGAAGTGAGTGAAAGTCACTCAGTCAGGTCCAACTCTTTGCAACTCCATGGACTACACAGTACATGGAATTCTCCAGGCCAAATACTGGAGTGGGTAGCCTTTCCCTTCTCCAGGGGATCTTCCCAACCCAGGGGTAGAACCCAGGTCTCCTGCACTACAGGCAGATTCTTTATTAACTGAACCACAAGGGAAGCCCAAGAATACTAGAGTGGGTAGCCTTTCCTTGTTCCAGGGGATCTTCCCGACCCAGGAATCAAGCGGGGTCTCCTGCATTGCAGGTGGATTCTTTACCAACTCAGCTATGAGGGAAGCCCTAAATGTACATAAAGGTGTAGCAAAAGAACTAAAAGGACACAAACCAAATGTAATAGTAATATATATATACCCATATATGGAGAGAATAAAATTAGAACAAAATACAAGAATTTTCATGCTTTACACTATAATTTCTACATATTTTTCAATCTTTTGTAATAATACACTTATTGTTTGTATAATAAAAAATAATTTAATGAAAATCCAAAACCCATTCCTTAACAAATTAAGTACACACACAAACACATACAACCCTGAGCCTGAATTAACTTCTAAGGGTTAAACTCAAGAGATAATTAACTTCTATAAATCAAACATCATATCCATTCAAAGACAGTCATGGACAAAATGCTCTTCATCACTTCTATTCAACACTGTATTAGAAGTCCTAGCAAATGAAAACAAATTGACAATAAACAAGAAAGAACTATAAGGCCAAAATACTGAAAGCTAAAACAACTCACTGCAAAAGTATATGATTAGCTACAGAATGCAACAGAATTTTTTAAAAATGAGTATAGTACTAAAGTGTTCAGCAAAGCATTCAAAAATCAAAAACCATTAAAAAAAAATCACAAATTTCCTATAGACCAAAGCTAACCAATTAAAATGAGATTTAAGTAAAAGATTCTATTCACAAAAGCAAAAGAAACTATAAACATGTATTTAATAACCACTCACCTTTTATGTATTAACTTACATGTCTTAATCCATTTAATCTTCATAATAACCCTAATGAGTTATTATTCCCAATTTACGGATGAGGAAACTAAAGCACACAAAAAAAGGATTTTTATTTGCCTAAGTTTAGCAGGGACTGAGCCCAAGTAGCATGGCACCTAAAGCCAATCTGTTCCTCATCTAACAACAATAAAACTAGAAAATTTTACATGAGAAAATAACAGACTTGACTAGTCATACCATGCAGTTGGAATAGGAACACCCAATATTACAAAGATACAAATTCTTCCCCCAAATTAATCTATAAATTCAAAGCAATTCCAATTTTAAAATCCCAATAAGTTTGTTTGTGTGTGTGTGTGTGTGTGTGTGTGTGTGTAACTTAGCTGTCAAGACTGTGCTATGCTCTGTAGTGTCTGACTATTTGCAGCCCCACAGGCTGTAGCCCCCCACAGGCTCCTTTGTCCATGGAATACTCTAGACAAGAATACAGAAACAGGTTGCCACTTCCTACTCCAAGGCATCTTCCCAACCCAGGGATTGAACCCGCATCTCTTGCACATCCTGCATTGCATACGGATTCTTCCACTACACTACCTGGGTAATTTGACATACTGATTCTAAAATTCATATGGACCAAAAAGAAATACGTCAAGAACTTTTTCAAAAGGGAAAACATGACGGGGAACTACCTTACTAATTATAAAATATAATCTTTTAAAGCAATTAAAGAGTATACTAGAACAAGAATACCGACAGATCAATTTAAGAAAACAGGTTCTAAAAAGAGAGCACTGTTTACAATATCGCTGGAACACTGTTTATTATGATTCAATAAATGATTTTGAAACAACAGGTAATTCTTTAGGGAGATAAAAGAGCCATTTCTACCTTACACCTAACATATATAAATTCAATAGCTTAGAGAGCTAAAAGAAAAAAAGTCTTCAAAGTAATTATGAGAACATATTGTTATATTGGGATAAAGAAAATTTATGCTAAATATTAAGATACAAAATTATTGTATTGGGGGAGATTTCACTATAACTTAAAATTCTTCTAAAACAAAACATCATAAACTAAATCTAACAGAAAACTGTATACTGAGAGAAGAGAATAACAATATACAAAAGAAGTGTCAGTCCCTCAGTCGTGTCAGACACCCTCTGCAACCCCATGCACTGTAGCCCGCCAGGCTCCTAGTCTATGGGATTTCCCAGGCAAGAATACTGGAGTGAGATGCCATTCCCTTCTCCAGGGAATCTTTCCAACCCAGGGATCAAACCCACGTCTCCTGCATTGCAGGCAGATTCTTTACCATCTGAGCCACCAGGGAAGCCTAAACAAGATACAAGAGTTCCTTCAAATCAGTAAGAGCATAAAACAAAAACAAATAAAAATAAGTTTAAAAATATATACAAACGGTATTTGCCGGGGTCCAGCCTCGGCGGGGTCCAGGGGTCTTGAGGGATGGGTGGCGTCGGCGGAAGAACTGAGCTGAGTCGATGTGTGGTGATGGAGCAGTCTCTCTCAGTTTATTGTTGTTGGTGTACAGTTTTTATAGCCAAAAAACATCCCCATTACATCATCTATCGTTCCATACAATTTTTTGTTTTCTACCTTCCATAGCAACCTTATCATTGAGTTCATTCCCCAAACTATCATGAAACATTCCCTTTGCAGAAGTCAGATTTTTATGTAATTAGATTTAACAATAGTATGTTTACCATTTGAATGTCTTCAGTATACTTCATTCAATCAAGATAAGTACATCAACCTAAGTAGAAAGGTTACATTTCTCTTATCAGGTACAACTATGTAGAAGCTAGAGGGAAGGGCTTAAGCTTGAGACTGTTTATTCTAGTAACCTACTCCAGTTCTTAGGAGAAAAGAGGAAAGTGGACAAAGAGACAGTTTAGAGAGAGGAAAGAGAACTAAGAGACAGTCAAGCAGCACTGCTTTAGCAATAAAACCCTATTAACCTTATAACTACTATAATGAATTCCTATGTCTACATATCCTAAAGCAATCAATATCTCCAACTATGCTGGCCACAATTATGAGCATTCCTAAGTCTCTGTCAAGCCTGATTTCTTCAAGGAAGCGAGCCTCCTCTGTGGAGTGGTCAGGGGAGTGGGAGGTGGAAAGGTGACCCAAGTATGAGCCTTTCTGGTGGTGGTCTCGCCAAGACCTCCAGAGAACTCTTGGTAAACTCCCCAGTAAAGAGTAGTAATCCATTTAAATGTCCCTTTCATTCCTCCATAGCCCCCGGGGAAGGTGGATCCTCTGGTCCATAAGGTCTGGGGGGATTATCTCAGGACGAATTCTTTCCAACTGTGACTGACCTACTGAGATGAGCCAATGTTCCGAGCATGGACAGAACTTCTAAGAAAAATACCAGGGTAGGGCTTGCCCAGGATGCCCCGATAAAGAAAGTCAGCTTTGCAAATACTTTCTTAATCTCGTGACCTTGCCATCCGAGCAAGGGGGCATCCCGACGGCTCCCGGCAGGTATTCTCACACACTTGCTTATGAATCTCGGTGGGTATAGTATTTTTTTAGTACATGGCAAACCTATTTTCTTAACAATGTGAACTGTGCATACCTTTTAACCCAGTGATTACATTTCTAGATGTCTCACAGAAATATTCACACACATGCACAAAGATATGTAACAATGTTCACTGCAGCAACATTTGTGATAGAGAAAAGTTGGAAATCATCCAAATTTCCACACAGAGAAAAATATGCAAATAAATTATCTCCTGGCCGTACCATAGTATACTATATAACTTTCAAGACCTCATTTTCATAGAGATAAAATAATTAGCCAGTCAGGTTCTAGTCTTAAATTGCTATTTCTAGACCTAGATAGTGCCAAATCATTACAGGTCAAAAAACGGTACTTGGGAAGATGTAATTACATAACTTGTCATTACCTCCCAACTAAACCATGTAGTCTCTATTTATGTGTGTGTGTGACTGTTATAAATTTTTGGAGGGGTAAGGCTCTTCCAAGATGTCTAAGAAAATCTCTCTCCCTTTAGCTTATTCAACCTGTCTGCATCAATTTGGCCTCACGCTCTCACGGTTCCTGCTCTGACGATGGAGACTGAAGTGGGGACTCCCTGGCAGCTCAGTGGCAACGCCTGGTGCTTCCACTGTCAGACTCTGGTTGGGGAACTAAGATACCCCCAAATCATACGGTATGGCCAAAAACAGAAAAAGAAATTAAAAGACTGAAGTAGGTTTCTTCAAACCAAACCCAAGAATCAAGAAGGTGGTATTATTTTTCTTATAATAAAGTATCCACTCATTCATTTTTATTTGTTCTTAATAAAATGAACCAAACTTTTGTGAAGCTACTTTCACTACAATTATCACAGTTAAGAGCTCATTTATTTAAATCCAAAAATACATAAGAAATATTTGATACCACAAAGTCAGGGAAGGGTACTAACTGTCTAGACCTGGAATTAACAATTGAAGGCTAGAGTCTTAGTCATTAATTGCTCTATATTTGAAACTTTATACATCTTTGCAGTTTAAAGCTGCAGACTTGGTTTAAGAAGCCCATAAAGGTATTCACTGTTATGCCCACCCAAACCATTAAAAATTAAATCTATTCATTTGAATCAGTTCTACTCAGGTGGACGGAACTGGAGCCTATTATCCAGAGTGAAGTAAGCCAGAAGCAAAAACAACAATACAGTATACTAATGCATATATATGGAATTTAGAAAGATGGTAACGAGAACCCTGCATGCGAGACAGCAAAAGAAACGCAGATGTATAGAACAGACTCGTGGACTCTGTGGAAGAGGGCAAGGGTGGGATGATATGGGAGAATGGCATTGAAACATGTTAATTATCATATGTGAAATCAATCGCCAGCCCAGGATTGATGCTCGGGGCTGGTGCACTGAGATGTCCCAGGCGGAGGGAATCGGGAGGGAGGAGGGAGGGGGTTCTGGAGGGGGAGCATATGTATACCCATGGCGGATTCATGTCAATGTATGGCAAAACAAACACAATAAAGTAAAGAAAATTTTTTAAAAAAATAATAATAATAATAATAAAAGTCCCACAGGAACCCTTGAAAACACAAAAATAAATAAATAAAGCAAATGGGTTAAAAAAAAAAAATTAAATCTATGTAGCTTTGCCTGAAAGTCCGGGGCAATTGCAACCCTAAAGTTGATATAGCCGAGCTGAGTCAGCTAAAGCCTTCTTACCCAAGCTGAATTAGTTTAAAGCTAACCATATAACTGTTTTAAAGATAAAAAAGAAAAAAAACGTACTGCATGGTGCAATATAGTTCTTACAAACAACCAAGCTCAAAAAAATCTACATGGTTCTCTACTTGTTAAAACAAATAGCAAGCCAACCCGTTTCAGAACTACCAGAAGGCCTTTTCGTCCCCCAATGGCAGTCCATCCCTATTTCTCAAGTTTCCTTACCTATGGATCAGTTGTAGGTTATTAGGTGTAACTAACCATTATAATAATGGTCCCACGGTGACCTGATCAATATTCCCAACAAGAGTTGGAGACTATTTCTCCCCACTCCTTGAATCTGGGCTAACTCTGTAAACTTTGCCTTTAATTTGTGGTGAAATCCTAGAGTCTTAGGCCTCAAGGTGTCCTGCAGCTTCTGCCTTCACTCTTTTGGGACATAACTGCCATGTCAAGAAGCTTAAACTAGATTATGCATGAGGATAGATTAAGTGCAGAGAGAAGGCCCACCTTCCAGCTGTCCCCACTAAGGCCCCAGACATGTGATTAAAGCCATTTTAGATCCTCTAGCTCCAATCAACCTACAAAATGAATATGGCCACACAGGTGAGCCCAGATAACAGGAACAAAAAAATTTCCCAGCCATCCAAGAGAACCGCAAGAACATAATAAATCATTGTTGCTGTTAGCCACTTAGATTTTGAGGTGGATTATTGCAAGGCAATGCTAATATGCTTGCTGGCTTGCTTGCTCAGTCATATCTGACTCTACAACCCTATGGACTGTAGCCCATCAGGCTTCTTTGTCCATGGAATTTTCCAGGCAAGACTACTAGAGTAGATTACTATTTTCTCCTTCAGGATGTCTTCCTGACCCAAGGATCAAACCCACGTTTTCTGCACCTCCTGCATTGCAAGCATATTTTTTTTACCACTGAGCAATCAAGGAAGCCCCCTACGACACTGGGAGATCTCAAATAATTGAGCAACTCCACTTCTAGATATATATATACCCAAACGAATTTAAAGCAGGGACTAGAACAGAATTTGTAAACCTCTGTTCAAAGCAGCATTATTAACAATAGCTAACAAGAGGAAACACCTCAAATGTCTATCAATAGATGAATAAACAAACAAGTTATGATATATATAAAGGAATATTATTCAGTCTTAAAAAGGAAGGCAATTCTAATACATACCACAACATGGATAAATTCTGAAGATATGCTAAATGAAATAAAGCAGATACAAAAGGACAAGCATTATATAATTCAACTTACATGAGGTACCCAGAGTAAATTCACAAACAGGTAATAGAATGGTAGCTGTCAGGGGCTTGGAGGAGAAGGAAATAGGGAGTTATTATTTCACAGTTCAGGATGAAAAAAGTTCTGGAGATAGACAGTAGTGACACTTGTACAACAAAGTGAATACACTTAATGCCACTGAACAGTACACTTAAAATTGGTTAAGGTAAATTCTGTTATGTACAGCTTACTACAATTTTTAAAAAACACCTCCCGGACTTCCCTGGTGGTACAGTGGATAAGAATCTGCCTGCCAATGCAGGGGACACAGGTTCAATCCCTGGTCCAGAAAGATTTCACATGCCACAGGGCAACTAAGCCCTTGCACTGCTACTACTGAAGCCTGCATGTCCAAGTCTGTGCTCCGAAATGAGAGAAACCACTACAAGAAGCCCAAGCAATGCAAATAAGAGAGTCGCCACTACTCTCCACAACTAGAGAAGGCCGGTGTACAGCAACAAAGACCCAGTGCAACCAAAAATTAATTAATTTTAAAAAATTTCAAAAAGCATCTCTCTTTCCCACTTGACTTCAGAATCAGATGAGAAAAAAAAAAAACAAGGAAAAGAAAAAAGAGAGCAAAATGTCAGTTTTATCTCTGACATAAAGTTTGGTTGGAAAACACGGCTCAGAAGTGGTTTGGAAATGGCTTGCTAACACTCTCTTAATTGAAGTTATCCACTAGAACTATTTCCCCCAAAATGGAGAGCCTGTCCTGCACTCAGTTTATTGCACTAGCCAAGAATAGCAAAAATACTGACTGTCTGCAGGTCAGAATGAAGAGAGATATGAAAAGGTTAGACTGACCATGCTGGTCATTCTACTGTACTCACTAATCAGGTATGTCAATCCTGTGAAAGGGGAGAAGAGGTAGAGAAAGAAGCTAAGAGTGTTACCACAGTCAAGTTCCTCTACACTGAACCAGTGTTCCCATGTTACATGGTACTTTCAAAAGAAAGAAAACAAAGGGGAAGAATTAGGGAAAAATATTCAAGAAAAATTTCCTAGGACTGAAAAATGTTATGTTCTAAACTGATTAAGGAATGAAGATACAAGAAAACAACTAAATTGATGGATTTATTGATGAATTTGACTTAAAGGAGTTTTAAAACTTAGAGGAGTTTTAAAGCTCTGACAAAGAATTAGGGTAGAATTCATGTTACATCACAAAGCACTGAACAAAATAATAATCAGGCATCTAGGATATGATGCATAAGCAACAACAAAAATAAACTATCAAAATTTAAAACTTTTGTGCTTCAAAGGATACCATCAAGAGAAAATTTTTGCAAATCATTTATCTAAGAAGACCTATATCTGGAATATACAAAGAACTACTACTACTCAAAAATATTAAAGGGGGACAAAGGATTTAGACAGATACTTGTCCAAAGAAGATACACATACTATAAGATAAGAAGATGCTATGTTGCTTCAGTTGTGTCGTCCAACTCTTTGTGACCCCATGGACTGTAGCCCGCCAGGCTCTTCTGTCCATGGGATTCTCCAGGCAAGAATACTGGAGTGGGTTTCCATGCCCTTCTCCAGGGGATCTTTCCAACCAAGGGATTGAACCCAAGTCTCCCGTGTCTCCTGCATTGGCAGTTGGGTTCCTTACCACTAGTGCCACCTGGGAAGCCCCCAAGATAAGAAGATGACAGATGACTAATAAGTACATGACAAGATATTTAACATCATCAGCCATCAGGGACATGCAAATGACAATGAGATGCCACTTATACCCTCTAAGATGGCCATCAAAAAGAGAGTAGCAAATGTTGGTGAGGATATAGAGAAATTGGAAATTTCACACACTGCTGGAAGAAAGGTAAAATGGTATAGTCACTTTGGAAAGTAGTCTGAAAGATCCTCAAATGGTTAAATGCTTTCCATGTGATCCAGCAATTCTATTTCTATTTATTATATATTCTAAATAAATGAAAACAAATGAAAAAATTATACATAAATGTTCATAGTGGCATTATTCAAAACAGTAAGAAAGTATACATCAACTGCTGAATGGATCGACAAAATATATCCCATACCATGGACTGTGTGTTAGTTGCTCAGTTATGCCTAACTCTTTGTGACCCCATGGACTGTAGCCACCAGGCTCCTCTGTCTGTGGAATTCTCCAAGCAAGAATACTGGAGTAGGTTGCCATTTCCTTCTCCAGGGGATCTTCCCTGACCCAGAGATCGAACCCGGGTCCCCTGCATTGCAGGCAGACTCTTTACCATCTGAGCTACCAGGGAAGCCCATATCATGGATTAGCCAGGAATAAAAGAAATAAAAGTACTGCTGCTTCCAACAATATGGATGAACTTAAACACATTATGCTAAGTGAAAGTAGTCAATCATAAAAGATAACATATTAAATGATTCCACTTATATGAAATGTCCAGTATAGACAGAGACACAGAAAGTAGAAAGACTTCTAGAAAGTAGATCTAGAGAGACAGTGGATTAGAGACAGAAAATAGATTTGTCTTTGTCTAGGGCATGCATGGGTTGGAGAACTGGGAAGGCTGACAGGAAAGGGGTATGAGATTTCTTTTTTTTTTTTTTTAATTTATTTATTTGGCTGTGCTGGGTCTTAGGTGTGGCATGCGGGATCTAGTTCCCTGAGCAGGGATCAAACCCAGGTCCCCTGCATAGGGAGCATGGAGTCTTAGCCACTGGATCACTAGGGAAGTCCCTGGGGTTACTTTTTGAGGTGTTGAAAATGTTCTAAAATTGTGATAATGAATGCACAACTCTGTAAATATACTAAAAGCTAGGGAGCTGCACACTTTAAATGGGTGAATTGGATGGTTATGTGAATTATATATCAATAAAACTGTTTTTAAAAATAAGGCATTACTTAATGCTACAGAAAACAAAGTTCTTCCAGAAGGAAAATGTAATCATAATAGACTATATGTTTCAGTATGAACAATATTTTGAGTTATGAATAACTGAATACTGGTTGATAAAAAAATTGGGATGTATTTTAGATAAAGGAAGTAGGGTATTACAATCTAAGATTCATTTTCAAAAAAGGCCTATTAATGAAAAATGACTTCAAATTAAGTGGTTTTTACTTTTTTAAGGAAATGGCAACCCACTCCAGTATGCTTGCCTAGAGATTCCAAGAGATTCCATGGACAGAGGAGCCTGCCAGACTATAGTTCATGATGTGGCAAAGAGTTGGACACGACTGAGCAACTAACACTTTACTTTTTTAATCAGTTGGAAAATCCAAAAGAAGATTAGTATTTTATGACACATGAAATTATCTAAAATTCAAATTTCAGTGTCCATAAATAAAGTTTTACTGGAACACAGCCACACTCACTCATTTACTTCACTGTCTTTGGCTGATTCTGAGCCACAATGGTAGAACAGGATAGTTGTGCGAGGGCACATGTGGCATCTTCATTGCTGTGCACTGCTGCTCAACACTAAAATGGCAGCAATGCATTTATGACCCAACAACACTACAGTGTAACTGTACTGTAACTTTTTCTTCACAACAGCAGCACATATCTATCATATCCAAATAAGGAAAGGGGAATGTGGAATTCAAACCTCACACTTTTACTGTAGATTTTGCTATTAAATTCCTCTCTTCAATATAGTCATTTGCTCTTGGAGACTTCACAATCATTAATTCTGTTAATTTTTGTGAGAAATAGCTGATTTTTTCTTTTTGACTGCTCTGTGCACTTTGCAAGATCTTAGTTCCCTGACCAGGAACTGAACCAGATCAGAGCAGTGAAAGCACCAAGTCCTAACCACTGGACAATCAGGTAATTCCCAGAAGCTGAATATTTTTAATTTCCCTTACTCCAGAGGAAGCAGCTTGATGGCTTAACAACAGGAACATTTTATTGCTATGTTTTGGGCTCAGAGTAAAGAAAAGCTTATCTGAAGAAAAATCTTCAACCACTATCAAATACTAGATGGCTTTGGAAGTTAGTTTTTGCTGCAGTCTTCATAATGTTTCTCAATGATTTCAACCACATATTGTCAAACATGCTTATATGCAACACTAATGTTTCAAAAACAGTTACCTTAATTACAAGCAATGGCAAGCTGCTTTATAAATTTACTGTGCTGTCAAAACAAGAAGCCCTATCTCCTTTCCTACACAAATTTGTCACAGATATGTTTTCTAAGCAAACTACGCTTCCAGCAGTGTTTTTCACACACTGGTGCAAGCACAAAGGAAATTTCCTTATTTCAAAGTACTTGTAACTGTGCAATTGAGGAGTTTCCATCTACTTTTCAATCAGAAGTGATTAACCTACATTGTAATGACATTCTGAACAGCAAAAATGTCAGAGAAGAATCTAAAAGAATTCTACAAATGCCTTCCAAGCAATGAATATTATCAAATAAAATCAAACACTCATAGACTAATATCAGTATCTGGCAGTGTAGAAACATATTTTCAAAGATGAAATATATAAAAAATATACCAGAATCAACAGCAGAATAACTGAGACAGAAGAAAGGATAAGCGACCTGGCAGGCAGAGTGGTGGAAATAACTGCCATGAAGCAGTGTAAAGAAAAAAGAATGAAAAGAAGTGAAGACAGCCTCAGAGTCTTCTGGAACAACATTAAAAGCACCATCATTCAGGCAGAGCTAGCAGTAAAGAATCCACCTGCTAATGCAGGAGACAAAAACGACACAGGTTCAATCCCTGGGTCAGGAAGATCCCCTGGAATAGGAAATGGCAAGCCACTCCAGTATTCTTGCCTGGAAAATTCCATGGACAGAGAAGCCTGGTGGGCCACAGTCCATGAGTCCACAAACAGCTGGACATGACTGAGCAACTGAACACACACACAAAAGAAGAGAAAGCATCTGAGAAAATATTTGAGGAGATTATAGTCTAAAACTTCCCTAACAAGGGAAAAGAAATAAGACACCCAAGTCCAAGAAGTGCAGAGTCCCATTCAGAATAAATCCAAGAAGAAACATACTGAGACACACACTAGCCAAACTAACAAAAATACTAAAAAAAAAAATATTGCAAGCATTAACAAAAAAGCAACAAATAACATACAAAAGAATCGCCATAAGGATATCAGTCTATTTTTCAGCAGAAACTCTGTAGGCCAGAAGGGAGTGGCAAGATAAAGGGACAAAAGGGAAAAACACACCAAAGATTACTCTACCCAGCAAGGATCTCATTCAGATTCCAAGAAGCCAAAAGCTTTATAGACAAGCAAAAGATAGGATTTAGAAAAGGCAAAGGAACCAGAGATCAAATCACCAACATCTGCTGGATCATCGATTAAGCAAGAGAGTTCCAGAAAAACATCTATTTCTGCTTTACCGACTATGCCAAAGTCTTTGACTGTGTGGATCACAACAAACTGTGGAAAATTCTGAAAGAGAAGGGAATACCAGACCACCTGACCTGCCTCCCAAGAAATCTGTAAGGTCAAGAAGCAACAGTTAGAACCAGACATACAACAGACTAGCTCCAAATTGGGAAAGGAGTACATCAAGGCTATATATTGTCACCCTGCTTATTTAACTTATATGCAGAGTACATCATGCAAAATGCTGGGCTGGATGAAGCACAAGCTAGGATCAAGATTGCCGGGAGAAGTATCAATAACCTCAGATATGCAGATGACACCACCCTTATGGCAGGAAGGGAAAAAGAACTAAAGAGCCTCTTGATGAAAGTGAAAGAGGAGAGTGAAAAAGTTGGCTTAAAACTCAACATTCAAAAAACTAAGATCATGGCATCCGGTCCCATCACTTCATGGCAAATAGATGGGGAAACAGTGGAAACAATGAGGGACTTTATTTTCTTGGGCTCTAAAATCACTGTAGAGGGTGACGGCAGCCATGAAATTAAAAGATGCCTGCTCCCTGGAAGAAAAGTTATGACCAACCTAGACAGCTTATTAAAAAGCAGAGACACTACTTTGCCAACAAAAATCCGTCTAGTCAAAGCTATGGTTTTTCCAGTAGTCATGTATGGATTTAAGAGTTGGACTATAAAGAAAGTTAAGTGCTGAAGAATTGATGCTTTTGAACTGTGGTGTTGGAGAAGACACTTAAGAGTCCCTTGGACTGCAAGGAGATCCAATCAGTCCATTCTAAAGGGAATCAGTCCTGAATATTCATTGGAAGGACTGATGTTGAAGCTGAAACTCCAATACTTTGGCCACCTCATGCGAAGAACTGACTCACTGGAAAAGACCCTGACGCTGGGAAAGACTGAGGCAGGAGGAGAAGGGGATGACAGAGGATGAGATGGTTGGATGGCATTACCAACTCGATGGACATGAGTTTGAACAAGCTCCAGGAGTTGGTGATGGACAGGGAAGCCTGGCATGCTGCAGTCCACAGAGTTGCAATGATTTGGATGTGGCTGAGTGACTGAACTGAACTGCAAAGCTAGGAGAAATCAGCAACACCAAACCAGCTTTACAACAAATACTAAAGGAATTTCTCAAGAAAAAGATCTACAAAACAAACCCAAAGCAATTAAGAACATGGTACAAGGAACATATATGACAATAATCACCTTAAATGTAAATGGATTAAATGCTCCAATAAAAGACAGACTGGCTGAATGAATACAAAAATAAGACCGTATATATGCTATTTACAGGACACCCATTTCAGACCCAGGAAAACACAAAGACTGAAAGTTGGGGGGTGGAAAGTTACTTCATGCAAACAAAAACCAAAAGAAAGCTGGAGTAGCAATACTAATATCAGACAAAACAGACTTTAAAATAAAGACTTAGAAAGGAAGGACACTACATAATGATCAAGGGATCAATCCAAGAAGAGGATAAACAATTGTAAATATTTATGCACCCAACATAGAAGCACCTCAATACATAAGGCAAATGACAATAGTCATAAAAGGGGAAATCAACAGTAACACAGTAACACTGGGGAATTTAACACTCCACTTACACCAATGAACAGATCATTCAGACAAAAATTAACAAGGAAAACAAAGGCCTTAAATGATACATTAGACCAGATAGACTGAATTGATATTTACAGACATTCCATCAGAATTCAGTAGAATATAATTTCTTCTCAAGTGCACACAGAACATTCTCTAAGAGAGTTCATATCTTGGGTCACAAACAAGCCTCAGTAAATTTAAGAAAACTGACCACTGCACTATGAGATTAGAAATCAATTACAGGAAATAAACTGTTAGGAAAAAAAAAAAAACACAGACACATGGAGGCTAAACAACATGCTACCAAATAACCAAGAGATCATGGAAGAAATCAAACAGGAAACCAAAAATTACCTTGAAACAAATGACAACAAATTTACAAGCCAAAACTTACAGGATTCAGCAAAAGCAATGTTTTTTTTGGATTGGTCTAAGTGCCATTATTAGAGAAAGCCAAGTTTACAGAGGACTTAAGAGCTGGCATTAGGGCCCTTCTTCTTGCCAAAGGTGGGCATAACATTGATGAAGAGCCGGTTGTACTGCATACGCCTCTTGGGCCAGGCTATTGTCTTCTTTTTCTCTTGTTTGGCCACCTTGAAAGTCTGACCTCTTACTTTCTCAACACGGGCCAGGGAGCCATGGACTTTACCTCCAAGCATTCAGTCAACTACGTCTAGAGTGCTAAGAGTTTCCACCTCACACTGGCCAAGGGTACCCTCATCCTCTAGGGGCGTCCCTGCCACGAGCAGGACTTCATCTTCTGGAACAATGCCCTCCAATGAGGCTACATGAGCCTTGATCTGGGCAAGGATCTCCTGACCAGTTACCTCAAGAGTGTGCAGCTCCTGGGCACAGACAAAAAGCTGCTTGTTAGTGACTAGATTGCAGACACCACCGTCACTACCACAAAGATGGAGTCAAGAAAGGGTAAAAGCAATCCCTAAGAGGGAATTTTATAGCAATATAATCTTAACTCAAGGAATAAGAAAAATCTCAAATAAACAATCTAATCTTACACCTTAAACAACTAGAGAAAAAAATACAAACAAACCCCAAGTTAGAAGAAAAGATATCATAAAGATAAGAGCAGAAATAAATGAAACAGAAATGACAAAAAATAGCAAAGATCAATGAAACTAAAAGCTGGTTCTCTGAGAAGACAAACAATATTGATAAACCTTCAACCAGACTCATCAAGAAAAAAAGGGAGAGGACTCAAATCAGTAAAACAAGAAATGAAAAAGGAGAAGATACAACGGACACCACAGAAATACAAAGGATCATAGAAAACTGTTACAAGAAACTACATGCCAATAAAATGGACAACCTGGAAGAAGTGGACAAATTCTTAGAAAGGTACAACCTTCTAAAACTGAACCATGAAGAAACAGAAAATATGAACAGACCAAGCACTAGTAATGAAATTGAAACTGTGATTAAAAATCTTCCAATAAACCAAAGTCCAGAACCAGATGGCTTCACAGGTTGAGTTTTATCAAACACTTAGTGAAAATTTAACACCTCAAGCTCCTCCAAAAAACTGCAGAGGGAGAAACACTCCCAAACTCGTTTCATGAGGCCACCATCACCCTGACACTCAAACCAGAGAAGGATACCACACAAAAGGAGAAAATTACAGGCCAAGATGGATACACAGCAAGGTGGCTGGGCAGAGGTTTGCACCTCCCACAGCAACCATGGTGTATACTAGCCTCACCATGCCTCTCATCATGATAAGCATGTTCTGAGGCATTGTCGGCTTCCTCGTGCCCTGGTTCATCCCTTAAGGTCCCAACTGGGGAGTCATCATCACTATGTTGGTGATCTGTTCAGTCTGCTGCTATCTCTTTTGGTTGGTTGCAATTCTGACCCAATCCAACCCTTTCTTTGGACCACAGTTGAAAAATGAAACCATCTGGTACCTCAAGTATCGCTGGCCTTAAGGAAGATCTCCTTGCTTGTACTCAGTCACTGAGATCAAAGAGAGAACTCCTTTAGATGCAAAATCACCTCCATACCCAAATCACCTCGACTCATCCACTGTGGCCATCAGCTACCTTAAATGTTCACCTACATTTTAATATCTTATTCTACAATGCACTATTTTTTTCCTGTTACCTTTTTTACATATTGATGAATGATGTGCCTATTTAATCTAAACTCTGCTGCCTCTGTAAAATGTGTGTGTACTCTTCTGAGATGAAAAGTGTTGCTCTTCTGAGAAATAAAAATGTTACTCTCTCCTCAGAACAGGTGGATTTGAAGATGGCTCCTGCCTGCTCACAACATGAGAATCAGTGAAATGTTTAAAAACTGTCACATGACAATAAGTCTCCAATGGGGCAGTCAGTAGGAGAATACCTTCAAGGGAAAAATCTGTCCCACAGAAGTGAACCAAAGTGTATTACACCAAAGTATTTTGGGGATGAATTTCTTATTTCTGCCATCTTTTGAAATAAACCATTTTTCTGCTTTCTATAGAAAAAAAAAGATGGTTCGATAGCATCATCAACTCAATGGACATCTTCCCAACCCAGGAATCAAACTGGGATCCTCTCCTGCATTGCAGGCAGATTCTTTACCAACTGAGCTACCAGGGAAGCTCTGATACTACACACAGAAAATCCTAAAGATGCCACCAGAAAACTACTACAGCTAATCAATGAATCTGGTAAAGTTGCAGGATACAAAATTAACACACAAAAACATCTTACATTCCAATATACTCACAACGTAAGACCAGAAAGAAAAATAAAGGAACAATCCCATTTACCACTGCATCAAAAAAAAATAAAATACCTTTGTGACACTGTACAGGAGTCAGGAATCAAGACCATCCCCAAGAAAAAGAAATGCAAAAAAGCAAAATGGCTGTCTCAGGAGGCCTTACAAATAGCTGTGAAGAGAAGAGAAGCGAAAAGCAAAGGAGAAAAGGAAAGACATACCCATTTGAATGCAGAGTTCCAAAGAAGAGCAAGGAGACATAAGAAAGCCTTCCTCAGCGATCAATGCAAACAAATAGAGGAAAACAGTAGAATGGGAAAAACTAGAGATCTCTTCAAGAAAATCAGAGATACCAAGGGAACATTTCATGCAAAGATGGGCTCAATAAAGGACAGAAATGATAGGGACCTAACAGAAGCAGAAGATATTAAGGAGAGGTGGCAAGAATACACAGAAGAACTATACAAAAAAGATCTTCATGACCCAGATAATCACGATGGTGTGATCACTCACCTAGAGCCAGACATCGTGGAATGTGAAATCAAGTGGGCCTTAGAATCATCACTATGAACAAAGCTAGAGGAGGTGATGGAATTCCCATTGAGCTATTTCAAATCCTGAAACATGACACTGTGAAAGTGCTGCACTCAATATGTCAGCAAATTTGGAAAACTCAGCAGCGGCCACGGGACTGGAAAAGGTCAGTTTTCACTCCAATCCCAAAGAAAGGCAATGCCAAAGGATGCTCAAACTACCACACAATTGCACTCATCTCACACACTAGTAAAGCAATGCTTAACATTTTCCAAGCCAGGCTTCACCAATACATAAACCGTGAACTTCCAGATGTTCAAGCTGGTTTTAGAAAAGGCAGAGGAACCAGAGATCAAATTGCCAACATCTGCTGGATCATAGAAGAAGCAAGAGAGTTCCAGAAAAACATCTACTTCTGCTTTATTGACTATGCCAAAGCCTTTGACTGTGTGGATCACAATAAACTGTGGAAAATTCTGAAAGAGATGGGAATACCAGACCACCTGACCTGCCTCTGGAGAAACCTGTATGCAGGTCAGGAGGCAATAGTTAGAACTGGACATGGAACAACAGACTGATTCCAAATAGGAAAAGGACTATATCAAGGCTGTGTATTGTCACCCTGCTTATTTAACTTTCATGCAGAATACATCATGAGAAACGCTAGGCTGGAGGAGCACAAGCTGGAATCAAGGTTGCCAGGAGAAATATCAATAACCTCAGATAGGCAGATGACACCACTCTTATGGCAGAAAGTGAAGAACTAAAGAGCCTCCTAATGTAAGTGAAAGAGGAAAGTGAAAAAGTTGGCTTAAAACTCAACATTCAAAAAACTAAGATCATGGCATCCAGTCCCATCACTTCACGGCAGATAGATGGGGAAACAGTAGAAACAGTGGCTGACTTTATTCTTTTGGGCTCCAAAATCACTGCAGATGGTGATTGCAGCCATGAAATTAAAAGACACTTGCTCCTCGAAAGGAAAGTTATGACCAATCTAGCCGGCGTATTAAAAAGCAGAGGCATTACTTTGCCAACAAAAGTCTGTCTAGTCAAGGCTATGGTTTTTCCAGTAGTCATGTATGGATTTAAGAGTTGGACTAAAAGAAAGCTGAGCGCTGCGAATCGATGCTTTTGAACTGTGGTGTTGGAGAAGACTCTTGAGAGTCCCTTGGACAGCAAGGAGATCCAACCAGTCCATTCTAGAGATCAGTCCTGGGTGTTCATTGGAAGGACTGATGTTGAAGCTGAAACTCCAATACTTTGGCCACCTGATGCAAAGAGCTGACTCATTGGAAAAGACCCTGATGCTGGGAAAGATTGAGGGCAGGAGGAGAAGGGGACGACAGAGGATGAGGTGGCTGGATGGCATCACCGACTTGATGGACATGGGTTTGGGTGGACTCCAGGAGTTGGTGATGGATAGGGAGGCCTGGTGTGCTTCACTTCATGGGGTCGCAAAGAGTCGGGCACAACTGAGCTACTGTACTGAAATGAACTGAAAACCTACCCCAAAACACAAAAGATCTGTACTCAGAAAACTATATGACACTCCTGTGCCCAGTGCAAGAGCTCCAGTAAAATCTCACCTGAATTTCTGGTCTGTCAATTTCTATTGATGGGGGAAGGCCAAGAAACCTGGTCAGCTTTTGGCACCCAATATGGGGCAGTCCCCTTCTGGGGGCAAGGATCTGGGCACATCCAAAACCACAGAATGTAGCTTTTCCATGAGTGACAAGTGCCCACCTTAACCTCTTGTTTCAGTGTCACCACATGTGGACTTCCATGCTGCAATGCATAGAACCCAAGTTCAATTCCTGGCAAGGGAACTAAGATTTGATATGTCATGCCCCAACTAAGCCCAAGTACTAGTGAGCCCAAGCGCCATAAATAGAGTCCATAATGGATGATCCCGCACAATTCAATGAAGATCCTGTGCCACTAAATAATTTTTTTAAAAAAGAAATAAAACTATATGCTATTGATGAAAGAAGTCAGAGAAAGACAAATATCATATACTAATGCATATATACAGAATCTAGAAAAATGGTACTTCAGTATTTATTTGCAGGACAGCAATGAAGAAACAGACATAGAAAACAGACTTACAGACATGGGGAGAGGGGAGGAGAGGGTGAGATGTATGGAGAGAGTAATATGGAAACTGACATTACTATACATAAAATAGATAGCCAACAGGAATTTATTGTATGTCTCAGGAGACTCAAACAGGGGCTCTGTATCAACCTAGAGGGGTGGGATGGGGAGGAAGACGGGAGGAAGGTTCACAGGGGAGGGGATATATGTATACCTATGGTTGATTCATGCTGAGGTTTGACAGAAAACAACAAAATTCTGTAAAGCAAATATCCTTCAATTAAAAAATAAATAAATTCTTAAAAACTGCATAAAAATAAATCAATTTTAAAAATCATTTTATCTGTGAAATATGGATTTTACTTTAAAGAATCTATTAAATACAGAAATAAAATGTCCAAACTCTAAAAAGGAAAGAAATCAAAGACAAACAGATGGACAGACAGACCATGTTCTTGGATTGGAAGAATAAAAGTTGTGAAAATGACTATACTACTCAAAGAAATCTACAGATTCAATGAAATTCCTATAAATTACCAATGGCATTTTTCACAGAACTAAAACAAAAAATTTTATAATTTGTATGGAAACCCAAAAAACTCCAAATGGCCAAAGCAACCTTGAGAAAGAAAAATGTAGCTGGAGGAATCAACATTCTTGATTTCAAAGTAAAGTAAAGTAGAAGTCACTCGGTTGTGACCGACACTTTGCAACCCCACTAACTACAGCCTGCCAGGTTCCTCTGTCCATGGGATTCTCCAGTCAAGAATACTGGAGTGGGTTGCCATTCCCTTCTCCAAGGGATCATTCCAACCCAGGGACTGAACCCAGGTCTCCTGCATTGCAGGCAGATTCTTTACCATCTGGGCCACTAGGAAAGTCCTGATTTCAAACTACCCTACAAAGCTATAGTAATCAAGATAGTATGGTACTTGCACAAAAACAAAAATACAAACCAATGATACAGGATAGAAAACCCAGAGATAATCCTATGCACCTATGGCTACCTAATCTATGACAAAGAAGGCAAAAATATACAACAGAGAAAAGACAATCTCTTCAACAAATGGTACTGGGAAAACAGAACACTTCCTAACATCATACAAAAAAAAAAAAACCCCAAAAACCTCAAAATGGATTAAAGACCAAAATTTAAGGCCAGACACTATAAACTCTTAGAGGAAAAAACACTGGCAAACACTCCGTGACACAAATCACAGCACAATCTTTTTCAATCCACCTCCTACAGTAATGAAAATAAAAACAAAAATAAATAAATGGGACCTAATTAAGCTTAAAAGCTTTTGATAAACAAGACAAAAAGACAATCCTGAGAATGGGAGAAAATATTTGCAAATGAAGCAACTGACAAAGGATTAATCTCTAAAATATACAAAGAGCTCATGTAGGTCAATATCAAAAAATAATAATAATACAATCAAAAAACAGGCAGAAGACCTAATAGACTTTTTTCCAAAGACATATAGGTGACAAACAAACAACATGAAAAGAGGCTAAACATAACTAATTATTAGAGAAATGCAAATCAAAACTATAATGAGGTATCACCTCACACTGGTCAGAATGGCCATCATCTAAAAATCTACAAACAATAAATGCTGAAGAGGGTATGGAGAAAAGGGACTCCTCTTACACTGTTGGTGGGAATGTAAATTGATATAACCACTATGGAGAACAGCATGGAGTTTTCCTAAAAAAACTAAAACTAGAACATGATTGTTCTATGATCCAACAATTGTTGTATGATCCAACAATCCTACTCCTGGGCATATACCTGGAGAAAACCATAACTAAAAAGATACATGCACCCCAATGTTTTCTGCAGCACTATTTACAATAGCCAGGACATGGAAGCAACCAAAATGTCTACCAACACAAGAATGGTTAAAGAAGATATATATATACACACATACATACATACAATGGAATATTATTCAGCCATAAAAAACAAAAAGGCGTGCCATCTGCAAAGACATGGATGGACCCAGAGACTGTCTTACAGAGTAGAGCAAGTCAGAAAGAGAAAAACAAACATTGTATATTAATGCATATATGTGGAATCTAGAAAAATGGAATGTGTGTGCTTAGTCACCCAGCTGTGTCTGACTCTTTGTGACCTCCCTATGAACTGTAGTCTGCCAGGCTCCTCTGTCCACAGGATTTTCCAGGCAAAAACACAGGAGTGGGTTGCCATTTCCTACTCCAGGGGATCTTCCTGACCCATGGATCCAACCCGCATCTCTTTTGTCTTCTGCACTGGCAGGTGGGTCTTTTACCACTAGCACCACCTGAGAATAGATAAGCTTCTTTGCAAAGCAGAAATAGAGACACAGACACAGAATATAAATGTATGGATACCAAGGGGTGAAGGAGGGTGGAGTGGGAAGGACTGGGAGATTGGGATTGACATACATAAACCATGTATAAAATAGATAACTAAGGAGAACTGATCATATAGAACAGGAACTCTACTCAGTGCTGTATGGTGACCTAAATGGGAAGGAAATCCAAAAAAGAGGGAATATATGTATAGATGATTCACAACATTGTAAAGCAACTGTGTGTGTGTGTTGTCACTCAGTGGTGTCCAACTCTTTCCGATCCCATGGACTATAAGCCCACCAGGCTCCACTGTCCATGGGACTCCCCAGGCAAGAATACTGGAATGGGTTGTCATTTCCTACTCCAGGGGATCTTCTGGAGGAACATGTCTCCTGAGTCTCCAGCATTGGCAGGAGGATTCTTTACCACTTCACCAACTGAGAAGCCATTATACTCAAGTAAAAAAGAATTCTAATGGTATCAGGAATTGATAATAATATATAGAAGCAGGAACTTTGGAATAAATGTAAAACAGTACAAACAATTAGAAGAGTACTTTGGCAATACCTATACAAAAGTTAAAAATTAGTCATTTCACTTGTAGGTATATAAATAAACTCTCAAATGTGTATATAAGGAGTTATATATAAAAATGTTCACTGAAGCACTGGAAATAAATGTATAACAATCAGAGAAAAGGTAAAATTGTGACATAATCAGAAAACAAAATAGAAGAGGAAATTGGGAATGATCTATATGATCAGTGGGAGGAAAATAAATTACAAAATATTCACACAAGATAGTAAACATAATTTAACACCAATAACTAGTATTACACTTATCAGTAAGAACAAACCTCAAAAGCAGTGTTAAATAAAAAAAAGTTGAGACATCCAATGTGATATAATTTCTAGTTATGTATCTTAAAACATGTGAAAACAATACCATATACTGCTTATAGATAAATATATATTTAATAAAAAGTATAAAAATATACTTAGGAATGGTATATATACCAAATTCAGATAATGGTTAACACTGGAAAAAGAGGGTAGGGAATGCAGTAAGAGGGGGCAGTATTCAAAGTGCTTCAAGGGTATCTATTCGGTTTTATTCCCTAAAAAATAGTTTTTTGATCTGAAATGAAAGCAGGAAATAAAATTATTTTTAAAAAAGAAGACTGAAAAACATATCCTTATATAACAATCATGCCAGAGAAGAAAAGGATGAAGGGGTCAGAGACGGAAGTAAGGCTATGAGAAATGTACCCTTCTAGGCACTGGAGACAGTAATGAAGTAAACAGCCCTTGCTCTCATGAACAAGGAAATATATAGTATAGCAAATGGCACTAAAAATGAGTGCTATGAAGAAAAATAAAACTGTAAGAAAAAGCATGGGGGGAATCTAAGTAAAACTGTTAAATACAGGGTGCCATCTAAAGCCACAAGAGAGGGAGCAAAGGCAGACAGTTCAGGCACTCCAAAATTTAGAGGTCAAGGAGATAAGAAGTCTTGCAAATGAGGCAGAAAGAGAACAGTGTTGACCTGGAAGTCAACTGAAAAAGAAAACCATCTCAAGAAGAAAAGAATGATCAACTGTGCCATTAGATACTGAAAGGTCAGATAAGATAAAAACTTGATAACTAACCAATTGTAAAAGTTACTGGTGATCTTGAAAATAGCTATTTTCAACAGCAAAGTAGAAAAACCTCAGTCTAAGTTCAAGAAATAAACAATGGGAGCAGATGAACTGCAAATTTTGAATACAGATAACTCTTTTAACAAGCTCTGCTACCTAGGAAATAGAGAAATTTGAACAGCTAGAAGGGCAAAGATCCAAGGGGATCTGAGTAAACAAACTTTTTCCCAAAGACAGGAACAATTACAGCATATTTGTATGCTCTTGGGAATGATGAAGTAAAAGGGGAAATTGATGATGCAGGGTGAAAGGGGAACAACTGGTAGAATAATTGGTGGCTGGGATCAATAAAGTGGGGATGGGATCTAGTGCACAAGCCGAGAAATGGGTCTTATGTGTATAGGTAGTTAATTTATTGATAACAGAAGAGAAGGCATACAAAGACTCAAATAAAGTCCCTATCTACAAAAATTTCAACATAATAGAGGGGAAGGACAAAGTAGTACTTACAAAAACACGAAATACCTTGAAAAAAGTGCTATGGGGCACACAAGAGTGTAAATAACTCACATGTAGGAGGGGAAGACTGAAAGAAGAGTTAAAATGTTAACAGAGGAGGTAATGTTTGACCAAAGAGTATAGCATGTGCCAAGAAAAGTAGCACAAAACCATATTAACAGATAGTAAAGCTGGAAAGAAGCAAAAAATAGAGGTACTTAGACCTTACCTGCCATGGTAAGAACTTTGCTTAGAAGGAACCAAATGAGAGAACACAACTCATTTATAGTCTAGTGCTCAGTACTTGTTCAACAGTGTACTTTCATAAAATAGTATTTAGCATAGGGTTACTATAAAGATTAAATGAGATATTATATAAATATTTTAGTACCTAGTAACAACCCAACAAATACCAGTTATTATTAGGAGAACAAAGATCATTGGTAGTGATGGTAATAAAAATATTAAATTTCTGTAAACACATCTCTAGAATACCAAGTGAAATTTTCAAACTACAATCAACTTCAACCTTTCTACAAAGTTTAATTCCGGGCCAACCATGTAACTAAGCTCATCAAAAAAAAAAAAGAGAGAGAGAGTGAAAAATACACACACACTAGAAAGGGATTATAATCTACTCAGTTTCCTTTGAGTTGAATAGGCTTAATGACTGACTTCATTCTAGGAAACAGTATGAATGTAAGACCTATGTCATCGTGGAAGTCCCAGAACAAACCATCTTCTTGTCTGCCGATTAAAGAATATCCTAGAAAAAAAGTCAGATCACCAAAAGTTATCCTACATATCTATCAAATCCATTTTGATTGAGTTTACACCCAAAGGATTCAGTTGAGAATAAACAGATTTCTAAGGTAAAGAAAATCTGACAATCTAGACTATAAAATGCTAATGATTAAATTATGATATACTTATACCTTGGACTTCTAACTAGACAAAATATATTGAAAAACACAACAAGAAAATGTTCACACAACTGTTAAATATGGTATTATACCACTTTGAAACTATACAACTGCATAGCAAAAAAGAAATAAGGTTATAAAAAACATTGCCAGTTGGTTAGTACTGGATGGAATAATTGTAGGAAATTTAAAATTTTTCTTTTCTAAATTTCCTTCAAGAAACAAATAATGCTTTGTCTATTGATGATCAATCTTTTTTAATTACTAAAAAGTAAACAACTCAAGTCAAATCTCTACTTTTCTCTAAAAATAAGCTTGCTTAATATCATTTCTAATCATTTCTGTGCATATCTAAACACAGAAAATTATATTTTAGGTAAATATATAAGGGGAAGCGTTGTTTTCTAGGGTATTTTTCTTTATAAAAGTGGAATTATACAATATATTTTGGTTTGCAACTGGCTTTTTTCATTCAATAGTAAACCATCCATATTGATATATAAAACTATCTAGCTATTCTTAAAGCTATATACTATTTTCACTGTAGAATGGCATAATAACAATTTTTAGCCAAAGAATGGACAATAGTTATTGCCAATTTTTTGCTATTACAGTGCTGTAAATATCATTTAATAATTGTGAACATATTAAAATAATAATGGCTAACATCTGAATGCTTATTATATGCCAACTGCCACAAGCTTTTATATGAATTAAACACACTACAATATCACTATTCATATTATTATTATTATTTGTATAGCACATTTTTTTCTCTGTAACCTGCCTATTCATACTTGTTACCTTTGATAATCGAGTTCTTTTTTTTTTAATTGGCCAGGATACAAATTTGATCTAAAAAGTTTCTATCAGAATATTCCCAGGAGTTCCATGAAAATGTCTGGCATATGAGCATTTATACATTCCACAAATACTATCTGAGAAGCTATGAGTGAGCAAAACAGATTTGAACTCTGGATTCTAAGTTTTTAGCCTAGGAAACACTGGGTTAATAAGAGGAAAACAAAAAAGAGTGAACAGGGGAACACATCCATTAGAGAAAGACTACATCAGTCAATACACAATTATAATTACCTCTTAAAACAGTCTTGCCTCATGCTGTGGATCTTAACTACTACTGATACTTTCAGCTTAATCTTAAAATACTGCTTTACTTATACAATTTTCATGCTCAAGAACTCATAACTTCTCTCTTTAGTATTTCTCAAGTATACCTAACTCATTCTCTACGCTATTTCAAACCTTTGTCACTAAAGGCTTTCCTTATGTTTCCCACTACTTCTGCTAAAACTTCTTAGAGGACCACTTAGGTAGACCTCAGTGCCTACTTTACAGGGAAAAAAAAAGTCCCTAATTCTTCCAGAAAAGGAGGAAAACAACACTTACCAAGCATTTACACAGATCACTTAAAGAAAGCAGAAGAGATGTCCTGCAGGTATGATTAATATTTCAGAAAAGCTTAAAACAAATTACACAGAGAAATACAATTCCACAGGCTATTACTTAATAATTGCAGATTGGTAAACAATTATTTCAAGGTGTTATTTTCAATAAAATATTCTAATCAAGCCCACCTCTGGTACTTAATCACACATTCAAAAGATAAATAAATCATACATAATATGACGGATGTGAACTGTAATGGATCATGTATAAAGTCGCAGTGAAAGGCAGGATTAGTTCTGCCTGGAAAGGCTTCACAGAGATAACATTTGAACAGGTCCTGGAAGGATAACTCAGCTCTTGGGGCTGTACATACCTCCTGTCTAATTCTTGTTTCAAAATTCAGAGAATTTAACTTTAGGATGGGTAAATCTTTAAAAATCATCTAGTATCTAGGTTTTCCATCTTTATTTTAATGTAACAAAATCTTTCCTTTAAAAGTCTAACTGAAAACTTACAGAACAGATAAACGTGGACCTGCTCTTTTGAAAAAAGAGGAAGTTATTAGAAAACATTGCTAGTCTTAATCAACCCCCTTCACTTTAAAATAAGAAAAGTGAGACACTAATGAGGACAATGATTTGGCAAAAGACCACAAAAATGTAATAAAAAAATAAAAGACCACAAAAATGTAGAACTGTGACAACTACCCAAAGAATACCTTTTAAGCATTATCTTCTCTTTGAAGTCTTTTTCTAACTTTCTCCCCAGGTTGAGTTTTACCACTTCTCACTTTATTCCTTGCTATACCCAGCACATGCTTCTATTAGGGTTTCTCTAAAACTCCAGTGTGCTAATTAAATCTTTTTAATGTGCCTGTGCCCCTCTACTATACTGGAAGCTCCCTGAAGGCAGGGACTGTCCTAATCATCTTCGTATACCCAGTACCCAGAATAAAATATCATTTATTAAGTTACATTCAACCACGTTTTGGAAAAGATTTAAAGATAGCTCAATGCATAGCACACAGTAAGACTTTAGCATTTTTCAAAAGAATTTGCCAAAAATGAGATCATTAAATGAATATATTGAAAGCAATTAGAACAATATCTGACACACAGAGTACTTTCTATAAACATTACCTAATATTATGTAAGTTTATATAGGTTAAAAAAAAACTGAAGCTATTATTTATACTGGATGGCAAAAACTAAATAACTTTTCTCAAAGTTTCAACTAGCTCTAATATAACCACAGTTTTGATGAAAAGGAGGGAAAATCTGGCCTATTCATAAAGACCTGTCACCTGGGAAAAATAGTATAAAGAGTTGTGTTCTGCTCATCTCTAGACTTAGACTGAAGGAAGAAATCAGACCTGTCTTCAATTTAGGACTAAAACACTTCTTTCTCTACCTTAGTTTCAGTCACCTATACACTGGGGGTGACGGGGAGTGAAAAGATTATCTCTAAGGTTCTTTCCAGCTCTAACAATGTAGGGGCATGAAACAAATTAAAAACCAGAGTGCTTCAGCTTCCAACTCAATATGAATAAAAACATAATAAAAATCAGTAAATGGTGCACTGGATTTGGTGTCAGAAGGGCAGCATGTTCATACCAACTCTATAATTATTACGTGTGTAATTTTAAGCAAGAAGCAAACTCTCTGGATCTCAGTTTCCTCAAACCTTTAAAATAAAGTTGGATAATATAATCTCTCTTTAAAATACATTATAGTCATGGCATTCTATGGAATAAGTTACATGTGAAAAAAAAAATTTAGGTGGGGATTGTTATTACAGATGTTTAGAGGATTATGGTAGAAACCAAAAATTGAAAAAGTCAGGACTGGGAGAACTCTTACAACTCTTCTCTAACTCACCCAAATGAGACTCAAGATCTCTCTGAGTATATAATTCTATATATCAAGAATATATTCTTAGAAGAGGGCACCCAACCATTCTTAGCAATGAGAAACAATCCATGGAAATAAGTTACCTCATCTTAGGCCAATTCTAATACCTAAGTTCTTTTACTGAAACTACACGATCCTCTAGTAACTTCCAGCCATTAGTTTTACCCCTTTCAATTACAGGCACTTCAAGTAGTTGTGGATAGTGACACTATGCCCCTTACACACACTCTTCAAAATTAAAATCCCCAGCTCCTTCAACCTTTCCTTAAATATAATACCAAGAGTTCCTGACCATCCAGCCTGCCTTCCTCAGAAAAACTCCATCCTTGAATAGTATGGAAGTTCCTTTAAAAAGTAAAAGCAGAGCTACCATATGACCCTACAATCCCACTCCTGGGCACAAATCCAGAGAAAAACATGGTCTGAAAAGATACTTGCACCCCGTGTTCACTGCAGCACCGTTTACAATAGCCAAGACATGGAAGCAACCTAAATGTTCATGGACAGAGGAATGGATAAAAGATGTGGTACATACACGCAATGGAATATTACTCAACCATTAAAAAGAATGAAATAATGGACCTAGAGAGTGTCATACTGAGTGAAGTCAGACAGAGGAGAAATACCATATGATATCCCTTATATACAGAATCTAAAAAAAAAAAAGATACAAATGAACTTAAAAAACCTGAAACTCGGGCTTAGAAGACAAACTTACGGCTGCCTGGTGGAAAAAGGTTATTTGAGAAAGTCAGGTACATACTGCTATAGTTAAAATGGATAACCAACAAGGTATTGTATAGCACATGGAACTCTGCTCAACGTTTTGTGGCAGCCTGGATAGGTGAGCGTTTTGGGGGAGAACAGATACATGCATTTGTATGGCTGAGTTCCTTGTTTGATCACTTGAAACTACTACAACACTGTTAATCTGCTATACCCCAATGCAAAATAAGAAGTAAAAAAGAAGGAAAGAAAAACCTCCAATCTTGCCTGAGAGAATGTCAAAACTACTCGAACAAACCCTCCCCATTCTGACTTCCTGATGGAACCCAAGATCTCCCCCTCTTAGAGTTGACACCACAAAGATGCCCCTAACAGCCCTTGCCACCTCCGTCCAAGCAAGTTTCGGAGGTGGGAAATAGTGCCCCTGATGTTCCTTCGGAAGATTAGGAGAAAAGAAGTGACCACAGCCGGAACAGAGAGGCCCGCCTCCCGCTCTTCTCCCGGGTTCAAGCCTCCTCCCTTACCGATATTGCTTGGGGTCGCTGGGAGACTTAATGATCTCAGGGTCTCCGGCATTACTGACAGGCCCCCTCCGTCCTTCCTCCTCAGATTCATCGGCTCCGAGACGGGCAAGCCGGCCGCTCTCGCCCAAATCTTGTCCATTGGGCTGCAGGTCAGGGCAGCTGCAGGTAGACTTCGCCTTGTTCCTTCCAGGCATGGTCTGCGTAGGAAAGCGTCTGGCAGCTGCCGAGTCTTCACACCGACCCCGCGCTTCTATTCTCCAAAGCGCCGCGAGGTCCCGCCCGGCCTCACACAACTTCCTCCCGGTGGCACAGACTGCAGCAACCGCGACTCTCCTCAGCATTCACTACCAAGCCGGAACGCTGGGCATGCCGTTCCCTAGGGTCCACCTCCTCCTCCTACTCCTCCAGCCGCTCCTCCTCCTCCGCGTTCCAGAGGCGGCGGCGGCGGCCGGCGCTGTTGCTGCCGCAGCCGCTGAGGTGGACAGGCCTGAACCCCTCCCCCAACCCGGTCTCCCTCAAGCCAACTTCCCTCATCCCCCCCGTCCTCCAGACCGTCGATGACGTAACTGATTCTAGCCAATCATAAGGCAAGAGAGCAGTCACGCGCACGTAACCAACCAATAGGAACAGGGAATAAAAAAATGGAGCCAAAGAGACCGGGCCGGATTCTCAGAGCACCCAGCGAGCTTTTCGAAACCAGAGGTAGGAGGGGCAAAGAAAAAGAGGCGGAGAGAGCGGCGCGGAGGACGACGGGAGAAGGACGCCAGAACTGCTGCGCAGCGTTTGTGACGTAAGCGTGGAGGTGGTTTGAGGAAGGGACTGAGTGGGCTCTGTGGCTCAGAGGAAAATATTCCCCTGATGCAAAAAGTGGTAAGCGACTGGAGAAAATTAATCTCCCAATCTCCCCCCGCCATTTATGTCATATTTTGTGCATCCTGCCTCTCAAACCTGGGGTGGAGACTTTGGCAGTGACTCAGCACGTAAAAAGCAGAACGCCGGAAGTATTTTTCTACCGCCGGATGGAAGCGGTATCTGAATTGGGCTGAGCTGAACGCTAGAAAGTCGTTTTGAGTCTCCTTTTTGTAGCCTGTCAGACATTAGTGCTGCTCGCCCTCAAGGCCTAGAAAGTGCTTAAAAGACCAGTGTAGATGTGTTCACTCTTCTGTGCGAAAACATTTTTAGCCCCCTCTCAGACGAGAGTTCACAGCGTTAAGTTAGCCAACTTTTATTGAGCAGCCATCTCGTGTCAGGCTTCTACCCACAAGTCCTTTTCCCCAAAGGTTTTTCTGCCTTCAAGGCAGAAGGTTTTTACAAGGTTTTTCTGCTTTCGGTAGGCAAAATGAAATTGAAACAGACATACTGAAAAATAAAAAGCAACTGTCATACAATATATTTTATTAACCATGAGGTATGGATTCCTAGCACACCATAGGAATAAATATGAATGAATGGGAAAACACTTGAAGCAAGAAGTTTTATTGATGATTGTTGTCAGTCTTTAAATTTTCCTAGGCGTCCCCAACTCCAGGCACAGGGAATACAGTGATAAACACAACAAAAATCTTTGCTTTCTTGCAGCTTGAGTTCAAAGGGGGAGAAACATAAAATCGATTTTTTTTTAAGTGAAAGCTATGATAACATAGGATAAAGAAAGAATTGGGAAGGAGAAGTGCCAAGATTCAAGTAGGAGATTATGAAACCTGAACTAGGGCAAATTAATTGAAAAATATTGCTCGAATATTCCAGTTTGTTTTCAAGAACCTATCCATTTTTATAGAAGGCAACTCCACTAGATTTCCCTCCTTCAAAGCAGTGTTTTATTTTCCCTTTATTACCAATCCCTAGCATAGCTTCCCAGCACATTGTAGTAAAATAGTCAATGATGTTTATTGTTGAATAAAATACCTGAAGTGACATGTGTCTTTTGAGCTGTTGTGTTTTGAAATTCTCCAAAGCAGTAACACATTACAAGTAATGATTCCCAAAACTGAGTTTGCCTCTTGGTGGTGGTTCAGTCACTAGGTCTTGTCCAACTTTTTGCGACCAGGTAGACTTGTAGCACGCCAGGCTTCTCTGTCCTTTAACTCTGGGAGTTTGTGCAGATTCATGTCCATTGAGTCGATGATGCTATCTAATCATCTTATCCTCTCCAATCCCCTTCTCCTCCTGCCCTCAATCTTTCCCAGCATCAGGGTCTTCCAGTAAACAGGCTCTTTGCATCAAGTGGCCAAAGTATTGGACCTTTAGCATCAATCCTTCCAATGAATATTCAGAGTTGGTTTCTTTTAGGATTGACTGGTTTGATCTCCTTTCTGTCCAAGGGACTCAAGAGTCTTCTCCAGCACCACAATTGGAAAGCATCAATTCTTCAGTGCTCAACCTTCTTTATCGTCCAGCTCTCACAGGGAAGCATGGCATGCTGCAGTCCATGAAGTTGCAAAGAGTCAGAGGTGACTGAACAAGGACAATAAATGTCAAAAACTGTATCTGGTTCTTTTATTCTGGTTCTTTTACTCCCAGGACTCCCTGCCCTATATACTTACAGTAGGGAAGCCTCAAATTCAGACAATAATTGGAATTTTCTGACTAGAATCAAAGGCCACATCCTAAAGTGTGACCTGTTTTTCCCTTTATAAAGAGACCTCTGAATCTTACAGGTCACCAGACTATTACTGTATATGTGTAGTAACAGGCTATTACTATATTACTATTGAAATATAACAGTTTGTAATTAGACATTCATTTATTCATTTAGCCAACAAAGTGAGCTCTAACATGTACCAGACACTGGGAATAGAGTAATGAACAAGAAGTTTTCCTGTTCTCTTGAAACTTACAAGAAGATAAATAGGAAATGTGGAATGTTGATTCTAAGTCGAATAAGAGTTCAGAGTTATCTATTTTACTTTAGTGTCTAAAATTTCGCTATTAGTGATTCAGTGTCCTCTTTACAACTCCTCCTAAATGCCAGTAATACCTTTGAGAGAAATTTAAAATGATCACCATTTTGTGAAGGGATTTGTTTTGATTTCCACCTTTTTGAAGCATTCCATGGCCAACTTGAGATCAACATGAACCTGGGGTGGATGAAGACATTGCTAAATGTGGGAGGAAAGGCACAGAAAGAGGAAGTAAGTAAACAACATATTAACAATTAAGTCCTGGGCCCACGCTCTAGGCAGTTATGCCTTTGAAGCTTTAGTTATTAATATCCTGCCTACTCCACATTTGGTAGCCTTGTATCTAGGTCAAGAAGTAGGCATATTCTCGTAGAATCTTCTGTTGTGAGACTAAACATGTGCAAAATATACCAAGGAATTTGTGTAACTATAAAAATAGTTTTGTCCTGTACTATAAGCATACTTCTAGGAAGAATTTGATGTTCAAACTTCAAAATAAATTAAGAGTGACTCTAAAACATATGTCAATTGCTTATGCTCCAGTGTGTTTCAGTCATGTCTGACTGATCTCATAGACTGTAGCTGCCAGGCCTCTCTGTGCATGGAATTTTCCAGGCAAGAATACTGGAGTGGGTTGCCATTTTCTCCTCTAGGGGCTCTTGCCAACCCAGAGATCAGACCTTTGTCTCTTGCATCTCCTGCATTGACAAGTGGATTCTTTACCACCAGTTGTGTGCATGCATGCTCAGACATTTCAGTTGTGTCCGACTCTTTGCAACCCTATGGACTGTAGCTCACCAGGCTCTTCTATCCATGGGATTCTCCAGGCAAGAATACTAGAATGGGTTGCCTTGCCCTCTTTCAGAGGATCTTCCTGACCCGGGGAGTGAACCCACATTTCTTGCATGGCAGGTAGATTCTTTACCCACTGAGCTGACTGGGAAGCCCATTTATCACTAGTTTATCTGTTAAAAATACAGCCAAGTGATCCTCATTTCTGATCTAAAGAGACAGATTTTGAGACTCAGCCTGTAAGGGAAAATGTGAAGATATAAAATGATACTTAAAATATATGAATCAGAAATGAGATTATATTACTCCCCTTTTTAAGAACTATCAGTGGCTTATCACTTGAATAAAATCTAGCTATAAGCCTATAAGACTCATATATGATTTCTGTTCTTCCTGTATGTTTACAGTCTATTCTACCATTCTGCCCTCTGTTCCATTCATACTGGCTTTCTTAATGTCTTCCAACATACAAGGGTTTTTCTTGCCTTAGGATCATTATGTCTATTCCTTTGCCTGGACTGTTCTTCCTTTAGATTTTGCGTCACTGGTTCCTTCTCACCATTGTATGTCAGCTCAAATGTCACCTCTTAAGAGAGGCCTTCTCTTACCATTCTATCTAAAATAAGGGCTTCTGGTGGCTCAGGCAGTAAAGAATCTGCCTGCAGTGCAGGAGACCTGGGTTTGACCCCTGGTTTGGAAAGATCCCTGGAGAAGGGAATGGTTACCTGCTCCAGTATTTTTGCCTGGAGAATTTCATACAGAGGAGCCTAGTGGGCTACAGTCCATGGGGTCACAAAGAGTCAGACACTACTGAGTGACTCACATACACACACATTATCTGAACTTATTTCACACACATTTATTCTCTAAAATTATATTATTGCCCATTAGCTTATTGTCTATGTATGTTCTCTATTTTATAAGGTCCACTGGTGAGTTGGTACTTTGTCTTTTCTCCCACCATATACCCAACATCAACAACAGTATCTGATATACAGGGGATATTTAGTAAATACTTGTTGAATTAATAAATGAACAGTACAGGAAAAAGGAAGGAAAACTGAAGTTTCAAGAGACCTAGGGATTCAGAAGAGAGGTGGTGGTGGTGATTTTGTCACCGAGTCATGTCCAACTCTTTCAACCTCACTGAATGTAGCCCCCAGACTACATTAAGATTAACCTATACAGGGCTTCCTTGGAGGCTCAGTGGTGTGTGTGTGTGTTGTTGTTCAGTCACTAAGTCATGTCTGACTCTGTAATCTCATGGACTGCAGCACAAAAGAATTCCCTGTCCTCCATTGTCTCCTGGAGTTTGCTCAAGTTCAGCAAATATAGCTGAACCATATGCATATATAGCTGAACCACTTTGCTGTGAACCTAAAACTAAAACAACTTTGTGAATCAATTATACTTCAATTTAAAAAAGAAAGTGTCTGGTTTTCCATCAGTCTTCTTCCCTTCCTTTCTGAGTAATTATGTCTAAAAGCCATTTGTGTAAGTGGGGCTAATCAAGATAGGAACCCACACCCCGGTATGCAAGAGCTGCCTGAGGAGAAGTGTTAGCACATGAGGCATATGTGGAGGGTGAATATGCAGGCTGAGGGTGCAATGTGTCAGAATCCTCGCAGAATAAGGAGGGCGAGGGGAGAGGGCAGCAGGGGTAATGGAGACTGGTTACATACAGGAGTGATTTATCAGATTAGTAAATATACCGAAGATAATGGGAGCTGGTTTCCTCACTGTGTGAGAAGGGAGTTGCAGATATGAAAACATAGGAATCAGAATGGAATCTGTGGTATTGGACCAGAATTATGGGTATCACATGTGAGTTCACAATTTTTAATCCATAGATGTAAATACAGAGGGGGATGATCATGTGCACGTGCATATGTGAGTACATATCTGCATAGCATATTTTCAAGCTGTGTTCGCTGAGAGGATCTGGGAGCAGTGACACCCCAAAAGCAATGAGTATGTCTGACACCTCCATCTTTGTGTCTAAATGCTGCTCTCCACTAAAAGGCAATTTTCCATTGAAATGAACCAGGGCTTGTTGGAGAGATGGCTGATTTCAGGGCTGGGGCAGGGAAGGTACAAGATGAATCTGAAACATCTTGTATCCCAAAAAATGAGGAAATATTCAAGAGAATGATGAAGACCTGTCAAAAACAACACAGAGACTAGCTTGAAGAGGCTCTTATTCTCCCCACAGGAGCAGAATAGGGATCATTTGAAAAAAAAAAATCAAATGATGATGGTAAAGGATTATAGTCCATTGTATAGAATAGGAATGCATGCGTCTGAACTGATACAAAGAAATAAATAGGGAGAAAAGAAAAGTTTTTGTTACAGTGGCATTCTGCAATAATTAATATAGGAATTCCATTCATGATGGAATTAGAAAATCATTTGATGATTGTAATAATAATAATTCAACCAAGAAACATCTGTGTATGCTAACTTGGTGAAAATTTGATGAAGAATGGGAAATTTGCATGGTCTCAAAGTAACCATGCAAAACTCTTACGTAATTAAGAAGGAGAAAAGAACAATTTCACAAAGAAAAGTCCTGGCAAGTACCATTTAGTCAGTGAACAAAGTATCAGTAATGAACAAACTGAACTGTACGAAAAAGATTTTCATGACACAGATAATCACGATGGTGTGATCACTCACCTAGAGCCAGACATCCTGGAATGTGAAGTCAAGTGGACCTTAAGAAGCATCACTACGAACAAAACTAGTGGAAATGATAGAAGTCCAGTTGAGCTATTTCAAATCCTAAAACATGATGCTGTGAAATTTTCCAAATTTCCAGCAAATATGGAAAACTCAGCAGTAGCCACAGGACTGGAAAAGGTCAGTTTCATTCCAATACCAAAGTATGCTCAAACTATCACACAATTGCACTCATCTCACACACTAGCAAAGTAATGCTCAAATTTCTCCAAGCCAGGCTTCAACAATACATGAACCATGAACTTCCTAGATGTTCAAGCTGGATTTAAAAAAGGCAGAGGAAGCAGAAAACAAATTGCCAACATCTGCTGGATCATTAAGAAAGCAAGAGCGTTCCAGAAAAAAATCTATTTCTGCTTTATTGACTATGCCAAAGCCTTAGACTGTGTGGATCACAATAAACTGTGGTAAATTCTGAAAGAGATGGGAATACCAGACCACCTGACCTGCCTCTTGAAAAATCTGTATGCAGGTCAGGAAGCAACAGTTAGAACCGGACATGGAACAACAGACTGGTTCCAAATAGGAAAAGGACTATATCAAGGCTGTATATTGTCACCCTGCTTATTTAACTTACATGCAGAGTACATCATGAGAAATGCTGGACTGGATGAAGCACAAGCTGGAATCAGGATTGCAGGGAGAAATATCAATAACCTCAGATAGGCAGATGACACCACCTTTGTGGCAGAAAGTGAAGAACTAAAGAGCCTCTTGATGAAAGTGAAAGAGAAGAGTGAAAAAGTTGGCTTAAAGTTCAACACTCAGAAAACTAAGATCGTGGCATCTGGTCCCATCACTTCATGGCAAATAGATGGGGAAACAGTGGAAACAGTGGCAGACTTTATTTTGGGGGGGCTCCAAAATCACTGCAGATGGTGATTTTCATGCAGCCATGAAATTAAAAGATGCTTACTCCTTGGAAGGAAACTTTTGACCAACCTAGACAGCATATTAAAAAGCAGAGACATTACTTTGCCAGCAAAGTTCTGTCTAGTCAAGGCTATGGTTTTTCCAGTAGTCATGTATGGATGTGAGAGTTGGACTATAAAGAAAGCTGAGTGCCAAAGAATTTATGCTTTTGAACTGTGATGTTTGAGAGTCTCTTAACTGCAAGGAGATCCAACCAGTCCATCCTAAAGGAGATCAGTCCTGGGTGTTCATTGGAATGACTGATGTTGAAGCTGAAACTACAATACTTTGGCCACCTGATGCAAAGAGCTGACTCATTTGAAGAGCCCCTGATGTTGGGAAAGATTGAAGGCAGGAGGAGAAGAGGAGGACAGAGGATGAGATGGTTGGATGGCATCACCGACTCAATGGACATGACTTTGGGTAAACTCTGGGAGTTGGTGATGGACAGGGAGGCCTGGCGTGCTGCAGTCCATGGGGTCACAAAGAGTTGACACGACTAAGTGACTGAACTGAATGGTATGCAGTAAGGGAAAAAAAAACAGAATACTTCTGTGCTATCCCTGCTAAAAATGTAAAACCTGAATCTAATTAAGAGGAAACATCAGAAATACAGATTGGGAAAAATATTCTGTAAAATAATTTACCTATGATCTTTAAAAGGGCAAGGTCATGAAAATCAAAGGTTCAGGAACTGTTTTGCTTTAAGACTAACGAGATTTGAAAATTAAATGCATCACTATAAAGGACATTATTGGGACAGTTGGCTAAACTTGAATGGAATCTGTGGATTAGATGATAGTAATGCATAGATGTTAATTTCCTGATAATGGCTATATAGGTGTTGTAAAAAACTATAAAGCATTCTATATATAAATGGAATTATTATTTGCAGTGCCTAGTACATAACTGATATCCAAGAAATATTTGCAGAGTGGGATGTGGAAACATGCTAAATACTTGGAGGAGAACAAGAGATCATATGTGATATCTGCTCTTAATTGTTTACAGCATATAATTATGGAGATAATATATTCAGAAGACAATTTAAACTATAACTCAAAGTTTATATAAGAATAACACAAGAGAAGTCACAAGGTTATATATGGTAATTGATATAATGTTATATACCACTGAGCCATCAGGGAAGCCCTATATAATTGATAATTTGGGGGTGATGAGGCATCATATGGGTAATTTATTCTAAAAGGTTCAGGGGGGGAAAGGCCTCCTTTGTACTGTTCTTACAAATTTTCTGTAAGTTTGAAATTTTTTTAAAAGAAAAAAACATTACCTAGAGGATCAAAAAGAATACCATTTGAAACACTGGAACTGCATGCCAGTGTCCTAAATGTAAAATATGATTCCAGGCATTGCGTGTAGAAAAACAGTGCTTTGTGGGGATAATGGTAGCAATTGTTCTCCATCTAACCACACCTTCCAAGATCCTGCTCAAGACCTTCCTCCTGCTGGAATCCTTCAGTGAGTCTTTCATCCCACACTTACCATCCATTCCATACTTGAACTCAGGATATATATTTGTTTTATATCACTTCTTTGTTGCTTAATCATATGTAACCTTGTGACTTCTCTTGTGTTATTATCTTATGAAAATTTTGAGTTACAGTTTAAACCTACTTCTGAATATGTTATCTCTATAATTAAATGTTGTAATCAACTTAAGAGGGCTTCCCTGGTGGCTCAGCAGTAAAGAATCCACCTGCCAATGCAGGAGACATGGCTTTGATCCCTGGGTCAGGAAGATTCCCTGGAGAAGGAAATAGCAACCCATTCCAGTATTCTTCCCTGGAAAATCCCAGGGACAGAGGAGCTTAGTGGGCTCCAGTCCATGGGGTTGCAAAGAGTGGAACACAATTTAGTGACTAAACAACAACAGTAAACTTAAGAGCAGGTATCTCTTGTTCTCCCAAGTACCTGGCAATCAAGTTTCCACATCCCACTTTGCAAATATTTCTTGCATATAAACTATGTATTAAGCACTGTAAATAATAATTCCTGTCATATATAGAATGCTTTATAGTTTTTACAGCACCTACACATCCATTATCTCGCTTCCTGTACATAACAACTCTGTGAGGTAGGCGCCAGGACATGATATACATACTTAGAGAGAAATTGTGATTTATTGGAAGTCACACAGTTATTTAAAAACAGAACTGAGATGCTTAGTCTTGAGAATCCCAAGTCCAGTGCCTTTTCCACACCACCATAGAAAACAGGTAAGAAGTCTGGACATACCGACGGTCATAGGTACTGTATGTTTTCTATTGCTCCTATAACAAATTGCCACAAACTTAGTGGCTAACACAACACAGATATATAATCTTACAGTTCTATAGGACAGAACCCTGACCCAGGTATCACTGGGCTAAAATTAAAGAGTCAGCAGAGTTGCATTTCTTTCTAAAGGTTCTAGAAGAGAATCTGTTTCATTGCTCTTTCTAGCTTCTGGAAGCTGCTCACATTTTTTTGCTCATGTCCCTCTTTCTCCATCTTCAAAGCAAGCTACAGTGCCCCTCTCAATGCCTTTCCTCTACAATAACATATTCCTCTGACTCTCCCATTTATTAAAAATCCCTTATGATTAAGTTGGACCTACCCAGATAATCCAAGATAATCTCCCTATTTTAGGGTCCGTTGATTTAGCAATCTTAATACCTTCTGCAACCTTAGTTCTCCTCTGCTGTGTGTCTGAACATGTTCCTAGATTCCAGGGATTAAGATGTGGACATCTTTTGGATGGGGGTCTATTCTATTATGTGTGTGTTCTTAAAGTTTCACTTCTCAAAGATTCACTGAGCATTTTTACAACTCATCATGTGACCAGTTTTTCCACCTACTAAAAATCAATCATCAGATTCCAACAGGGTTCTTTGTTTGCTGATACGTTAACTTTTAGAAATTAGTTTCTATGAAAAAAAAGCCAGAATTTGATTTACAAAACTTAGCATTATTTGAGTCCATTGCTTCTTAGTTCACTTAAGGGACCTGAGGCCAGTGACCTTAAGTAACTTGCCCAAGGCCACACAGCTATTAAGTGGTAGAGCAGGTATTCAAATTAGCAAATCTCTTGGCTTTTCCAATATACCATTTTATCACCAAGAACAGCTAATTCTAGGGCCTAATGCTCTAATCTAATGTCTGTCATTTAAACATTAATTTGTTGCTTTGGGTCATCCATTTCTTACGGACTACCTTGAAAATGCAAATCCCTGCAATAGAGGATTAAATATATGTTTACATGTGTGTTGTAAAGGGAAAAAAAATGTATGTGATGTACATGTGCCTTAATTTATAAGCAGACAGTTGTGATTGAAAAGAAAAGCCTAGAAATGGTTGGTTTAAATCCTAACTGCCACCTGTATGATTTTTTTCTGGCCATACCATGTGGAATGCAAGATCATAGTGAACCAGGGCTCCTGCAGTGGAAGCAGAGGCCTAACCACTGGACCACCAGGGAATTAATTCCCTGCCTGTATGATCTTTGAAAAATGCTAAACTCTTGGTAAGGGGCTTCCCTGGTGGCTCAGGGATAAAGAATCTGCCTGCAATGCAGAAGATGCAAGTTTGATCCTTGAATTGGGATGATCCCCTGGAGGAGAGCACAGAAACCCTCTTCAGTTTTCTTTCCTGGAGAATCCCACGGACTGAGGTGCCTGTAGGCAGGCTACAATCCATAGGGTCAAAAAGAGTCGGACAGGACAAACTCTGGTAAACTTCTCTCAACATTGGTTTTCCACCTATAAAATGCATCTTTTATAGTGTTGTTATGAGGTTTAAATGCCATAGTTCTTTAATATCATGTACATAGAGCCTGGCCTAAAGTATTAATTAATATTTTATCAGGAACTGTTGGCAAATATTGACTATAAAGATCCTGATGATTGATTACTTAACTCCCCAGTTGATGAGAAGTAGGTGATTTCTTGATTAGTCACAAGGTGGAGCTAGAGCCATGGGAATGTATGTCCTGTTCTTGAACAAGAATTTTGGATTTTAGGCTGTTAAAATAAAACAGCCTTTCTATTTGAATCCTGTTTATTTATTTTTGGCTGTGTTGGGTCTTCGTTGCTGTGTGTGGACTTTCTGTAGTTGAAGTAAGCTGGGACTACGCTTAGGTTGCAGTGCACAGGCTTCTGATTGCGGTGGCCTCTCTTGTTGCAGGGAGCACGGGCTCTAGGTCTTCTAGGCTCAGTAGATGTGACGCATGGGCTTAGTTGCCACAAGGTATGTGGAATCTTCCCGGATCAGGGATCAAACTCGTGTCCCCTACATTGGCAAGCAGATTCTTAATCACTGGACAATCTCAGAAGTCTATTTTTTTAATTGAAATATAATTGTTTTACAATGTTGTGTTGGTTTCTGCTGTACAATAACACGAATCAGCTATAAATATATAATATTCCTTCCCCACTCCAGTATTCTTGCCTGGAGAATCCTGTGGATGGAGGAGCCTGGTGGGCTGCTGTCCATGAGGTCGCACAGAGTTGGACATGACTGAAGCGACTTAGCATGCGTGCATTCCCTCTTGGGCCTCCTTCCCACTCTGTTTTAGTCTTGACAAAATAAATCTTGTTTCCCTTTAAGCCACTGCTGATATTACTCCATTGTGAGAGCTCAGAGGTTTTTGTTTGGCTGGTTGGTTTTTGTTTTACAAAAAGAGCCAGATGGACAGAGGAGATTTCAATAGATATTCCTTAATAATGTAAATTTCACTTCTACTTGGAGAAGACTATACAGTTGTGAGAGAAAATCTTTAATTCGCTATATTTTCTTAACCTTCTTCAATCCAGAGAATGGAGGCAGTTCTTGTCTAAGCCCCTTGCTCCAAGGCATATTTATCATTTTTCCCAATGAGCCCATTGGGTACCCATACAAATAGGACTCCTAGAAGTCTACTTAGCATCCCAAGATTCTAAGGATGTAGATTAGGCTTCTGTTGTTCTCAGCGGATCACTTTGAAAGCTTGTTTTCTTAAGCTCGTTAAAAACTTAACTCTCAAGAGGGTGTGGAGAAAAGAACCCTAGTACAGTGTTGATAAGAATGTAGTCACTTTGGAATTGGTTCAGTCACTATGGAAGACAGTATGGAGATTCCTCAAAAAAATTAAAAATGGAACTATCATATGATTCAGCAATTCCACTCCTGGACATACATACAGAAAAGATAAAGTCACTAACTTGAAAAGATATCTGCACCTCCATGTCATGGCAGCACTGTTTACAATAGCCAAGACATGGAAGCAACCTAAATGCCCACTGACAGATGAATGGATAAAGGAGATATATATATAATATATATACTGGCGTGCTGCAGTCCATGAGGTCACAAAGAGTTGAGCATGATTTAGCAACTGAACAACAAATATATTTTACTCAGCCATAAAAAATGAAATAATGCTATTTGCAGCAACATGGATGGACCTAGAGATTATCATACTAAGTGGAATAAGTCAAAGACAGGTATCATATGACATCACTTATGTGAAATCTGAAAAAAAAATACAAATTTATGATTACAGGAGAAAGGAATGATAAATTAGGAGTTTAGGATTAACAGATATACTACCATGTATAAAATAGATAAACAGTAGGGACTTACTGCATTGCACAAGGAAGTATATTCAATATCTTGTAGTAACCTATAATGAGAAAGAATCTAGAAAAGAATATATACATTTGTATGTATATATGGGCTTCCTAGGTGGCACTAGTGGTAAAGAAGCCACCTGCCAGTTCAGGGGAGGTCAGAGACAAGGGTTTAATCCCTAGGTCAGGAAGATACCCTGGAGGAGGGCATGGCAACCCACTCCAGTATTCTTGCCCAGAGAATCCCATGGACAGAGGAGCCTGGCAGGCTGCAGTCCACAGGGTCACAAAGAGTCGGACACAACTGAAGTGACTTAGCATGCATGCATGCATATGTATATATACATATAACTGAATTATTTCACTGTACACCTGAAACTAATACAACATTGTAAATCACCTACACTTTAACTCACAAAAGAAATCTTAATTTTCAATACATTCGCGCTTGATCTTGTAGACTATATATCTGTTTGGAACAACAAAAGATTCTAAATAGCCAAAATAATCTTGAGAAAGAACAAAGCTGGAGGCGTCACACTTCTTGATTTCAAACTATATTGCAAAGCTACAATAATCAAAACAGTATGATACTGGAATAAAAACACACAGATCAATGAAACAGAATAGAGTCCAGAATTAAACCCATGCATATATGATTGATTAACTTATAACAGAGGTATCAAGAATATATAATGGGGAAAGGACAGTCTCTTCAATAAATGCTGGGAAAACTGGACATCCATATGCAAAAGAGTGAAGCTCTTATCTTACATCTTACACAAAAATCAACTCAAAATGGATCAAAGTCTTAAACTTAGACACCAAACCACAAAACTCCTAGAATAAAACATAAGGAGTAATTTCCTTAACATTGATTGGTCTAACCATGATTTTTGGAGAATTTGGCACTAAAAGCAAAGGCAACAAAAATAAAAATAAGTGAAACTACATCAAACTAAAAAGCTTCTGCACAGCAAAGGAAACAATTCACAAAATGAAAAGCAGCCTTCAGAATGGGAGGAAATATTTGCAAATCATGTATCTGATAAGGGGTTAATATACAAAATACGTCAAGAACTCATGACTCAATAGCAAAAAGACAAAGAATCTCGTTTTAAAAAGGAAAGAGGACCTATATAGACATTATTCTAAGGAAGACATACAGATGGCCAAAAGGTACATGAAAAGGTGCTCAACATCACCAATCATCAGGGAAATGCAAATCAAAATCACAAGTTATCATTTCACAACTGTTAAAATGGCTATTATTACCCAAAAAAAAGACAAAGTAACAAGTGTTGACAGGGATATGAATAAAATAGAACCCTGCACACACACACACACACACACACACACACACACACACACACACACACACACACACACACACACACACACACAGGGCTTCCCTGGTGGCTCAGTGGTAAAGCCTCTGTCTGCCACTGCAGGAGATTTAGGTTCGATCCCTGGATCAGGAAGATACTCTGGAGAAGGAAATGGCAACCCACTCCAGTATTCTTGCCTGAGAAATACCATGGACAGAGGAGTCTGGCAGGCTGCAGTCGTGGGATCACAAAAGAGCTGGACACAAGTTAGCAACTAAACGTGTGTGTGTGTGTGTGTGTGTGTGTGTGTGAGAGAGAGAGAGAGAGAGAGAGAGAAACAGCTGGTTCTGAAGGTCATTAATTTAGTAACATATATTCTGATTCTTGAAAAGGACAATGAGACATGCAGCATTTCCCAAACTTGCTTGACTATAGGACACCCTCTGCTTCTCCTTTATTAATTTTTATTTTTTGGCAATGAATATTCTACTTTGTGAGAAAAAATTTGGAAGAGGCTGATTTATAGTTTTGTTTTTCTTATGCTGATCTGCCTGTTCTTTGCTATCCCATTACCCACTATCAGGGCATGTTAAATAAGGCTTCCCTGGTGGATCAGATAGTAGAGAATCTGCCTGCAATTCAAGAGACTAAGGTTCAATCCCTGGGTCAGGAAGATCCCCTAGAGAAGGGAATAGCTACCCACTCCAGTCTTCTTGCCTGGAGAATTCCATGAACAGAGGAGCCTGGTGGGCCACAGCCCCTGGCGTCACAAAGAGTCAGATAGGACTGAGCGACTAACACTTTCACTTTCATTTTTCACTTTCATATGAATAATTCCTAGAATGAGAAATGATGCTCCCTGGAAGTCCTCAGAGAAGCAAGTTGTTCACTGTCATTCCACCAAGCTTGTTCCTCCAAGGACCAACCCAGAGTGGGTTGTAATGACCAAACTCACAGGAAGAATAATCAAAAGGGAAGTGCTAAAACCTAACCTGACTTCCTGCAAGGAATTCAGATCACAGCCAGGGAACCAAGACTTTCATATATAAATATTTCTTCGTTTGTATTCCTGTTCTATTCCCCCCAAATGGTTGTTACTAAAATTCTTTAAGCAAAATAGCTCTTTGAATTTGTGGTCTAAGGAGAAAGAAAGATGAAGAGAGAGTATATTTAATTCTGGAATTGGATTGAAAGGAGGATGAGGAGGCGGGTAGAATAACCAAAACGGGATTACTGAGTCACCTGGGAGTCCCAAGTGTGCAGGTACACTTCATTCATATTCAGTTCTGCACTACAGCCCATTGTATGAATCTACCATGATATTCTTATCCATTCTATAGGTTTGTGGTAGTCACCAAGAAGAGAGGGAAAGAGACAGAGTCTGTGAAAAGGAAGACAGAACAAGGAAAGCTCTTCCTAGCTTGTACAGTAGGATTCAGAGTGTAAAAAAATTCCTTGATTCCCTATCATGGATAGGGAGGTCCTAGGTCAAAGTTGGATATCCATAAAGTCAATGTTCAAACACATATTTTTATACTTTCTAGTGTCAATACCATTCTAGCAAACAAACAAGACAAAAAGCTCTGTCCTCACAATGTTTCATTCTAGTGGGAGTTTATCACATTTTTTTAAATTTTTTACTGTAAGATATATCACACATACAAAAGGTTATCTACAATGTGTTAAAGAATAATTATATTAAAGAGTAATCATAAAGCAAATACACATCTACAAACAGCCTAGTTTAAGAAATAGAATATTACCAGTACATGAGTCCCCCGTGTGGCTCTTTTGTATCATATTTCCCTCCCCCTTGCTTTTCCTTTTAAGTTTTACCACAGTGTCTCTGTATCCCCAGACAATATCGTATCAGTTAGGGTCCTGGCAGGAAACAGATGGCACACTCAAATTAATATGATTTGAGGAGAGTTTATTAAAGGAATTATTTACAAAGGTGCAGGCAGGATACAGAAGAATACAACAACAGGATATTATCTTTAGGCTAGTAACAGTGCTTTTTATCACCATGGGCTCGAAGCAAGAGTAGCAGAGGTGGTTTCAGGAAGCCAGACAGAGAGAGCCTCCTGATAGGCGCTGAGGCCTTCATTGGAGGGACTCCAGCCTGCCTATAGCAACCCACAGCAGGGGCACCAGAGAATAAACACTCAACCCCACTTGCTTCTGTCTCTCCAGTCTTCTGCTGGCGCCTCCCATCAGCCAAATCTAACCAGAAGCTACAAGTCATAAAGGGCCCGTAGATTCAGTCCACTCAGTGCAGCCTCCTGGAAATAGAATTGTGGAAAGTGAATCTGGATGGTCAAATTGAAGTTATCTGGGCAAAATATATTGCTTAGATTTGCCTGTTTAAGTTTACATAAATGGAACCATTTAGTATATTATTCTCCTGTTATTTACCTTTATTGTTTATTCATTAAAATAGTTCAGTTGTATAGCTATGTGTGCATGCTCAGTCACTGTGTCCAACTCTTTGCAACACCATGAACTATAGTCCACCAGGCTCCTCTATGGAATTTTCCAGACAAGAATACTGGAGTGGGTTGCCATTTCCTTCTCCAGGGCATCTTCCTGACCCAGGGGTCGAACCCACGTCTCTTGCATCTCCTGTGTTGGCAGGCAGATTTTTTACCTGGGAGTCCCAAGTGTGCAGGTATAGTTCATTTATATTCAGTTCTGCATGATAGCCCATTGTATGAATCTACCACGATATACTTTACCATTCTATAGTTGACAGACATTTGGACTGTTTATAGCTTTCTGTTTTCACAAATGATACTGCTTTAGAATTCTTATGTTTATCTCTTGCTATCCAAACACAAGAAGGCATATACATATGCAGTTGCTAGATCATGCAACATGTGCAAGTTAAATATATAATACCAAACTATTTTCCAAAGTCCTGCTAATTTAAACTCCAACTAATATTAAATGAAGCTTCCTGTCACTCTACAGTTTCACCAATACCTGGTTATCTGAGTTTCTAATTTTTGTCAGTCTGGTAGGTGAGAAATAGGGATTTGTGATTTTAATTTTCATTTTCTTGTTTCTAACAAAGTTGAACATCTTTTCAAATGCTTTTTGGCCTTAAATACAATGGTATTTTTCCTTTCGCTCATTTTACAGTCGAGTTTTTCTCTTTTGTCAGTCATATGTTATCAATATCCTCTCCCCCCTAGATTTGTTTTTTCACTCAGAATAAGATTATCTTAAACTGGACTTTTTTTCCTTCATGGCTTGCACTTTTAGTTCCCATTTAAAAGCATCCTTCTCTATCCTGAAGTCATAAAAATATTCTCCTATTTTGTCTTCTGAAAGTTTTGTTTTACATTATGCTTTAAGATTTAAGTCTTAAATCTAGCTAGTACTGATATTTGTATATAGTATAAGGTAGGGATCAGATATATTTTTCCATATAGATAACCAGTTATTGAATAGTCCTTTTCCCAACTGATCTGTCAATGCTGTGACAAAAAAAGTTGTTTCCGTGTAATCTATTCCTGGATTCTCAGTGTATTCTGCTGGCCTGCCACAGAGCTTGAGAATCTACCCTTGCAGACTTCAGTTCCTGAAGGCTCTTATTTGATATTAGTTCCCCTGGAGAAAATATATTTTAATCCATTACTTTTCAGATCATCTCAATGGGAGAATAATTTATTAACATCTGTCATACATCAGGACTGAGAATGTGGTTATTTTAATGTTGGGAGAAGAATGGGGGAAAGAAGGCTCTAAGATAGCATGAAGACACTGTTACATAAAGGTGGTTGCCTTTGTAAAGGGGAACAAATTAAGGAAGATGACCTTGATCCTAGCAGCCAAGGGATATTTATGCAGATCTAATCAGCTGAGGACAAACGTGTATGGAGCAGAAGTATTTCTAGAATCATATTTTCATATGATGTGAAGAAATCTGCTTATGTAATGAGTAAATATATATACATATACAATAACATGTATGAAAAAATAGGTACTTTTATTTTTAGGTGCTCTTTTAAAGAGTTCTTTATTGAGTCATGCATAGACAACCTAAGTATTTAATTTAGACAATTACCAGCTGATTCCCAGGTATTTTGTATATACACTATGAAAGGCAGAAAGACACCAATACGGGAAGGTAGAGACTTCTGTTTCCATAGGCACAGCTGTGATCTAGGCAGTTCTTGTAAGAACTGGGAGCTGGGAAAAACAGCTCTCTATAAGTGCCTGGTGGTGGACGCTGGATACTGCTGCCAGCTTATCCTTAAAGAAAAACAGGGGAAAAAAAGATTCTTCAACTTAAGCAGACTCCGGAGGTTTGAGGGAAAGATTTTTAAAAGGCCTTTGGCCATGAAGTGCTTTAAACTTATGCCCACTGGTACAAACCATTATTTCTTTTTTATGGCTTCCTCCAGAACTAGCTTGATTGTGATCTCTTTATCCTCTCAACACCCTTCCAAAATGCCATCACCATTGCCACCTTTCAGCTAAAAATCTAAGATAGCAACTGCCTTGTCTGGGCATCATCCCATCTGCTGATCAAGAGCATTCAATTCTCTTCATTCAGCAAATAGCCACTGAGCACCCTTAAAGTGCTATAATCTGTGAGGGACTTGGGATTTGAGATATAAGTAAAACTCTCTTCCCTGGCCTTCAGTAACTCACTTTTTAGTGGTGGCAAAGACAAATGGTTGGGTCCCATAACAGTTTATTTCTTAAAGAATGCCCCAGTAGTGTCCTATAAAGCACTGATGCAGCTGTCAAAGCCAGAGAGGGGGCTGAAACACGGGCAGTCGAGAGAAGAGAGATCCTTTTCTGTTCTGTCACTGCTGGAGTGAGTTGCTTTGGGTATGTTTCATGGGATGAGATGGGGGCTGAGTCTCCAGCACCAGTCCCTGCTCTCGCCACTGGGAGAATCCCTCACCAGGTTTTCAAGGCTCTTAGGATGTGAAGGAAGACAACATCCCATCCCAGCACTACACTCAGTCAAGAATTGCCTGACTCCTTACTACTTTATAAGTTAACCCTCACAGCCATTTCCCCAGGTACAAGATTGACCAGAGAAACGCCTATAGAAAGATAAAATAGCTGAAAATTCAGTATCACTGCCTCATAGACTCCCAACAACCTTCAATACTTGTCTTGATTTTTGAACTAATCCAGTGGTTCCATCTTTTTCCATTCTCTTGGTGATTTTGTTTATTTGAAAGGATTTATATTAGAAGTCAGCACACTGTCATGGTGAAGCACTGGGACTCTGAAGTTTCAATGCCTGCTCTGCATTTACCAGCTGTGTGGTCTTAGATAAATTAAATAACTTCTGTTTCTTTATCTACAAGATGGGGATCTTATGAGATTGTTTTGAGGATTAAATTGATGTAGTGTCCTCCTCAGTATCCATGAGGGATCAATTCTGGCACTGCTGAGGATACCAAGATCTGTGGATGCTCAAGTCCTGTATATAAAATGACATAATATTTGTACATAGCCAATGCACATCCTCCAGTGTACATCAAATAATCTCTAGATTACTTATAATACCTAATACAATGTAAATAGTTGTCAAACATATGACAAATTAAAGTTTTACTCCTTGGAATTTTCTGGATTTTTTTTTCCTGACTATTTTCAATCTGCTGTTCATTGCATCTGTGGATACAGAACCCACATACATGGAGGGCCAATTATATATGTGAAGTGCTTAGACTAGTACCTAGAACATAGTAAGCACAATATAAATGCTACCTAGTATCAGTTATCAACTATGTGGCAGGCATTGGTCTAAGCTCTTATGTTAATGCATTTAATCCTCACAATAACCCTAGGAGGTTGTCATGATTTACAAATGAGAGGTTTAAGTAAAACAGGTTAAGTAACTTGCCCAAGGTTCTGAGGGTACAGCAGTGAACAAAACAGGCAAGATCCCAACTCTCGTGAAACTTGAATCAAACAAAATAATTTCATGATGATTAATGAAGATTTATTTTCATGAAGAAAACAAAACAAGTTGAGAGGGTATGATAGAGTCAGGGTACACTTCGCTGAGGAATGACATTCCAGGGACTCCCCACCCTTCCCCATCATTGGCCCGTGTTCATAGCTACCCTGATTTACCTCAATACATTTCAGTAACTCTGAATCTTGTTAGTGAAACTATTGGAGTCTCATTTCCTTCGTTTAAGTAGGTCTCCAGACTCCTCCTGCACATTTGCCTAGTTCTTGCCTGGTTTATTTCACAGAAAAAAAAATTGTGTTCAGTGTCATTGGGCAACCTATTTTCAGAAGTACTCAGAAAATTACAATATGGCACAGTAAGTTCTACAGCAAAGGAAAACAAAGGGGCATGTGCTTTCTCAGAGGAGGCACACAGTGAGCTTGGGAGACAGAAAGAAGAAAGAACAGCAGATGCAGAGGCTCCAATCTAACGTGTACCCCACTCATCTTCTCAAACCAAGAAAAGGTTGTTGCTCGTTTTACTGGCAGTCCTCACTCTATGAACTACTACAGTTTGAAAATACTGTTTACTTGCTGTGTGAAGGTGGAGTAATAGGCACTTCCAGTACACTCTTGGGTAGTGGTACCTATGAGAAGGCCCAGCTACTTCTTCTGGGATCTCTTGAGCCCCTGGATTTCCTGTATCTCCTACCAGGACATGAGGGTAGAGGAGAACATTACTCTCGGGGCTGCTGCTAGCCGATATAGTAGTACCTGTGTTAGTTTTCTAAGGGTGCCATAACAAAGTGCCACAAACACAAAAGAAATGTATTCCCTTACAGCTCTGAGGCAGGAAGTCCAAAATCAAGGCATTGGCAGCACTGGTGTCTTCTGAAGGCTTTGAGGAGGAATGTTTTGTGTCTGTTTCCTAGCTTCAGGTGGTGACCAATAATCCTTTGCATTCCTTGGCCTATAGCTGCATTACTCCAGTTGCCACCTCCATCATCACGTTGTCTTCTTCCCTGTGTCTCTTCTGTGTCTCTGTGTTCAAATCTCCCTCTTCTTGTGAGACACAAGTCACTGAATCTAGTGCTACACTTATCCATTGTATGGCCATCTTAACTGGATTACATCTGCCAAGAACCTATATCCAAATAAGGTCACATTTGTAGGTACCAGGAGTTAGGACTGAATATGATATCTACCAAGGTTCTTGGCCTTCCCCAATCAATAGGAATTGATCAGAGGCCAGACAAGAAATATAGGCAAGGCTTTACTGGGGCCCCTGCTGCAGCAGCAGGGAATAAGAACAAACAACAGGTTCCCTTGCTCACTCCATGAACGGGTGCAAGCTTATTCCTTTCAGGGGGTGAGGGTAGGCGTATGTCCAGAGGTCTGGCAGAAGGGTGGCTTAGGTATTTTGCCTGCCCCTTAGGTGGTGAGCATACCCTTAGGGGGTATGCTCAGTTCTCTTGCTTTTGTTCCTGACCTTCTGCTTGTTCGCTCCAGGCCCTTCAAAAGTGGCAGTTGGATTGTTTGGTCTAAAAGATGTAAAAATCTTTTGTCCATAATTTTGCTCTAACTGTACCATGCACACAGTTACTTTTAGTCCCGTATAATTTCTTTGTATTTGGTTGCTTGAAGAGAGGTGTGTTCAGGTGCAAGCATTGTACCACTGCAGCAGAGGGTCCCAGGTCCCAGCCTATCTCAAATGTGTCTTTTAGGGGGGACACAATTCGACCCACTACAGCATCTTTGTGCAAATTGGAAGCAGGTGTTCCCTCTGGATGGGTGCTGCCCCTCTACTCATGGCTTGGTGAGCAGATAGCACCTTTGGGTGAATTATACAAAGGAACCCTTCCTCCTGGTAGAGGCAGCCCCACACTAGGACACAAAACTCAGCCCCTGGAGCCCGGGCTGCATTTCAACCACCATTCAGTTCACACAGGCCCTCTTGCAGGACACAACCTACTCTATAATAATACTCATCCTGCCTGCTCTACACTCAGCTAGCTGCCTCGGGTCTCCACAAACCCCCATCCCGTGCCATCCTTGCCTGCATTGTTCCTTCCATTTCCATATCCTGGGAGTGGAACTCAGTCTTGTTCTCCTATGTCCAGTCTTTGGGTGTCTTTTGTGAAATGATCTGATTCTGTTATCTCCTATGAATAGGTGGTATTTATGCCTAGCCAGCACCCATTCTCTTCCCATCTGAAAGCAACACCCAAATTTTCCTTAGGGGCCACCACACCTCTCCCAGTTGGAGTTCTTCTGATTTCAGTGGGACTAACTCCGTATTCCAAATGCAGAGATGGGCACAAGGTACAGGTTCAGCCAGTCAGAACACTCGCCTCCTGGTATAATAATTGGTCCTAAAACAGGTACATGACCCAAGACTTTTGCTAAAACTATTGGAATATCCATGGACAGATAAATGAATAAAGATGTCATGTATATATACAGTGAAGTACTTGGCCATAAAAATGAATGAAATAGTGCCATTTCCAGCAACCCAGATGGACCTAAAGATTACTCTAAGCCAAGGAAGTCAGAAAGAGAAAGAAAAATACCATGTTATATCACTTACATGGGGAATCTCAAACATGACACAAATGAACCTACCTACAAAACAGACACAGACTCACATAGAGAACAGACTTGTGGTTGCCAAAGGGGAGGGGTGGTGAAGGAAGGGTTAGGAGAAACTAACTGGGAATTTAGGGTTACAAGATGTGAACTATTAAATAGAGAATGAATAAACAACAAGGTTCTACTGGAAGTACAGAGAACTATATTCAATATTCTGTGATAAACCATAGTGGAAAAGAATGTAAAAAAAATGTCTATGTATGTAAAACTGAATCACTTTGCTATACAGTGGAAATTAACATAACATTGTAAATCAGTTTTTTTTTTTTTAAAAAAAAAAAGAGATATTGAAGCAAACAGCACTCTTTTTGTACAGACGGCTACATGGTAAGATAAACTTGAAGCAATCTGAGAATGAAGCCAACCCAGAGGAGAGTAAAATGGAGAGATAAATGGAATCCTGATAATATAAATCAATCACCTGGTTCTAGCTGAGCCTGAAGCTAGATACACTTCTGGACTTTGCAGTAACATGAGCTAACAAATTCCCCTTCCACCATGATCTCTTTTTTTTTTTCCCCTTGTGATTATTAAGTGTGGGTATATGTCACAAAATCAGAAGAATCCTCACTAATGCAGTATCTAACACTTCCATCACTTCTGCTGTGTTTCCAAAGCTTCACATCCTCTCTGGCTCACCGGGGTCTTGGTGCCTGCGTCCTTACAGATGAATAGGAGTTAACCAGGCTAGAGAAAAGGAAAGGGCTTCCCATCACACCGTGATGGGGATGAGTGAAGAACTATGTTATATTTTTGGGAAGTTGGTAAGTGGGGAGTAGGTTCTGCCCCTTTGGGAAGCTGCCATTTCTATTTATACTTTTTCATTTTCCTGTGGGCTGAACACTCTCTCCAGCTCAGCCAGGTATTGAGCATCTCTCTTGCTCCTTAGTGCTCCAGCAGTGTATCCTAACCCACTGTTGGGCATCAATACTGAGCCATGCTCCTTGGAGACACACACTGATCCTTGTAATTCTCTGCATCCTCTGCGTCACCCAGCACAGAACTGGGACCCAGAGGATCTTCATAAGTGCAAGCTGAATGGCCACACCTGTCTTCTTGCAGCCTTCCTCCTCCAGTAAGCCTTCCCTGTCATAGCCTGCCCTGATCTCCCCCTTTTCTGAGCGATTCATGAACTACTGTCTTGTATTGTGACTTTTATTGCATTGGTGCTGGACCTGTCTCCCTAGTTCCTAAGATTTCAGATGGCAGGAGTCTTTTCCTAAAGCTCTTAGCACAAACTCAAGGAAGAGTCATGCATAAATGATGCATACTTCAGATGAACTTTAATGCACATTCCAACACTGTCACCATGATGAGGGGAAAGGCTATATTAAGAAAAGCCGATTTATATCAATACGACATATCAACACAGAACAAGGAGATGCCACAGATATTTGCAAATGGGATCTTTCCTTTTGTTACTGTGTATACCCTGGTATTTCTTTATATTTATACAAACTCACAACACTACATGACATTTCATATTTCATATGTCAGTGAGAAGGGGTGTCAGTAAGCAGAAAATAAAAATAGAAAAGCAGGAAAACATCTCTTTAGCTAGAATCTGATGGAGGGGTGGGGACATGAGCGTTACGATCCTTCTCTGCTCAGTCTTAGAGAGCAACAACTCTGATTTTTGCTAATTGCTCCTCCTGAGGAATTCTTCTCAGCCTGTTGTGGTACATCTCGTAGGCTGGCATGAGATAGCTTGGTCCCTGATTGAATAAATTAGCAAGAGTCATTGGGGGAATTGAAGATGTTGTGCAAACTGAGTAAGGTGACATTCCACTGTGTGACTCGGGAAACCATCTGCCCCTGTGATGGGAGGAAAGCCTTTGCTGCTCAACCCTGCTCCAGGGTTTCATTTTACTGAGGGTGTGGGTGCCATGAGGAATGTGTGTTCCTTGCTTCCTTCCTTCCCACAAGCAGAGAAGAAGCCAGATGTAGACACAACGGGATGCTTAGGTTTTTTCTTCAGCTTGCCCTCCCCGTGCCCACAATACACAAGATTCAGGACCAAGACTGCCCACTCCTGGGGGCAGACCCTACCAGGTTCTGAAATCAACCAAGCCATTTGCTGCTTTCTCTGTGTAGTCTTGGGTTGGTTGCTTCTCAGATGCAGCAGTTTTCCCCATCTGAGTACTGGAAATTCTAAAACCACAACCACATTACAGGTTGTTTCAAAGATCATTAGGGCTTCAGTGAGAAAATGCTTTGGAATCTGTAAAGTGCCAAACGCGTGACTAGTGGTTTTTGTTACGCTATTCTAATCACAGCACATGTGGACTCCACTGTTTGCCCCTCCTGGGTCCCCACCCAGTCTCAGCTCACTGCTCTGCTCATTCAGTCCCGCATGCACTGGTTAATTCCTTTCGGTGCTCTTAGCCTCTGGAAGTTTCTCTGAAGTCAACCAAACCTCTGGGTGTAGGGCATGCTGGCTCTGATATTTCCATGTGAGTTTAGGTTCCTGGAACCAAAATGTGGGGGAAGGGGAAAGGAGGTGGAGCAAGGAGGGGATCCTTGAAAATGGCTCTGGCAGGGGTATGCTCAGTTTCATTCTATAATGAATGCCACCTGTTGCCTACCCCAGCCCTTCACAGTGGTTCCATCCTAGTGTCCCCAATGTACTGCAGTTCCTAAAATGTACTTTTATTTGACAGTCACAGCTATTTTGTGAAGTAGGCAAAATTATTAATCACATGTTATAGATGAACACATGTTTGTCCAAGGGCTCCCAGGCGGTGCTAATGGTAAAGAACCTACCTGCCAATGCAGGAGATGTAAGAGACAGGGGTTCAATCCCCTGGGTCGGGAAGGTCTTCTAGCAGAGGGTATGGCTACCCACTCCAGTGTTCTTGCCTGAAGAATCCCATGGACAGAGGAGCCTGGCAGGCTACAGTCCAGAGGATCATAAAGAGTTGGACACGATTGAAGAAACTTATCATGCACGCACACATCTTTGCCCAAGGTCACACTATTAGTATATTGCAAAGGCAAGACTCAAATCCAGGTCTCCAGGATCCTGGTTTCCTGTACATTGGAGGGAGTCTCTAACAGAGGCTCCAGAACATTCTAAACCTCATTTTTGGCTTATTCTTCACTTCTGCAGGCTGGTTTCTACATTCTGTCATGTGTCTGGAGGCAGCCAGCCCAACAAGGTCATGCAACAGAACTGTTCAAAGCCATTTTCTTGGATTCTTTTCCCTGGTTCCCAATGAGATTCTTTCTCCATCCACTTTCTAAGTCCAGGCTCCATCTCCTCCTTACGGGCCCTGTCCCACCCCCATTGCTCTGTTGCTCATAGTTTTTATACAGGGTCCTTCCTGTCTCTGCTCCAAGAGCCCTTTCAAAGATCCTAGGTTGGATTTTCTCGCTGCTCTGCCTGATTGGGATGACCTTCTGCAGCACAACTGTCAAAACCTACTGTGTGTGTTAGGCCCTGCACTAAAGACTTTATTTACACTATTCTCACATTTATTCCTCTCAACAATTTCTTGAGGTGAGAATTACTTTTCCATTACACATGAAATAATTGAGGCTCCGAGAGAGAGTAATTTGCTCCAAGTCACAACTAGTTAATGATGAAGAACCAAATTGAACCTGGGTCCATTGAACTACAAGCCATCTTCTTAGACTACTCACCATACTACATATTCGGTCCTGATTCTGTGGTCTGAAGTTTAGAGCGATTGGAAGATAATTCAGTACATGCAAACCTCTCAACCCTTTAGTTTCCAGCTGCATGATAGAGATTGTCCCCAGAAAGATCTTACCCAGCTGAGCCTGGCATCCGCTTAGTGCTCCATAGATTAGTCATCCTTGAATTGGAATGCATTCATGGCTCTTAAACATCGGCTGCCCTAGTATTTCTTCTCAAATGCATGAGTCTGTGCTGCATTCTTAATAAGTCTCCCCAGAGATTCTTGTTTCTTCTCTTCCTCTTGTGACCCTTTAGGAAACTCCGACTTTGGACAGGCAGTCAGGGACCATCCAGATGCACTTAATTGTTAAGATGCTTTCTGACAGCCTCAGAAACAAAAGTCACAAACCTGGTTGTGTGATGAGGGGGTCACATAGCCTTGGCTGTTTTAATTATACCCAAGAAGAGAAGAGGCTTTCATAGTGAACATTTCCCTGCCAAAATCTTGTTTGCCACTTGGCAGCTCTTACAGAAAATGGGCATAAAATCATAGAGCATTAGTGCCAAAATTACCTGAAGAAACCATCTGCTGTAAGCTCCTGAAGCTCAGAGATAGGGAGTGATTTAACTAAGGTTGCACAACTTGTTAACTTTACCCCAGTCCACTGGTGAACCCCAGGAAGGGATGCAATTCTAATTACTGACTTATTTTGCATTTCTATTGCACAATTTTACATTAAGCAAAGGAAACTTTTAATCAAGTCTCTTTTCAAGAGACTTCCTATTTGGGTATTTGCTGTTTGGTCACTTCAAGATGCAGAGAAGCAGGTGAAGGCCTATGCCATACAACTCAGTCCATTCAATTGTGTTCTCTAAAGATGGTGGCTGTTACTGAGTTGGCACAGAAATAGGAACAGATATGAACTCGCAGCAGTGGTGTTAGATGTTTTGTGTAGTTTCTGGGTACTTGGGAAGCCAGAAACTGTGTGGATCAGTGACCTAACCATAGGAACCTTTGCCTGTGCTATCAGCAGGAGATGACATCATGGAGAACTGCTTTTTACCTTGCAAAATCCCTCTTCCTCATGCATTCAGGTGTAAGAAATGAAAATCCCATAGAAACGGGATTTTCTGAAGTCTTGGTGTTTAAAAATTTGGAGCAGTAAGAAAACTGAGAACCAAAGAGGAAAGAATATACTTGGGCTGCAAGTGATAAGAACCTAACTCCGATGAGCAAAGCTCAACGGGGACTTTATTGAAACTAGTGAGGTGTCTAGCAGAATCAAAGACTGTGGTGACCAGTCAAGCCTCAAGCAGCCAAAATCAATAAGAAATCTACAAGACACACTCTCTTACCTTATATCTATGCTTCTCTCTGCATGATGAGCTTGTTTTCTCTTACTACAGAGTGGTATTCTACATGTAGGTTGAGGATACACCATCAGTTTTAGAGCACACATCCTTGTATATTTGCCATTCAAAGGGAAAGAAAATAGCTCCAGTTAAAAAAATTCCTAAGGAAGGATTCTGACTGGCCCCACTTGATCACATGCCCCCTTTACTGACAGTCTTCACTAGAATCACCTGATTTGGATGAGGAAATAGTAGTTCGACAAAAGAAAAGGTTGCCATTTTTTGAAGAAATGAGGGAGACATGATAGCTGGCTATCAAAAGAAATGATTTACCAGAGATCCTGCAGCAAATGAAGAACATTTATAGCTAGAATGAGAATTAATAAAATAATGATTATTAATAATAATGGAAGTCTCTAGATTCTTTTCATGTCTGGCATTGAAGTAGACATCAGTGTTATTGAATGCTCATTCATTTATATTTTTTAAAAATTGCTGTTGTGTGGAAGGTAGACTGTAAGTGAGCAAGCATGGAGTAGGGAAAGTGGCTACAAGCTCTGTGTTAGCTCCTAGGTAGGGGAGAAACAATGGTGCCTTGGACCAACCTCACGGCCATGAAAGTGAAAATGGCTCAGTCATGTCCAACTCTTTGTGACCCCATGATCTTTACAGTCCATGGAATTCTCTAGGCCAGAATACTGGAGTGGGTAGCCTTTCCCTTCTCCAGGGGATCTTCCCAACCCAGGGATCAAACCCAAGTCTCCCACACTGCAGGCAGATTCTTTACCAGCTGAGCCACAAGGGAAGCCCAGGAATACAGGAGTGGGTAGCCTATTCTTTCTCCAGCGAATCTTCCCGACCCAGCAATTGAACTGGGGTCTCCTGCATTGCAGGTGGATTCTTGACCAACTAAGCTATCAGGGAAGCCTTACTTCCAAAAGTGGGAAGACTTGAGATAGACTTTAGAAGGAGAATCACGGGACTTGTTGTTGAATTAGATGTTGACACTAAGAAAAAGAAAAAAAAGGAATTAGGAATCATACCAAGATTTCTGTGAAAACTAGGGTTAAAATAAATTTGGAGCAGAATCAAGAGTTCCTGGACATGGTAAGTTTGAGACATGGAGATGTGTAGTAGGCACTTGTTTATACATGTCATCACCAAAGATGTGGCACCTAAAGCCTCAGGAGTAGATGAGGCTTCAAGGAAGAAAGTATATCTGGAGCAGAGGGATCAGCTGTTCTTTTAGTCATCTCTTTTGCATATACTGAATCCTTCTGCTAGGCTTCCAGCCAGGAACCTCAGATGGGAATCACAATTATTATTACAGTGAATCCCATGGAAAGAGAAGCCAGACTCATCCCTCAGTGGGGAGCTAAGACTAACCAAATGAACTGTTAAACAAGCATCTAAACTCCATGAGATGTGTTGATTGCTCCAAAGTATACCCTTTGGACAACTAAACAAATGATGAGAAACAAGCCTGTTGTAAACCACTGTGTCATTTCCCTTGGTTATCTTCAGAGCCAGGTTTTAGGACCCAGGAAAATTTACCAGACTTAGTTTCAGAAGACTTAGGGTTGCTTCCTTGGGAAGGCTGAAAATGGCCATAATTTTCTGCAGCTCTTCTTAACAAGAGATGGCATCTATTCTTCCACCTCTTAAAATTAGGCTTGGCCCTATGACTCTTTGTTGGACATAAGCAAACATGATACAGAGGCTTGAAAAATGCTTCTGCATTGGAGCTTGCCCTCTCATGCAGCTGGGAAAACTTCTACCACCATGTAAACAACTTTGGGTTGCTTTCTGGAGAATGAAAACATGGAGAGAGAAGATCCCACCACCTTAGTCATCTCAGCTGGGACTCCAGACACACAAATGAAGCCACTCTAGACCATCCAGCCTTGGCCAGAGGAACCATCCACCCATCTCTACCCAATGATGAGAAATAATGTTTATTGTTTTACATCACTAAATTTTGGAGTGCTTTGTTATGTGTCTCAGAGGACAATTAACTCTGAACCAGGTGGTCTACAGATGTTTCACAAGTACAAATATTCTTTATCTCACTTTTTTTTGGCTACACCACATGCCTTGTGGGATCTCAGTTCTTCAACCAGGGATTGAAGTCAGAGTCCTAACCACAGGACCTCCAGGGAATTCCTTCTTACTCTTTTTTGGAGGATTTGTGTTCAATCAGGTTTCATCAAAGGTTTAAACTAAAAGATGAAAGCTTAATTGAGAAATGCATGATGGCCAGGGGCAGTGGGGTCTCCCTGAGGTCCCTGAAATAGCTCCACAAAGGTGACTCAGGTTTCACAGTTGTGTGTGCTCATAAAATGATGTACCTTTCCTTCACTGTGCTTTGTAATTATATTTTGGTGGTTATTTTACAATGTCTAGACTAAACAACAAGCTGTTAGACTATAAGCCTGATGAAGGCAAGGACTGTGTCTAGTTTACCAGTGATTGTATCCTGGCACATACTAGACACTAATTTGTTGAAAGAATATATTTTAATTGTGCCTACTTCATATAAGGGATCCAGGCCTTCAAAAACATCACTTAGGAGTATTTGTATCCAATGGACCTGTCTCTCACAGGCACTCCCAGTCAGAGGCTGTTGCTTGACTCTGCAGCAGTAGCAGGTAATCAAGTGTAGGTTTGGGATGGGGAATCTGAAATCAATGAAATCCCAGGACTCTCGCTGCTGTAATTCCTTCTACTTATACCAAATGGTTGGCAAACGAACTCAAATAAACATTACTCAAGACACTGCAAGAAACTTGATACATAAGCAAGGAGCTTGGGGCAAGAGCAGGTGGTATAACTGGGAAAGTCATGTCTGGAGAATGTTCATATCATTCTGTGGACATTATAAGGCTACAGCCACAAAGCAATTATGAAACAAATGCCCCAAGTGAGGCTGTTAACTCTGACAATCCTTGAAAATCTGTTACTACCAATATCCCAAATACACAATCTGAAGAGGAAAACTGAAAGAGCAAGAGTCAGACAGAGATGGGTTCAATTAGTAAATGAATGACTTTGGCATGTTAACTTTCTCAAGGCTATGTTTCCTTGCCTGTCAAATTGGGGATAATAATATTAAAAAAAAAAAAGCACTTCCACTAGACTATAGGTACCTGCAAGCCGGGACCATGTGTTTAATAGTGCCAGACCTATAGTAGATACAGAAGTGAATTTCTTCCTAGAGGTGATCCAAGACCTAGTCCTGGCTCCATCACAAATCCACTCAGAGTGGCCTTAGGAAATTTCCTCCCCCTCCTTGGGCCTCCACCTTCCTTTTTGTAGCAAGAGGAGCCCAGCAAGATTTCCTCTAAGCTCCCTTCCAGATACAATATTTAATGAGTCTGTGACCATCCAGTACAATCTATTGCATTGCTGCACCTAGGAGTTAATAATGCTACAGACTGAGAAGACAGTATTGTCACCAATCACTTTGTATTTACAGATACACATGCATTTAAACCAGATCCTGTAAATAGCTACAATACTGTATTGCACTTTTGGCCTACTTTTGCATTTTCAGAGGTCAGGAGGTTTTTTAAAATCTCCTTTTATTTGGAATGTCAAGCGAAATGAAAACTGGGACAAGTTGCCATAACACATATTATGCAGCTTGAACCTAATTGCACTATTACCATGATTGATGAACATTCACCAGCTGGAAGCTGCTGCCTTCACTCTGCAGAAACGAGGTCACAGAGCAGGGTTGAGGAATTGCCATCTAACAAACAGATCTGTCTGTCACCAGAGCTTAAGCCTTAGAAACAACGAGCAGTTTTTGCTCAGGCCCAGGGGACCTGGCCTTCCTCAGAGACTCCTTCCAAGAAGTGTTAGACAGCTATCACCTCAGATTAGTCTGAGTAGTTGAACAATTTATTTAACAAATTAGAGATTTCTTTTCTTCAGTGGACTTGGAGTCTGATGGCCTTGGGGCTGAATTCTACTGTGGCTCTAACACTTGCTAGTTGTGTGATCTTGGCCAAGTCTCTTAACTTCTTCTGATCACAGTTTATCTATAAAAAACGTACTACAGAATGTGGTGAGGAGCACAGACTTTGGAGCCTACATTCTGTGTTTAAACCCCAGCTCTACAGTTTACTCATTAGGTGACCTTAGGCAAGCTAGAGAACCTATCTGTTCCTTAATTTCCTTGTTTTCAAATGAGATGGATTATAGTGCCTCTGTCACGAAGATGTCGGAAAGATAAATCCGTTAAGTGCTTGGAGCAACATCTAGTATTGGGTAAGCATTACTGGCTTACTTATATCAGTGTTGGCTACAGTGATATTGTGGTGATAATCCTCATCTCTTGGGTTTATTTTGCAGATCAACAGAAATATTGAAGGTGAAAATTAGGCTCTCAGAGTTATTAGTGCCAGAAGAGACTGAAAAGATTTCCCAAATGGCTTCCCTCATTTTATAAGTGGGAAATCAAGACTCACTGATGGGGAGGAAGTGGTCCAGAATCACAGGACAGAGTTTTTAAGTCTCCTGATTTCAGGGCAGAGCCTGAGTCTCCTGATTCCAAGTTCAAAGAGCTATCCTCTGCACTGCATCACAGAAGGCAACCTCTCCATCTCCACAGAGCTGACCATGAAGGATCCTCTAATGCACGTTCCAAGGACAATAAGCTGTGTTCAGAATGGAGAGAAAATTTGGGAGAGACTCTCTGGCCTCCACTGACTTCTGAAGCAGCATGTTAGTATAGAGGGAAACTAGAGATTCAGGCCAGGGCTGGATGAAAGACTTTCAGGAATCATTGCTAGCTCCACGTCATTGTTTCAGTAACAAACCAAACATATGCCTGTGTCCAAACAAGCTAGAACCATGAGCTAATGCATTAGGTTCGTTTCCAGTACCAGAGGGTTTTCCTGGTTTTGTTTTCTTCAGGTGTTTAATGAAGTAGTAGTTTCACATCAGCTCTTGGGTAGAAACCAAAGTTTCACTCTCAGGAGAATGAGGGACCTCTGAGTTCACTTTTCCCAATTTTTTTTCAGGGTTGTGCCCACTTAGATTTATTCTGCTTTGAATCAGATTTCTCAGCCGGACTACTCAAGAGTGATAGAAAGACGGGTTGGAGGAAAGGGCAGGATAGGGAGAGGACCCTAAGAAGAATGGCAGAAAGGATGAGAACTATTGACTTAGAGGAAGCGCAGATTCCATGGGTCATGGTATCTGTTCTCAAATCATCTAAGGGGGTCATGTGGCAGAGGGAGCAGAGACTGTGAAGTCTGTGACAACAGAGATGCTACGAATGGGGTGGGAAGAGGAAGAAGAATTTCCAGAAGGTTGAAGCAAGGAAAACTTTTTGATTATGAGAGCTACCCTAAGATGGTGTGGAAACTGAGCTCCCATCCCTGCCTAGGAAGTATGCTTTAGGAGAGATGTGGCTGTGAGGCTTGACAGCCACTTGTCAGAGATATGAAGGTTGGAATTGATTAGTGAGACTTCATAAAATTTGGGATCCCACCAATTGTAAACTTTTTAGATCCTGGGAGCCTAAGAACCAACGACCAATGTCATGGAGTTCCCACAGTGGAGAACCCACTGGAAAGCAGCAAAATCAGACATTTGTGACCTATTTCTTGATTTTGCCTGTGTTTCTCTTTTTGTCTTCCTTGAGCTCATGCATTTGCTTTTCCATAGAGCAGGAACCTTTGACCATTTGCAGGGGATAATCTTTTTCTTTTAAGTGTGTTTCCTGATTCAGTCTTTGCTCTTTCAGCATCATTTAGAGAGGCTGAGCTCTCTGGAGATTAGCTCTGGCCTGTCACCACAGCAACTACCCAAGCCCTCTGGGCATCTGTGGTAACAGACGAGGGCTTTGAGAAACAAGGCTTGTCTAGTGGTAAGGGGAAGCCCCACAGGGAGCCGGATATGAAACTAGCAGGCTGTGTAAGGAGAGGTTTTTGGTTTTTTTTTTCTTTTTTTCCCCCAAAAGATTAGCTATGCAGGTGTGTCTCACTTTACACAGTTAGCCAGGCCCTGAAATGTGTGCATGGGTGTGTCAAATTTTGGTCAAGGGAGGGAGTCTTATTTTAAAGGCAGAGAAGAGACTTGCTTTTCCAAGTCCCTGTAGTGAATCGCCTTCGTAAAGTGGAGTCAACTTTTGTAAAACAAATCTCCGCCCATGTTGTGACCTAGTTAGTCTAGTGCTGAGTGTCCGTGAGTGGGGCCACCTGTAGAGAACCCCAGGGTCATGCTTCCACACCCACTGCAGGCAAGGAACAGCAGCGACTCAGCTTGGGGTGGACAGAGTGTAACAAGGAAGCGGAAGGGGAGTAGGGCCACAATGAAGGGAGATTGGGATGGTGGGCCTTGCCTAGCATGAGCAGTTCTGCTGCAGCAGAGGCGGGGTGTCTGAGAGACGGGTGTTCTTGGAGGTGCCCAGCAAGGAGGGGTCTGTGTCCAGCGTATCAGACATCTTGTCGCAAATGGCATCCACCAAGCGCTCGAAGGCCTGCCTCACGCTGATGTTCTCCTTGGCACTGGCTTCAAAGAAGTCAAACCCTGAAGACAGAAGAGAGATTTGGATTGTCATATATTATGTATAAAATAGATAACTAACAAATAGCTACTGTATAGTACAGAGAACTCTACTGAATGCTCTGTGGTGACTTAAATGGGAAGGAAATCCAAAAAAGAGGAGCTACATGTATGTGCATGTTAGTCGCTTAGTCATGTCTGACTCTTTGCAACCCCATGGACTATAGCCCGCTGGGCTCTTCCATACCTGAGATTCTCCAGGCAAAAATACTGGGGAATGGGTAGCTATTCTCTTCTCCAGGGGATCTTCCCGACCCAGGGATTGAACCTGGGTCTCCTGCATTGCAGGCAGATTCTTTACTGTCTGAGCCACCAAGAAAGCCCAAATACATGTATATGTACAGCTGATTCACTTTGCTGTACAGTGTAAACTAACACATTATTGTAAAGCAACTATACTCCAATAAAATTTTTAAAGAGAGAGATAGCAGTAAGGATTTTCCCCTTCCGTTTCATGCCCCCTTGATAGAACACTCTGCATTAATATAGCCAGTGCTCAGGCTTTGAAGCAAGGAGGCCTTGCTGCTTCAAGGAGGTTTCTGCTTGAAGGAGATGGTTCAGTGACCCAGGATCCTGAGTCGGATTGATCCTGGCTCTATCATTGACCAGCTGTGTAATCCCCAGCAAGTCACCTATTTTCTTTATGAATCAATTCCCTGGCTTGTAAATTGGGATAACCTTACCTATCTCACAGATTTATTTCAAGGATTAAACAAGAAAATTCAGGTAAAGCGTACACTCCTGTACCTGATGGGGTGAGACGGCCGGGGAGTAATAATTAGATGGTTTTCGAGGGTGACTACGTGACTATGTATATGCAACACTTCCGTTTCCAAAGCGTTGATTGAATGCCTTATTTAATTTGATCCTCATGTCACCCCTGGGGGATGGAGGGTCCAGGCAGACCCTCTCCATTTTACTAACACCCACTCTGTGGCTCCAAGAAAAAAACTGACCTGCCCAAGCTCATCAGTATAACAAGCCTAAGCTTGTCCTTTTTGAACAGTGCTTTTGTGCCTCTTTCCCCTGGCCCGCCGCTTACCCCAGCCCAGCCAGCTCTAGTCTAGACTCTGGCAGGCACTCCAAGATCTTCACCAAATAAGTAAAGCTTCGTTTGTTCTTTCTACCCTTGGAGGGCTTTCTCCTCCCTCAATTCCCAGGAATTACTCTGCATCTCTCCATCCTCACAAGATCCTGACAGATGGCCCAGGAAAAACTGCATCCGAAGCTTGAAACTTTCTTGTGTTTTGCGCCTTAAGACCCTTAAAGATACTTCCTGTGACAATGAACAGAACCTGGTATGCCAGGAAATGAGAGAAAGGTCCTCCTGATTCAGACAAAGCAGCCGCTTCCCACCTGAGGAGTCCTAGCCAGGTTGGTGGCAGTGAACCTTAGACGCGTGAACCTGCTTTCTCTATTTCGTCCCTGCACCAGCCTATTTCCTCCTCTTTTGTCTGTCCATCTTTCTCTTTGCCTTCCTTCCAAGTCCATCTTTTATTTCTCCTCAAAAACTTCTCTCTTTGCTTTTATGCATGTTAGCTCTTTTTCTCTTCTGTTCCTCATATTCCTTGGGATCCTTAATATTTGTTGAGTACCTACTGTATGCCAGATGCTATGCTAGGAGCTTTACAAATATTATCTTACTTAATCCTCATAATAGCCTGTGAGGTAAATATAATTATCTCCAATTTATAAAAGAAAAATGAAGGCGCCAAGAGATTACATAACTCACACAAGGTCATGTGACTGTGTTAGTGGAAATTGGGTTTAGATCTGGGTTTGGCTGGCTTCCACATCCGCACACAGCCCTGCCTCTCATTTCGTCATCTTTCTCCCTTTCACTTTCCTTTTTTCTTTCTTTCTGCTCATATCTTTTTCTTACTTTACAAGTCTCTTTGGCCTCGTTTGCTTTTATCTGACCACTGCCGTATCTACATCTGGGCAAGTCGCTTTATCGTTCTGAATCACTTAACCTCTCTGAGCCTCAGACCCCTCATTTGTCAAAGAGAAATCATCACAGCATCTTCCTGCTGAGAGCAGTTGGGAGGATGGAGCCCGACAATGGATAAATCGCTATACAAAGTTGCTTGTTACAATGACAGCTTCTTGCTGCTCTTCTTTCATCTGCTCCTTTTACCTCTGCTTCACTTCCTTCTGCCTCCTCTATCATCCTCCTCTCACACACACAGGAGGGGGGCCTTTCTCCTCCTCCCTCTTTCTCCCTAATATCTCATTGTCTACAGAGAGGTCTGAAGCCCCTAGGTACAAACAAGGTCCTCTTCCCCAGGTTATCCCAGCCTGAAGGCACTCACAATGACACTAGCTCACCTCTGGTAGACAGCCTCTTCTGGGGCCCACTTCCTGACCTGAGAAAGGCAAGCCGTAGAAGTGCCTGCTAATTGAGGATGAGATAAAGAAGCAAATGGCCACTGGCTTGTTATCCACAGGCTGTTGAGACTCAGCTGGTTTTAGAGACTCTTCAGCATGTAGCCTGTCCTTAATGAATATCATAAAAATTGACTTTCTGGTCTTTGACCGGCTTGCTACAAGTGATACTGTTTAGGAAAGCAGGCAATGTATGTTGCTTGCCTAGGAAAAGGGAAAATAGGTAAAGAAGTAAATAGGTTTAAATCATCAATTTGGATGAAGATGGGAATACAGGTCACGGCCAGGGGCACTGATCCCTGCTGAGGAATTGGCACCAAGGGGAGGACATGCTCACTGCACACGAGGGCAGTGGGTAAGAAACCCAGGAGTCAGAAAGCCTGGATTTGAACACAGTCTCTGTCAGCTATCAGCTGTGTGACCTCAGGCAAGTTGACTAATTTCTCCCAGCCTCTGTTTCTTTATCTGTAGAATAGGTAAATATGACCAACCTCATAGAGCGACTTAGCAGCAGCAGCAGCATAGAGTGGGAATAAGATTTAAATGCACAAAAGTACGTGAAGTGATTGGCATGTGAAATCCATGGCAAGTCCCTTTCTCTTATCTTCCCAGCCCACCTGAGTCCTAGCTTCCCTGCCCCTCCATCATTCCCCAGGGCCTTTGGAGGAAAGCCTCGTTTTTCTTCATCATTTAGCAACAAACCAGGTCTTTACTGAACACTGACTTTGTGCCATGTCTTGCACTGAGCGCCAGGAACAAAAGAAGACTGAATCTAATCATGGAGAAAAGACACACCAAAGTGTCAGTCCCTCGCATGTACATAGTCCTTAATTATTCACAAATACAAACTTAAAACAACTTTGTGATGGGAGCGGGGCAAGGCAAGGGTTATCATTTGTAATTTACAGATTGGAAAACTGAGGCTCAAGGACGGAGCATAAGCCAGGGCTATGCCCCCTTGTCTTGCTCTCAGTTGGGACAGTGACAAACACACTATAATCCAGGGAGAGCAAATTAGAGGCTGTGCAGGAATCCAGCAGAGGGAGAGAATGGAAGGGGAGGAGATGGGGAATAAGCTTCCAAAAGTTAGTGGAGAGGGGAGACTTTAAGGCCAGAACCGAACAAAATTTCACCTAATGAACTTATGCTTTAGGCCTTAGTTTAGATATGGCTTCTTCATCCTCTGTGCTTCTTCTGCCACAGCACAGCTTACCCTGCACAGTGGAAGTCCATCTGACAAGGAGCTCCCCAAGCAGGGATCATGTCATTTATCTGAGCTCCAGCACTAGCCAGAGGAGTTAGGGCTTGCTGAGTGTTAACTGGATGAATGGACAGAAGGATGAAGAGGACAGGAATGAGCATGGAGTGTGTGGCTAGGGGGCTGTAGATAGTGAGGGTCATGAGAACTCATCTCAACAAGCAGGACAAACCCTGTGCTGGGCACTGGGGACACAGATGTGTATCAAATGCAGTTCCCACTGTTGAGGAGCTCCTAGTGTGGAAGATAGACGTATAGACAATGTCAGAAAGGCAGGTAGCGAGGGGACTGTCAGGCACACAGGAGGCACCTATCTTAAGCCTGGGGCCCAAGGAAAGCTTCTTGGAAAAGCTGATTCCTAAGTATATATCAGCTACATAAAGCTATGTGGTGGTGGCGGGGCAGGGGGGGAGGTGGCTTCCCTAGTGGTCCAAGGTTAACAATCCTCCTGCCAATGCAGGGGACATGGGTTCCATCTCTGGTCTGGGAAGATTCCACATGCCTCAGAACAGCTAAGCCCATGGGCCACAACTACTGAGCCAGCGTTCTAGAGCCTGTGCTCGGCACAAAGAGAAGCCATGGCAATGAGAAGCCCATGCACCACAAAGAAGAGCAGACCCAGTTCAGCAATGAAGACTCAGCACAGCCAAAAATAAAGAAATAAATCTTAAAGAAAAATACACATAGTTGTGAGTGTAAGTGTGAGCACACACACATATAGAACACTAGGCCCGGGAATCAGCATAAACACATATAAGGGGACAGAAAACAGCCCTGGTATATCCCAGAATGCCCATAGCAGTTTGTTATCATTAGAGCAGAAAGCTCAAATTGGTGAGATAAGAGGCCGTAAGTAACCAAACACAGAGAGTGTGTATGTCATGCAAGGAGATGCCCAAGGTAGGAGACCTCTGATTCAAGTAAGCGGTGCATCACCCTAGCCAGCTCATGGGTCTCTTTCGCTATCAGAACAACCTCAAATGCACCTCCAACCAATTACTGTCAGACTACTGGAAGGCTCTTCATTAGTAGGCCAAGATGGTAACCTTTTCCTCAGGTTCATTAGTGAGGAGTCTCAGGAGCTAAGAATCTACAGAGCTCAGGAAGATGACAACCAATTAATCAGACTAGCCCCCAGTCCTTTCCTCCCTTTAATTGGCTTCAGAACAATGGGATTTCTGCTGCCTTTAACAGGGCCCAATTCTTAATTGAATCTGAGAAAATTCTCACCCTCAAAATGCTCCTGTTTACCCATCCTGTCCAAAGGCAGCTGTCACAGCCCCACAAGCTCCACTGACTCACCACATTGCCTGCTTCTGAACGTGACCTCAGAATTCTCTTCAGAAACTCACAAGGAGCCAAACTCACCTCTCCTCACCCTGACACTGCCCGAGAATATTTCTCCCCTACTTTTACATTCAAATTCCTTCTCCAGCCAGCTCTGGTACCTCCTCATCTCCATCTTGTATTATACCAATCTGCAGCTCAAGCCCCTCTAGTCACTGATGACTTTGATGAGGGACACTGATGACTTGCTGTCTTGCTTTCCACCCAGGCATGTGCTCACTCTCAGGAACTCAGGCTTTCATATGCACAATCCACCCCAATATCCTGGCTCTTAATTTCTTAACCATCTCATTTCCAACAAAATTATCTTCCATTTTGCTTATGCTATGTCACTGTCCTTATAACTTGAGCTATTTTGAATTAGATTTGTGTGCCAGGTCATGTCCAAATCTTTGTGACCCCATGACTGCAGCGCGCCAGGCCTCCCTGTCTCTCACCATATCCCAGAGTTTGCCCAAGTTCATGTCCATTGAATTAGTGATGCTATGCAAACATCTCATCCTCTGCCATCCTCTTCTCCTTTTGCCTTCAGTCCTTCCCAGCATCAGGGTCTTTTCCAAGGAGTCAGTTCTTCACATCAGGTGGCCAAAGTACTGGAGCTTCAGTTCAGCTTCAGCATCAGTCCTTCCAATGAGTATTCAGGGTTGATTTCCTTTAGGATTGACTGATTAAATCTCCTTGGTGTCCAAAGGACTCTCAAGAGTCTTGTCTAACACTGCAATTCGAAAGCATCAATTCCTCAGCATTCAGTCCAACTCTTACATCCATATGTGACTACTGGAAAGGCCATAGCTTTGACTATACAGCCCTTTGTTGGCAAAGTAATGTCTTTGCTTTTCTATGCACTGTTTAGGTTTGTCTAGATTTGTATTACTAGCGCTCACAGAGGTCTAATTAATCCAATATCCAGCCTTCGCGTTATTAGGTTAACACCCAAGATTCTGCATGGCTCAGCCTCTGCCCACTTCCTCAGCCTCATCTCCCTGACTCACACCATGCTCCAGAAACAACACATTCTTAATTGTTACCATTATTCATGCTACTGCTCTTTAGCTCTTACTCCTGATCCTCTTCATTACTCACCTGTGGAATCCCTGATTCCAAAGAGCCTTTCCTTTCTCTTCCCACCCCATCTCCACCACTCAGAACTCAGTACATAAAATGTATCTCTCCTCTAGACTCCCATGGCACCTGACATGATTGTTTCAGTCAGATTCCCTCAGGAAAATGCGAACTATTTTCAACATTTAAAAGAGGGAAATGGTTATATGGATGACAGAAGAACTAAGAGGCCAAACAGAATAGTGAAGAAACCCAGAAATTATCAACAGGGGGGAAAAAAAAACTATTAATGGGACCAAAGGAAGCTAAAACCATGGGAGCAGGAGCCGGAGAAGAAAAGCAGCCCCTCCTGGAGGAGCCAGCCAAGGGGTACAGGAGACACACACATGCAAGTTTTTCCCCTTTTCAACACTCCAATTACTTGCCTGTGCCTCTCCTTGGCTAAACCTAGCCAGAAGCTGCTATCAAAGAAGCCTGGGAAACACAGCCTTTGGGCAGTTTCAAGAGAGAGAGAGACAGAGCAGGAAGGGTGAGGAACGACAGTAAACAAGCTAAGGGCTGGCACAGGATGTTGAGCTTCTCTCTCTACTATTTTGTTTCCCTGATCAAGAGCACCTTGAGGGCAGGGAACCTATCCACCTGTATGTCACCAGGGTCCATCATATGTTCAGTGATGGTGGCAGTTCACTGTCCTCCCCCCAACCCCCCAAGAAGACTTTATATTCCCACCCACTGCCAAGTGGTTTGCAGTGCCTCCTTGTGGGAGGAATGTATCTCCTTCATCCATCAACATCAGATTTCATCATATAACTTGCTTTGGACAATGGATGTGGGTATTCCAAGTGCCAGTGGAAGCTTTGAATTTCTTTGTGTGGCTTGGGCATCCCAGATTGGATCTCAGAGTTGCATGACATGGACAGAGTTGCAGCTGACTTGCAACTGGCATATAATGTGAGTGGGAAATCAACCTTTATTATCTAAGCTCCTGACTTGGGTTATGTTACCACATAGCATTAAGCTGTCATAATCTAAAGAATTCTCACCAACATTGTGACTGAGGGTGGAAATACCAAGAGAAACTATGTCAAGCTTTTGCAAAAACACCACTGGGTGATGATACAATGGGAGCATTAGGATTTTGACTCTAAAGGCTAAGTTTGAGTATTGGACCTGCCACCTATGACCTGTACGGCTTAGAAAAGTTACATAATCTTCAAGTGAAAAAAAGAAAGACATGGAAGTGTGGCACATCTCATTGTGTGCAAGAATACATAAGTGGTCAGCTTCTTCAGTGTAATGGAGTTGAATATGATGCTGCCTCTCAGGCTAGAAGTGAGAGTAAGAGTCACAAGAGGCTTGCTGTGAAAACACATTGTGAATCACTAGTCATTACACCAAAGTTAGTTATTCTCAGTGTCAAGAAGGTCTTTCTCTGCAACCAGGCTGAGTGATGCAAGATTTCAATTCATCCCAATCCAAAAAAAACATTTATTGAGCACCTAAAAATAAAAGAGGCCATCTTGATGCATATAATATAAAGGTAGAGAAAATAACAATACACCCTGATGCATCCATCACTCAAATTTAACACATATCAACATTTCCTCCAAAACAGGGCCATGTACAAGGGTCTATGGGCCCCGAGTGATGAGTCAGGAATTGTATGAATTAAAATCATGGAATCAGAGGGATAGAGCTGAACAGATCTTCCCACTCAGCTAATCCAAATCCACTGTTTTTCAAAAGGGCAAATTGAGACCCAGAAACAGGAAATAAGATGCTCAAGGTCACACAGTAAACTAGTGGCAGAAGCAGGATAAACTTTCAGTCTCCAAACCCGTAGGCTGGTACTTTTCCCTCCACACTTCACTACACTGAGCATTTATATGTATGTTTCAAAGCCACATTTTGAACAGATGTTGCAGTGAAAAGAAAAAAAAAAAAAACAAGAATGGGTTTTTCTCTTTGCCTTTCCTGAGAACAAAGAAGATTTAAAAAAAAAAAAACAATGAGCAGGCCTGAACAGTCCTAGGTTTTTACTTTAACTGCTCCTAACTCTACAACACAAAAGAAGACTCTACACATGGACATCACCAGGTGGTCAACACCGAAATCAGATTGATTATATTCTTTGCAGCCAAAGATGGAGAAGCTCTATACAGTCAGCAAAAACAAGACTGGATGCTGACTGTGGCTCAGATCATGAACTCCTTATTGCCAAATCCAGACTTAAACTGAAGAAAGCCAGGAAAACCACTAGACCATTCAGGTATGACCTAAATCAAATCCCATACAATTATACAGTGGGAGTGACAAATAGATTTAAGGGACTAGATCTGATAGACAGAGTGCCTGATGAAATATGGATGGAAGTTCGTGACATTGCACAGGAGACAGGGTTCAAGACCATCCCCAAGAAAAAGAAATGCAAAAAAAGCAAAATGGCTGCCTGAGGAGGCCTTACAAATAGCTGTGAAAAGAAGAGAAGTGAAAGGCAAAGGAGAAAAGGAAAGATATATCCATTTGAATGCAGAGTTCCAAAGAATAGCAAGGAGAGATAAAAAAGCCTTCCTCAGTGATCAATACAAAGAAATAGAGGAAAACAATAGAATGGGAAAGACTAGAGATCTCTTCAAGAAAATTACAGACACCAAGGGAATCATCTTTCATTCAAAGATGGCTCAATAAAGGACTGAAATGGTATGGACCTAACAGAAGCAGAAGATATTAAGAAGTGGCAAGAATACACAGAAAAACTGTACAAAAAAGATCTTCATGACCCAGATAATCATGATGGTGTGATCACTCACCTAGAGCCAGACATCCTGGAATGTGAAGTCAAGTGGGCCTTAGGAAGCATCAATACGAACAAAGCTAGTGGAGGTGATGGAATTCGAGTTGAGCTATTTCAAACCCTAAAAGATAATGCTGTGAAAGTGCTGCACTCAATATGCCTGCAAATTTGGAAAACTCAGCAAAGGCCACAGGACTGGTAAAGGTCAGTTTTCATTCTAATCCCTAAAAAAGGCAATGCCAAAGAATGCTCAAACTACCACACAGTTGCACTCATCTCACACGCTAGTAAAGAAATGCTCAAAATTCTCCAAGCCAGGCTTCAGCAGTACGTGAACCATGAACTTCCAGATGTTCAAGCTGGTTTTAGAAAAGGCAGAGGAACCAGAGATCAAATTGCCAGCATCCGCTGGATCATGGAAAAAGCAAGAGAGTGCCAGAAAAACATGTCTTTCTGCTTTATTGACTATGCCAAAACCTTTGACTGTGTAGATCACAACAAACTGTGGAAAATTCTGAAAGAGATGGGAATACCAGACCACCTGACCTGCCTCTTGAGAAACCTGTATGCCGGTCAGGAAGCAACAGTTAGAATTGGACGTGGAATAACACACTGGTTCCAAATAGGAAAAGGAGTACATCAAGGCTGTGTATTGTCATCTTGCTTGTTTAACTTCTATGCAGAGTACATCATGAGAAACACTGGGCTGGATGAAGCACAAGCTGGAATCAAGATGCTGGGAGAAATACCAATAACCTCAGATATGCAGATGACACCACCCTTGTGGCAGTAAGTGAAGAAGAATTAAAGAGCCTCTTGATGAAAGTGAAAGAGGAGAGTGAAAAAGTTGGCTTAAAGTTCAACACTCAGAAAACTAAGATCATGGCATCCAGTCCCATCACTTCATGGCAAATAGATGGGGAAACAGTGGAAAGAGTGACAGACTTTATTTTGGGGGGCTCCCAAATCACTGCAGATGGTGATTTTCATGCAGCCATGAAATTAAAAGGTGCTTACTCCTTGGAAAGAAAGTTATGACCATTCTAGACAGCATATTAAAAAGCAGAGACATTACTTTGTCAACAAAGGTCCATCTAGTCAAGGCTATGGTTTTTCCAGTAGTCATATATGGATGTGAAAGTTGGACTATAAAAAATACTGAATGGTGAAGAACTGATGCTTTTGAACTGTGGTATTAGAGAAGACTCTTGAGAGTCCCTTGGACTGCAAGAAGATCCAACAAGTCCATCCTAAAGGAAATCAGTCCTGAATGTTCATTGGAAGGACTGATGCTGAAATTGAAACTCCAGTACTTGACCACCTGATATGAAGAACTAACTCATCTGAAAAGACCCTGATGCTGGGAAAGATTGACAGCAGGTGGAGAAGGGGACAACAGAGGATGAGATGGACATGTGTTTGAGTAGACTTCAGGAGTTGGACAAGGAGGCCTGGCATGCTGTACTCCATGGGGTGGCAAAGAGTTGGACACAACTGAGTGACTGAACTGAGCTGACTGATGGTCCATCAGTAGAGAATCCACCTGCCAATGCAGGGGACACTAGTTCAAACCCAGGAAGATGCCACATGCCTTGGGGCAACTAAGCCCATGTTCCACAACTACTGAGCCAGCTCTCTAGAGCCTGCGCTCCACAATAAGAGAAGCCACTGCAATTAGAAGCCCATACACAGCAACAAAGGGTTATTTACACACACACACCCCCGCCCCGCTCATTGCAACTAGAGAAAGCTCACATGCAACAATGAAAACCCAGCACAGTCAAAAATAAATAATAAATAAGTAAACCACATTAGGGCTGGTCTTGGTGTGGAACACTCCCCTCCCAATCCCCCTAGCCCCTTGACTCTTTGCCTAACTAATATTTTTCTGATCCTTTTGTTCTCAGCTTAAGTGTTACTTTCTCAGAAGACCTTGACTCTCCAGTCTAAAATTAGGTCTCTCTTTTTTACTTTCTTCATATCACTTGGGTGAACTTACCTTACTTTTAGTGGAACCCCATAGCTCAGTTGGTAAAGAATCTGCCTGTAATGCAGGAGACCTCAGTTTGATTCCTGGGTCGGAAAGATCCCCTGGAGAAGGGAAAGGCTACCCACTCCAGTATTCTGGGCTGGAGAATTCCAAGGACTATACAGTCCATGGGGTCTCAAAAAGTCAGACACGACTGAGCAACTTTCACTTCACTACCTTACTTTTATCTGTTCACCATTCCTTCTTTTATGGAACTGCTACTTTAAACAACTGTGGTGGGACTATAGGTTATAATATTTGCCTCCCCCAGCCACTGAAACAGGTGTGTGACTCACAGGCATCTGATCATAGTCTTCCCTGAGATTGATATATGGTGGTTGGGAGCAAGCATCCTCTTTTGCAGAAGTTGGAGGATATAAATCTGGAGCTGCCATCATTTATCTTATCCCCCATTCAGAGTCTGGCTACAGAAAGAGGCTGAAGGGATATGCAAAGCTGAGAAATAGAGAGCCAGTTGAGTCCTGTGACTAGTGGACTTTCCAGCTACATAAGCTAATACATTCGTTTTTAAAATTAAAGCTAGTTTGATCTGGGATTTTATCACTTGACATAATGAGAGTCCTAAGTCATATAGAACATATCACAGTTTTAAACAGTGTTATTGAGATATAATTTGCATACCATATAATTCACCCATTTACAAATTTTTAATCATATATTTACTTGTATAATTATTTGTTTAATGTCTCTTTTCCCCATTAGTTCCATGATAGTAAGAATCACACCTAAGTGCCAAGATAGAACCTGTCTCAGAGTATATGCTCAATAAATATTTTTCAATGAATAAATGTATGAGTGAATGAGGATCCTGTGCTGGATGGTTGGGATAATGAAAACAATTAGACATAACCCTGACTACTGCTGAGGTGTAGTGTGAAACAGACATGTAAATAGCTGAGTTCTGGTAAGCAGTAGAGAAAAGCTCAGAAGTTCAGTAGGACTGAGATGGGTTACCTTGACCTACGCAAATCTAACCAATTCATTAATGCCCTCTTCAAGTGTCTTCCTAAACTCTGTACTAAGAATTAATCTCACTTCCATCTGTCTTTCTACATAAATTAGATAGATCTTTATTGGCTCTGTGTGTGTGTGTGTGTGTGTGTGTGTGTGTGCGTGCATGCACTAAATCACTTCAGTTGTGTCTGACTCTTTGTGACCCCATGGACTGATTGTAGCCTGCCAGGTTCTGCTGTCCATGGGATTTCCAAGGCAAGAATACTGGAGTGGGTTGCCATTTCCTTCTCCAGAGGATTTTCCTGACCCAGAGATCAAACCAGCATCTCCTCCGTCACAGGCGAATTCTTTGTTGCTGAACCATCGGGGAAGCCCCTTTATTGGCTCTACCACTTCCTAAATGCATAATCTGAATCAAGAACCTCATGAACCTACATTGAACTTGACCTATCTTGAAGAGTTATGTTGAGAATTAAAAGAGATAATTAACACAAAGCATTTCATATAATGCCTGGCTCAATATATATTAGCTATTATTACAATATTTGCTGTATAGTGAGGTTGAGTGGTTAAAAGTGCAGCTCTGGAGCCAGACTACTTCTTGAGCTCAAATTCTGACTCTACCTGTTATCAGCTATGTGATCTTAAACAAGTTACTCAACTTTTCTGCGCCTTAGTTTTCTCATCTCTATAAGAAATATACTTAAATTAGGTACTTTTAAACTAAATGAGTATTACTTTAAAACACTTAGAATAGAGCCTGGCACATGGTAAATACCTAATAAATGTTTAACAAACTCACCTTTTAAAAACATTAGTCATAATGGCTTGGCATGCTGGCTATATTTTTTCTGAATATAAAATTAACTCACCTTTTAAAAACAGTCTTGTATAACCTTAATGGCTTGAGATGCTAATTATATTTTTTCCTAATACACACCAAAATATATACATAAAATCATCTTGAACATCCAGTGACATGAATCTCTTAAGTGGGGAAGCGCGACTCTAGACTAGCACAATCCAATGATTTATGGTTCCCTAAACACATAGTACTGTTCCTTGCCTTTGCCAGTGTTGTGCCCCCTGCCTGGAATGTCCTTGCCTTTCTTCCTCACTTGACTGCTCCTACTTATCTCTAAGACCTAATGTGGAGTCAGGTCCCTGACTCCTCCAGCTCTGTTTTCCTTGCAAATCAGGAACCTCCCTGGTGGTCCAGTGGTTAAGAATCCACTTGCCAGTGCAGGGGACAGGGATTCGATCCAAGGTCCCAGAATATTCCACATGCTGCAGGGCAACTAAGCCTGTGCGCCACAACTACCGAGCCCAAGCACCCTAGAGCCCATGCTCGGCAGCAAGAGAAGCCATCACAATACAATGAGAAGCTCAGCACTGCAACTAGAGAGAGCCCAAGCACAGCCACAAAAACCCAGTGCAGCCAAAAATAAAATAAATTTTAAAAATTTGTTTTAAGATTTTCAAAGCAAAAATAGAGGCATAGAAGTAGAGAGCAAATACATGGATACCAAGGGGGAAGGGAAGGTGATGGGAAGAATTGGGAGATTAGGACTGACACATATACACTAGTGGTTGTTGTTCAGTCACTAAGTCGTGTCTGACTCTTCAACCTCATGGACTGCAGCATGCCAGGCTTCCCTGTCCTTCACTGTCTCCCAGAGTTTGCTCAAATTCATCTAACCACCTGCTGCCCTCTTCTCCTTTTGCCTTCAATACTTCACAGCATCAGGGTCTTTTTCGATGAGTTATCTCTTGATACGACACATAAAATGGATAACTAATGAGGACATCCTGTATAGCACAAGGAACTCCCTTGACGTGAATGGGAAAGAAATTCAAAAGGGAGGAGATAATATGTGTACATATGGCAGATTCATTTTGCTGTACAGTAGAAAATAGCACAACATTGTAAAGCAAACTGTACTCAAATCAAAATTAATTAAAAAAAAAAAGACTCAGCATGGGCTTCATGTTCCCTGACCTAAATTGAATAGGTGCCTCCTCTGTGTCCACAGCCCCTGGTGCATCCTTCTATCACAGCACTGATCACCTGGCTTATCACAGTTTCTGTCTCAGACCAGGGAACATAGCCTATTTTGCAGCACAGTACTTGGCATGGAGTAGGAGCTTAGGAAGTCATAATTAGAATGAAGTAAAATGAAGGAGCCAAATACTTGACTCCATAAAATTTTAATCAAAATATATTTTTACAGTGTTTACTCACTGCCAGACCATATGCCAGGCACTATGGGTAGAAAGATAAACAAGACTCATTTCCTGTCCTCACGAAGCTTTCTGGAGACAGATAAGGAAACAAGTGTACCCGAGGGAGATGGGTACTGTCACTATTGCATGCATAGGGTGCTCTAAGTGGGGGAACCAAGCAAAGAGCTGGGGGAGACGTGTTCTGAAAGTTGAGTGGGGGTTCAACAGCTAGGTAAGGGTGGGAGATGGGGGGTAAAAAAGAGCCTTTCAAACAGAAGTGGCATTGTTGGTCCAGGGAGAGTGCAGGACATCTCAGGGACAGCGGGCTGAAGGCATAAGATAGCCTGAGGTCACCCATGTGCGGGCTTCGCCACATGCCTACTGTCCTGTGAACCATGAGAATGGGCCCTGAGGACACCTGTGATGGGGTAAGAACCATCAAGAGCCAAATGGCCCACCCTTCCAATTGATTAAGCACCTTCAGTGTGCCTATTTCTATTCCAGGCCACACTGGAGAATAGAAGAGGGAAGAAAGACGTATAGGACACTCTGCTATACATGTCCTCGTAATATACATAATACAAATATGTACAACACAAATTCACACTTGTATATTTCACAATTTACCCACCTACCAGCCCAAATATCTGAACTTCAGAAACCGGCAGAGAATATAACTTTAAACTCCCTTCTCCTTAATACTTACAGCACTGAGGCTGTGAGAAATACTTAGGGAGACGGGCTAAAAGCTAAGCAGTACACGCATTCTTCTAAACAAAGACTTATATAAGGTGATCCTATATTAAACCCCAATAGAGAAAAGAAAAGAAAAGCTTCTCTTTTAAGCAAGTGTAGGTAGATATCCTGCTGTGTGGCCTCTAAGACACACCTGAGATGCCTGGGTCTCAATGGAGCACAAGGATCAAGGTGCCTTAACCTTGGAAAAAGAGCATCATTGAGAAGCATTGAGTCATGTAAAAGTGACTTTATACAGTCACTTTTGCTGTGAATTGTATTTTGGTGACAAAACATCAGTTTACAACTGACAGAAACTGTAAGACACAGCCCTACGATATTCAGTATTGTAGTTTGCTATAAAGGATGTTTGATATTAAGAACATCATCGCACTCAGCATATAGAGTCTGTTCTACAGTTGTCGGGCTTCCCAAGTGGCTCAGTGATAAAGAATTTGCCTGCCACTGCAGGAGATGCAAGAGACGCGGGTTCAATCCTTGGGTTGGGAAGATCCCCTGGAGAAGGAAATGGCAACCCACTCCAGTATTCTTGCCTGGAAAATTCCATGGACAGAGGAGCCTAGCAGGCTATAGTCCAGGGGCTCACAAAGAGTCAGATATAACTGAGCATACACGCACTCAGTCTACAGTTGTCAGTGGAGAGCAGTGCTTCTCTGGAATAATGAGTTTGTTTCTATCTTAAGGACCATCTCTGAACCATGTAACTGATTATGTTTCCCTCTTTGCAATGGTTGCTAGGAAGCTCAAAGTGACTATTTCAGTCCAGCTCTTGCACATGTCCCAAAACTTACAAAACATAGTTATCTCACTCCTGGCCTTCTCTTATGTTCTCCTACCCTTGCCTTTTTTCCCCTTTGCTCCAATTGTCTCATTTTTTTGTTGATATACTATGACAATGTTATGAGATACCTCAAATCCTTTGTGGAAGGAACTGGTTTAAAAAAAAAGATTTCATATATTTAAATTTTATTTATACATCCAGTGTAACAAAATATACATGTATCATAAATAATGCATTACCTAGAATTCATTAGCATGAAGCCCACATGTATATGCCCTAAATATGAAACAATACCCACACAGAGCACATATGCACAAAATCCAGGGTCACAGCAGATCCTTAATGTCCCAAAGGCGAACACACATTTATCCCCTCCATTTGCCCCACTCTGGTGCACACAGGCACGCACATGGGTCATGCACATACCGAGCTGCTCTGCGAGGAGCCGGCCCTTCTCAGTGGGAACAACCCTCTCTTCCTCCATATCACACTTATTCCCCACCAGGATGACCTGTGCATTGTCCCAGGAGTAGGTCTTTATCTGAGTAGCCCTAAAGAGAGACAGGGAGAGGACTGTGTTATTGACACCCTCCTAGGCCAGAAAGGACCCCAAGAAGCTCACAGAAGCCCCTTCGAGGAGGTCACAATCCCACAAGCCATGTGTTGTGGCCAATACAAAAAAGTTTTCTCAACAAGTTTTTGAAAGTGAGTATGTATTATTTCTATAATGAGAAATACACTTTTAAATAGAGGAAGTAAAACCAGACCTTTATATTGAGCATGTATTTTTTGTGAAGCAGGCCTAACTCAGTTCCCCGACACCTCACAGATAAGAAGTTATCCCCCTTTTGTTTCTTTACACCTTTACTGTGGCATCTGTTATTTCATTTGGCTGGATTTATCCATCTCTCCTTGAAGGCAGAGATAGGTTTATTCTTTTTTACATATAATTTTATTTCTGTATTTATTTTTTATTTTTGGTTATACTAGGTCTTTGTTGCTACGCCAACTTGTCTCTAGTTGCAGTGAGTGGGGGCTACTCTTCATTGCCCTGCACAGGCTTCTCATTGTCGTGGCTTCTCCTGTTGCAGAGCGCAGAGGAGAGACTGCAGGCTTCAGGAGTTGCTTCATGTACTTGTGGCTCCCAGGCTCTAGAGCACAGGTTCAGTAGCAATGGAGCATGAGCTTAGTTGTCCCACAGCATGTGGGATCTCCCCAGACCAGGGATCAAACCCATGTCTCCTGCAATGGCAGGCGGATTCTTTTCCACTGAGCCACCAGGGAAGCCCCATCTTTGTGGTGCCAGCCTCTCCAGCATAGAGCACAGAGAAGTCAGTGAATATCTGATGAAGGAAGGAGCCAGAAAATAGTTAACCCTGAAGCAGATTCTAAACTCTGATCCTATCCTGATACTGACATTCAATCTAACTCAACCTTAACTGCAGACTGGACCAGCTACCAACCCTGCTCCTAAAGCTGATTTCACTACCCATCTTCTCTTTAAGGGTGAAAAGCCACTTCCTCAATGGATGGAATTCACTCATCTGCCATTTGTGGTGAAACTACAGAGAGCAAGGTTCTGTGCTGGGCACTGAGGTTTAGATGGCAGATGGGTGCGAGGCTGGGACCAAGTTTCCCAGAGGCAAAACTGAAGGTCAGATCTTGGAAAAGACAGACAGCCTTCAGCCTCAAGGCAGGGACCTGGAGCCAACTCCCCGTGCCTCCCGTGTCACTCTTCTGTCATCTTCCTCCCTCCTCCCACCTCCATCCACTCTCAGCTCCTAGATTAGCAACTTAGGTTATTCTTGGAGGAATCGTCAGCAGGTGTTAAAGTCAGTGTGTTCCTGAGGCAGGATGAACAGGGACTGGTGATGAAAGGGAAGGAGGTCAAGGCTGGCAGGGAATGGGCAGTGTGGAGATACTTAAAGAAAGAGCTAATCTCTTCATGGTGGGAGCTGAGGATAGAAGGAGACAGAGAGAGGAAAGAAGGAAAGAGGAGGGAAAAGTCATGACTGGAGGGAAGAGAGAGAATAAGAAAGGGGAAAAAAATGAGGAAAAAAGGTATAATGAGAGAGGAAGAGAAAAAAGAGGAAAGGAGAAAAAAAGGAAGGCAGAGAAAAGGAGTTGTTAAAAGGAAAGATGGAGAAAGGAGGAAGAAGGGAATGACCAAGAGGCTGAGAAGGAGAACAAATGAGTGACAGGCATGTGGGTGGCACCCTAGACTGCTGTTCAGGACTGGGAAGTGGGGGTAGGCAGCTGGAAAGGTCACTCGCAGCTCAAGGCTCCAAGGAACCAATGGTGCCTCACAAAGTCATGGCAACTGTTCCTTGGCAGAAGCGAAGTCTTCAAAGGGTAGCTGTTGGGCAAAAAAGAGCAGAAGACAAGCTTGGCACTGGCCAGCACTGCTGTGCTGTGCCCAGCCTGCTCTGCCTCTATGACTGTGGATGAGAACCAGGCACAGATTCTCCATCTTCCACATTCTTATCCTCTCCACTGAATAGGGACACCCAGTCCTGGCCTTCCCTCTTCACCTCTCCTTCTCTTCATGCTCCCTTCTCCTTGTGAGTAATTTTCCAAGGAGAAAGAAGTAAGTCAGCAGTCTCCAACCTTTTTGGCACCAGAGACTGGTCCAGGATTGGGGTACGGGGGTTTAGTTCAGGCAGTTATTTATGCAAGAGATGGGGACGTGGCCTGGAGGGGGGGTTGGGGACCCCTGATATAAGTTGCTCAGAGGCTATACCTCTAGGGAATTGTGTCGGATTCTATTGTATACTGAACTGTTATAAACTTGACCCCCACCCCCCAGCCAAGGGATAAACTTTACAGGGAAACAATATGTGGATTAACCTAGTGCTTACTCTGTCCAGAATGATTTTTTTTCTAAAACACTAACCTGAACCTGTTGTTTCCTGGTTCAAATGTCCTCACCTACAAATAAAATCCAAATTCCTTACCCCAGCACACAAAATCCCTCATGACCTCTGCTCTTCTTACTCTCTCACCTACCTTCTTGCCTTTGCACATCTGTACTCTTTTTCTGCAACATTCTTATCCATATGTCCCTCTGGATAGCTCTTGTCCATCTTCAAACTGTAGTATGTATGTCAGCAATTCCAGGACACATTCCCTAACTCTCCAGGCTAGGTTTCTACAGCCCAGGTACCACTCATCACCGCACCTGTCACAGGATATTGTCATTGCCTGTTCACTGATCTATCCTCTCTGCTCATCTGTGAACTTTGTGAAGACAGGAGCCATGTCTTATTCATCTGGTTTTCCCTAACACATAGAGTAGGGCTTAGCACATGTTAGGGTTTCATGAACAATCTGATGAATGAATGAATGAATGAATCTCATACCAGTCTTGGACAGCATTGAAAGATTCCTCATTGGTGATGTCATACATCAGAATGAAGCCCATGGCTCCACGGTAATAGGCTGTGGTGATGGTCCGGTACCGCTCCTGCCCAGCTGTGTCCTAGATGGGAAAAGGAAGGAGTCAGCCTCATAGAAAGTCTGTTTTTGTTTCTAAAACGTCCCCAGGACAATTAACTAGTACTCCAAAGTATATTTAAGGAGCATCTACTATTTATCTTGTACTTGGTGACTATAATAAAATGGTTTTTGAAACATCATAGAAATTAATAAGAAAATTATTAAAATCCCAGTAGAAAAATGAGCAGGAGGAAAGAACATTTCACAAAAGAACTGTAAATAGATAATTATTATATGAAAAGATTTTTCTTTGTTTTTAATTATAATTCCTGTTACAGATAGGGATGTAGTGAGAGGTACAACCTTACACCTTGTTTGTGCAAGTGGAACTTGTTTCAGTCTTTTTGGAAATCAATTTGGAAGACCCAAGAGTATGAAAAATATTTGTACCCTTTGATCTGGAATTTATTCCTTCTAAAAACTTTTTTACAAAAATAGAAAATCAGACTAACGTTAATATTTATGCACAAAAATGTTGGTTACAACTCTGTTTAAACAGTGTAAAAGTATCATTAACATATATGCAACTTTAGAATGGTTATGTGTTTATTTATAAAAGATGGAACAATGCTTGTATGTGCAATGTAATGTCAGTTTCATAACGATATTTGCAGAGAATAAAACTGGAAAGAAACACATCAGAAGGTTAACAGTGACTATCTCTGTAAGAAAGATAAGAATTGTGTGGAGATTCCTTAAAAAACTGCAAGTAGACCTGCCATATGACCCAGCAATCCCACTGCTGGACATACACACCGAGGAAACCAGAATTGAAAGAGACACGTGTACCCCAATGTTCATCACCGCATTGTTTACAATAGCCAGGACATGGAAGCAACCTAGATGTCCATCAACAGACGAATGGATAAGAAAGCTGTGGTACATATACACAATGGAATATTACTCAGCCATTAAAAAGAATTCATTTGAATCAGTTCTACTCAGGTGGACGGAACTGGAGCCTATTATCCAGAGTGAAGTAAGCCAGAAGGAAAAACAACAATACAGTATACTAATGCATATATATGGAATTTAGAAAGATGGTAACAAGAACCCTGCATGTGAGACAGCAAAAGGAACGCAGATACATAGAACAGACTCGTGGACTCTGTGGAAGAGGGCAAGGGTGGGATGATATGGGAGAACGGCATTGAAACATGTTAATTTTCATATGTGAAATCAATCGCCAGCCCAGGTTTGATGCTCGGGGCTGGCGCACCGGGATGACCCAGAGAGAGGGAAACGGGAGGGAGGAGGGAGGGGGGTTCTGGAAGGGGAACATATGTATACCCATGGCAGATTCATGTCAATGTATGGCAAAACCAACACAATAAAGATAATTTAAAAAAAAAAGAATTATCATGATTTTCATTTTCTTCAGGTATTTTTATTGCCTCTAATGCTAAATATGTATTATTTATACAAGGAGAAACAAACATTTTCACTAAAAATATATATATATATGACCAAGTGGAAAGACAAACACAAGCAGGCTAAGCCCAACCCCACAATAAAGCACTAATGGAATACTCTGGGGTGCTTCACAATGTCCACACAGTCCTCCTGTCAGGGACCCATCAGTCTTCTCTGCATCATTATAGTTTTAGATGTGTGATACTGGAGCCATATAAAACATTTTTTCATATATTACCTCATTTAAATTTTATAAAAAGTCTCTGGGAGGTAAGGATCAGTATTTACATTTTATAGTTGAGAATGCAAAACTGCAGAGAGGGTAAGTGACTTTCCCAAGGACACAAAGCTGGTGAAAAAAAAAGAAAAGAAAAGCTATGTCTTAAATCTAGGGCTTTTGATTCCAAGTCTGATGCACATACCATTATACCTCAGTCAATGAAAGGTTTATCCACAGGCATTTACTAAATACTACCCATAATGATATTAAAAACAAATAATGGGAACAAAAGAATTGTAACATGCCATTATTAGTACATATGTTGCACCTATTATCCACAAACTTTAGAAAAACCTTGTAAGGTACATATTATTACTCCCACTTTACAGTTGAGAAAACCGAGGTTCACAGAGGTTGTCCATCAAATGTAAGAAGCAGGATTCAAAACAAGTCTGTCTGTCTGACTCCTACACCTATTTCAGTGTCTTGCCTTGGCTAGGAATCATAATTTGTGTGATACAGAAATGAAACAAGCATCATCCCTGCCCTCAGGAAGGCTCAGCAAAAGTATAGAGGTGGTTAAGACATACCACCAAACTCACAATTAGCAATGTCATCAGTATCAGATAAGTGGTATAAAGAAAATGTGTCACACGACTCACATAAAGTAGAAATATGGTGATTTAGGGTAGTTGTGAAAGATGTCAAAGCAGAGATAGTGCACCAGTTAGGATAGACTGGGTTATTCAATAATAAGCAATCTCAAAATCTCAGCAGCTTCAATAACAAGGTTTTATCTTTTACTATTTTTACATATCCATTAAGAGCTGGCTGGGCACTCTGCTCTGTCTGCCTCATTCCAGGATAAAGACTGACAGAGCAGCTATGAGAAGGAAAGAAAGTATGTGAGTCATGTTTTGGCTCTTCCATTTTTCTCATTCACTGACCAAAGCAAGTCACATGCCCACATGCAAGAAAGCAGAATCCTATAAAATGCCCATGAGGAGAACGGGAAATGTGGTAGATGGCATAACCACTCCCATGGATGGAATCTCTACCAAGTCCAGCAGCATTACCTAAAGATGTGGTTACTTGATAATAGCAGGAAGACAACAGGGATTTTCCTACATAAGAATTTTCCAAGCAGAGAAGTGAAAAGGAAAGGTATTTTTTTAATTAGTTTTGCCATACAATGACATGATATCACCATGGGTTTACATATGCTCCCCCTCCAGGAACCCCCTCCCTCCTCCCTCCCCCAGGGAAATCTCGTTGCACCAGCCCCGAGCATCAATCCTGGGCTGGCGATTGATTAGACATATGGTAATTAAGATGTTTCAATGCCATTCTCCCATATCATCCCACCCTTTCCCTCATCCACAGAGTCCACAAGTCTATTCTATACATCTGCATTCCTTTTGCTGTCTCGCATGCTGGGTTCTCGTTACCGTCTTTCTAAATTCCATATATATGCGTTAATATACTGTATTGTTGTTTTTGCTTCTGGCTTACTTCACTCTGAATAATGGGCTCCAGTTTCGTCCATCTGAGTAGAACTGATTCAAATGAATTTTTTTTTAATGCTGAGTAATATTCCATTGTGTATATGTACCACAGCTTTCTTATCCATTCGTCAGTTGATGGGCATCTAGGTTGCTTCCATGTCCTGGCTATTGTAAACAAAGGTATTTTGGCATAAGGAAGAGTTTTTTCCCATGACTACTCCAGAAGAACCTAAGGAATTGTGCAAAATGAGTAGGCAATGAAACTAGAAAGAGCTTTGAATGCCATGCTATGGAATTTGAATTTGATCTTTTTAGGATCAAAGACTTTGAGGTAGGATATTAACATGATTTTATCTGAACTTTAGAAAGACCACTCTGACTGTGATGTGGAGAATGAACTGGAGGAAGTAGAGATGGGAAGCAGGCAGGCTGGTTGGTGAGATCTTTGCAATGGTTCAGGTGAGACCCAAGAAGGATTTGAACTAGAGTGGTAGCAGTGGGGATAGAGTAGAAATAGATTCAGAAAGTATTGAAGGGGTGACTTACAGACATGGCAAACAGATCAGTTATTTTTCTGGCAGGGCTCAGCTTCTTCATGTCCTGTGCAATTCAGCTCTGACCCAGACTTTCACATTACTCAGCAAAACAAAGTCTGCATTTAACACATCCACCATCCTTGAAGAGCATTTGAGTCACCATCTCCTGTTTGTTGAGCATGGTTTGGGGGTGTCTTACTCTTTCCTTCAAGCAGTTTATCAGAGTATTCCTTCTGACCATATACAGTACTTCTCCCTAAGAGTTCTGGCAAATTCAATTGTATCCAGCTCATGGATGAGTAGTGTGGAATGAAGGAGTAGATGGGTGTAATGAATGAGTAGTGTAGAATGCATGAGTAGATGAATGAATTAAAAAATGAAGAGATAGATGAGTGAGTGTGCGTGAGTGAGGGTGAGTGAGTAAACATCTAACCCAGGAATCTTACGCACTAATATTAGAGAGATACTCACTGTCTGTTATATCTACACAAAAGCTCTGTGCGTGTGTACCTATGAACCACTGCAGCAGCTCCTTCCTCTACTTCCTGAACTCCTCAGAGCCGACAAGACAGATGAGACTCTTTCTACCAGTGTACAGGCTCAGGCCCCAAATCTCATTCTGTAGGGTTTAGAATTAAGCCGCCTGTCCAGACTGGGGATCTAAAGGCCCAAGCAGGATTTTTGAACAACTGCACTGCCAGCAGATCTCCTCTCTTTACTCCACCTGCATTATACCACTTCTCTGTGACAGTTTCCTGTCTCCCATCTCTACCTGGAGTCTGGATCTGTGCCCCATCTCTTTGACAAAGAATCCTGCTAATCAACTGATGCCCAATTAATTGGAAGTCCTGGTATAGAATAATAAATAAGCTTGGACAAGGAATTAGTTTCACCTCTATGCTCTCAGTGCCTTGGACAGGGCTATGCACACATTAGGGATTCAATCACCACTTGCTAAACAAAAAGGCCATATGGTTTTGAGGTTAAGAGCGCTAGCACTTACTAACTTTGTGACAATGATAGGCAGCCTCTAAAATGATTCACAGTGATTCCTGTATCCTAGTATTCACGCTTTTGGATAATTCTCCCCTGAGGCAATTTTCCTTTTGGGGCCTTAGTTTCTTCATCTATAAAGTGGGAATAATAACAATACCTATATCACAAAGTTACCACAAAGATTAAGAAAGTTATTATATCCGAAATGCTTGGAACAGTTCCTTATACAGCATAAGTGCCACTTAAGCATTGTTTTTGTACTTCCATAGTCAGCCCTAGGAGCAGGGCCAGCTTCCCAGGGCCTGCCCAGCAGGACTGAACAAGTCTCATGGGTCACCCTGGTCTCATTCAGACCTGCTCAGGGCAGGATCCACTCAGGGTCTAAATATGATTTGTCATTGTTGTCATTGCTTAGTTGCTTAGTTGTATCTAACTCTTTTGCGACCCCATGGTCTGTAGCCTGCCAGGTTCCTCTGTCCATGGGATTTTCCAGGCAAGAATACGAGAGTGGCTTGTCATTTCCTTCTCCAGGGGATCTTCTCAACCCAGAGATCAAACCTGCATCTCCTGCATGGACAGGTTGGTTCTTTACAACTGAGCCACTTGGGAAGCCCCTCAATATGAAGCTTCCCTCAAAGAGCAGAAATGGACAGACAGAAAGGGAGTGGATGAATTAAGAGTTGAGCAGGCTTTGGTCTGACTCGCAGTTTTTCCTATCATTAACTGTGTGATTTTGGGTGGCTTGGTTTTTTCATCTCTCTGAGGCTCACTTTCTTCACAATTTGAATGAAAGTAATAATACCTACTTTGTGGGGTGTTTGTAATTAAGATTTTTTTAAATGTCTAGCTCATAGTAGGTACTCAAGTATAGGAGTATTTGCCCCTTGTATTATTATTTAACCTTTCTAAGGCTTAATTTCCTCATTAATAAAGTAGTGAAAGTAATTCCAGTCCTTTTCTTTAATTTTTTTTATTGTGGTAAAAGCCACATAATATAAAACATACTGTTTTTACCATATTTAACTCAACAGTCAAGTGGCACTAAGTACATTCACATTGTTGTCTAACTCTCACCATCACCCATCCCCTGAATTTTTCATCTTCCTAAACTGCAACTCTATCCCCATTACCCCTCCCCAAACCCCCACCTCTGACCTCTGGCATCTACCAATGTACCCTCTGGCTCTATGAATTTGACTACTCTAGGTATCTCCTATAAGTGAAATCAAATAGTATTTTTCTGCAAAATAATAATACCAGTCCTGAAGTGGTTGTGTGAGGATTAGAGATAATTTATTCATAGAGCTTGGGAGAGTGCCAGGCACATAGTAGGTGTGCAATAAAGCTTATAGTAGCTGTGCTTATCACTGTCAATATTGTTGTTTTTAGCCTAAAGAAAACCAAGGTTAGAAACAGCAATCTTCAGTGGAAAGCAGCCCAGAGAATTGCTCCTGAAACTCCCTCTCTCTTTTATTTTTAAAAATCACTTTGATGAACATTGATTCCCCTCCCACTGATGAGAGTCAGAAATAGAACCAAAGAAGAGACAGGAAGGAGGAAAAAAAAAGAGGCATGACTCACTGTCTACTTGAAGAAGGAGACCGTGTCATCAAGAGCAATTGATTCACTTCTATGAAGCACATTCATTGAGCTCTTCATATGGGCAGAGCACTATGCCGGAGAGTGGACATGAGGATACGCAAGCCACTGCCCTGACCTCCAGCGGCCCTGTCAGTGTGACTGACAGACACAGGGGCCAGAGAGAAGGGAGATAACATCAACTGAACACCTACTGTGTGCCAGGCACTTCAATAAGTGCTTCATATATGGGATCTTATTATTTGTACTAACCAAATAAAACCTGCTCAGTGCCAGGCACTATGCTAAGCACTTTTCCTATTTTACTTAATTTTCAAAACAGCCTTGAAATACTGTTACCTGTGCTTACAGATAAGGAAAATTTAAATAACTTGCCTAAGATCTTGCAACCAGTTCATGGCAGACTGAGATTCAAACCTTGTCTGATTCCAAAGCCTGTGCTCTTCCCAGAATGTCCTTTGCTGTAGGTTATTCCTCTTAACTATTATATCACCCTGAAGCAGGACAAGTTTGAGTCCCCATTTTATTTATGAATTAACTGAGGGTCACGAAGTTTAAGTAACTTGCTAGAGTCACAAACTATAAGGAAGTAGAGTCAGGATTCAAATTCTGGGTTTTGACAAAAGTTTGTGTATTGTCTACACAGCCTTTAGCCCAACCAGACTGTGTACTCTGAATTCCCCTCTACTCCTCAGGACAGGATCCAGTCTACTTCCAGACAGGAGAACCTTCAACCATGTCTAATGTTTCCTAAGGCCAACGTCTCTCCTCCACCATAGGAAAGGGCTGGAAATCACCCATAAAGCTTAAATGGAGTTGTGTGTCTGGCACACAGGTGTTCAACCAATATTAGTTATCTTCTTTATCTTCACTGAGTCATTGATCCAACACAGATCCATCATTTCTGGAATTTCCATGTTGTCACCCACACACGCAATACTCATTTTTTCTCCATATGTCTGTTCATGTACTCCCTTGGCCACATATGCCCTCTCTCAGCTCCTCCACGTGTCTTGACTATCAGATTGTTGGAGTTCTAAAATTAAAAGTAAATCTTATAAGTTACTCGATCCACCCACTTACTTAAAAAACGATTCCTTCTATAGCACACTTGCATTGTGTTGCCAGTGTTAGATGCCTACCACCTCAAAAGGCAGCCACTCCACTGATGGACAGTTCTGAGGATTACAACAGTTCTTCCTTCTGTTGAGCTGAAAGCTGCATGTGGTAATTTCTATCCATTGATTTCATTCTGTTCTCTGGAGGGAGACCCAAAGAATCAATCTAGTTTTTCACTCATGTGGCAGCCCTCCAAATATTTAAGTCCTTTGTTTGTTTAGCTCTTAGAGTTTACAAAGTATTTTTTATTATCTCAGTTAGTTTCCAGAGAAATCCTATGAGAGAAGAACCAATATCTCCATTCCATATTAAAAAAAAAAAAAAACCTGAGACTTGTAGAGGTGAATGATGAAAAGAGGCTTAAATAAAACCAGGTCTTCTGGCTCCAAGAGACGAACGTTCTTGGCACTGGACTCCATCCCTGATGTTTTAAATCACCTGTCACGGGAGCCACAATCAAATGGAATGACCAGAAAGAACAGTGACAGGAACTTGAAACAGTGTCATGGGAAGAGCAGCTGAAGCAAGAGAGACGCTCTGAGGAAGGGTGCTGCCATCTCCAAATATCCAAAGGGCCTAAAGGATTTTCATTCTTTTCCTTTCTTTTTTTCCCGAATCTTCACTGGGCACTGATTCTGTGGTAAGTGTTGGTTAGGTCCTGAAGATACAAGCCTGAATATTATACACACCTGCTTAAACTCTATAGTGTCTGTTTACTGTAAAGAGAAACGTGTATTGAATGGGGACTTTAAAGCAGGAGAGGCCGCTCCCACAGAACCTTCTAGCAGCTTTCCCTGAGGCACACTCTTCCTCTCGAGCTAAGCTCAGCTCAGCAGAGAAGCTGCCCTGACCATCCTGGCAATGTCAAATGCTCCAATTACATCCTCTCCTGGCACCACGTATTTCTCCTTTGTAGCACTCATCCTCACTGTAATCTTGCATTTATTTTGTGTAATTATTTGATTAAAGTCTGTCTCCCCTGCCAAACTGCAAGGGCCATAAGAACAAGGTGTCTGGTTTTGCTTACTCTTTGGTCTCCAGTGCCTGGCATAGCACTGGCACAGGGAGCGGAGAGATTTCCAATAAATATTTGAAAAGGATTGAAAGGGTGAAATTTGGGAGTGACTGCAACATTTCTGATAGAGCACAATGAATGTCAGATGGGTCTTTCTAAATCTCATCTCTCTTGTTCTAAATCCCTTCCCTGACTTCCCACCGGCCACCTCATAGGCTACAAACATCTCAGTAGGAAGCAGACCCTTCAGGATTGATTCAGACTTCCATTCCAGTTCCTTCCCTTCCATTCCTCCACTGAACCAGTGAGTTTCAGCTTTGCCTAACTACTTGTGGTTTTCCAAACACTGCTCCTTCACACCCTGGACCTTAATCTGATACAATGATCTTTGCCTGAAATCCCCTTTCTCCTTTATGATTCACAACTTTATTCAAGGTCACATCCTCTGAACTGTCAGGAGACCTCCTCTACCGTGACAAAGTAACTTCTTTCTCTGCCCTCTTTAGTTTGGCAGTAGATCATTGCAAGTATCAAATTTATTAGAGTTACTGGGTTATTCATCTGTCTCCTCTGAGACCCAATATTTATTTAGCTAAATTAAATCCCAGGTCCTCAATTATAGCACCTAGCACATAGTAGGCACTTAATAAGAATGCTGGTGAATGAAACTCAAAGGCTGATTCTGTGCTAAGGACAGAAAACTCATTTAGAAACTCAGGATTGGTAGGAAAATCACCTGTGAGAAAAGGGTCCCCTCCTTTCTGATTCCTTTACAAGTTATTAGACAAAAGAGGAAGGCCTAGAGCAGTGACAGACTTAAGAAGTCACACAACTAGGAAGAGGTTATCTCTGGGGCCTCTGTCCTTGGATCCTGCCCTGTTATATACATGCTCACCAGTCAAACTTCTCCCTGCTCCTCTTTAGTTCATTCCCTCCAGGTGAGGTTAGGGGTGGGGATGAGGAGGACCAAGGAGGCAGATTATCAGAGCTTCTGAGCTGGTTCTCCCCTCACCCTACGCCCTGACCCACAGCTGCCAAACTCCAAGCCTTTTGTATTCTGCAGCACCTGGGAGCTGAGGCTCCCATAAGAATGGGAGGAAAGCAGGAGAGAGGTTTCAGGGACGTTCAGTGGAGCCAAGGAGAAGCAAAGGATTGAGCAAAGGAAAGCGTGTCCCCTTAAAGCTGGCTTGGTGTTACACCCATCTGTCCTCAGTAGTATAGACCACACTTGGGAGCACCCTACAGTTTATAAGCATTTTTGTTGTATTATCTCATTGGATTCTAATAATGACCTGTGATACAAAAGAAACCAGGATTTGAGCTCATCCAGTCTTGATTGCTTTATTTTGCATGTAGCAGAATTGCAACTCAGAGAGGTAAAGTGACTTTCCTAAGTTGTTACAGCTACTTATTTTTTTGGCTAGGCTGGGAGTCAAATGCAGTTATTCTGACCCCACCTCCATTATTCTTTCCAGCACACTCTGAGTTACTGTCACTACTGATTTACAAATAAGAAGATTGGAGTCCTAGGAGTTCAGTCACAGGTAGTGATCCTTGAAGACAGCAGGCAGGAAAAGAGGTCACTGGAACCCAGGACTGGGTATTCGAAAGCACTTCCCTGCCCACCATAATTCCTACCTAACCTTTGAGGTCCAGGTCAAAGGGCACCTATTCTGGGAAGTTCTTGGGGATCCAATATCAAAATTCATCATCCTGTTTTTGGACCTTCACAGAATATACCTGAGCCTTATTTTAGTGATAGCAGAACACAGAACATTCAAGTTAGAAAGCCCTTGTGGAGTTGATTACCTATGTAAGAGTAATCAATTCCACAAACATTTACGGAGCCTACACAGTGCCAGTGAATAAGACCCACGTGATTTCCACCCTCAGAATTCTCAGTCTAGCAGGGAAGCTACCTCACATGTGGCAAATCCTTTGAGAGGGTATAGGATAATACATATGATACCTATAGGGTCACTCCCCTCATTTTACAGGTGAGAAGTCCGGCCCCAGAGAGGCGAATACCCTGCATCCTTATTTTTGGCATTGATCTCACACAAAACCCTCAAAGCCTCTCACAGATATGATTAATCTCCACTGAGATACAGGCAACTACATTTTACTTCACACAGATAAACTAAGGATATAGCAGTTCCTTTCATTGCTCCTCAGTGAACCTGGCATATCTTGGGTTTTCAATATTTATTTTTGGCTGTGCTGGGTCTTCATGGCTTTGCGCTGGCTTTCTCTAGTTGCAATGAGTGGGGACTACTCCCTAATTGCTGTACATGTCTTCTCATTGTGGAGATTTCTCTGGTTGTGGAGCAGGGGCTGCAGTGCGAGGGTCCTCAGTAGTTGTGGCGCATGGGCTTAGTTGCTCCACTGCATGTGGGATCTTCCTGGACCAGCAATTAAATGGTGTCTTCTGCACTGACAGGTGGATTCTTAACCGCTGGACCACCAGGGAAGTCCCTTCAATAAATATTCTTGAATGAATGGATCATAGACTCTATATCAGGGATTTGTTTCAACTCCCATCTACATCTCCTCATCTAGGCTGTGGATTCAGGGCCGTGCCTTTCATTTCTATAGCCTCAGCAACAACCTAGAGCAAAGCATGGCACCTGGCAGGTATTCCAAAAATACTGAATGAACAAAGGAATGAATAAATGAGAGAAAGCTGGGTCATGTTATCTCTCTGTTGCCTCAAATAACAAAGATGACATGCCCCATACTTGCTCCTCTTCTCAAAACCCCTCCTTACCTCAGTTTCTATGAAACCTTGCTTCCCCTGCACCTCCTCCTGCTCTTGTCTCCTAAACTGGCTCATTATCCCCTGGCCCCTTACTTCTGAGTTTCAGATGAAAATTTCCAACTGTCTGCTGGACATCTCCACTTAGTCTGAATGCCTTAGACATGTCCATAGTTGACTATTAAGTAAGACCGACTTCATCTGTGTCTTCTCCAGGACAGATTTGGGCACATAGCAGATATTTTAAAGATGCCTGCTGAAAGAACAATCATCCCTGACATCCCAATGCTTTAGCATGGACAGATTTAGCATCAGAGTTGCCAATCCATTTCCTCTTCGGTCTTTTTGCCTCCCAATTGACATCAGCACTATTCAGAGCATGTTGAGGAGTCTCCCTAGGGACTCTGCTTAATTTGCCACCTGCTGGATCCTTTCAGTGACTCATCCAACTCCCCTTCAAGACAGTAAGAAATGGGAGAAGAAGTGATGAGGGAGAGGGCCAGGAGAAAAAAAGAGAAGCTTGAAACAAGATTATACTTAACATATCCCCAGGTCACAGCGAGCAAAAGGAAATGATTGTTAGGCCTTATATTAAGAAATGGCTAGTGATAAAAAAAAGGACCCTTGTCAGACAATTTGAAAAAAACAAATGGTTAATAAATATATAAATGATTGTTCAATAAGTAATCAGAGAAATGCCATTTGAAATAATGAGATACCATTTTAACCTATTAAATTTGCTAAACTTAAACTAAGATAATATTCAATGCTGGCAAAGGTAGAGTACAATAGGAATCTCACTAAGGAAAGTCTATCCAAAGGATATAATCTGAAACTGAGCAAGGGTTTTACATACAAAGATGATCACTGATCATTGCAATGTGATCCATAACAGCCTCAAATTGGAAAGTAGTTAAATGTTCAAACAATGGAAAACAACTAAACTTTGAGAGGCCAGAGCTTGAACCTCATTGTTTTGCCGCTGTTCAGAGTGACCAAAATATGGTAAATGTAACAAATACTGTTAATGAATGAATTAATGAATAGATATAGTACGTTTTCCTTGTAAAATACTATGAAGTCATTAAAAACATATTTTAAAAAAGATTTTTAACAACTTTAGCTGCATTTATGTCATAGCTTTACATTAAAAAAGACAAGATATAAAATTGAATATACATTATGACCTCAATTATGTTGAAAATTCTTAGAAAAGAAACCAATCATAATGTCAGTAAAATTTTCTTCTTTATGTTTGTATATAATCTCAAAGTGTTTTTTAATGAGCATAGATTAGTTTTATAATTAAGAAAAACTAAACTCATAATGAATACTGGCAGTTGCTATTATTATGAATAGTCCAGGGAAAAGGAAACATGGGAAAACATATGGAAGACAAATCATAAGTTGATCATTGTTGCAGATGGATGATGGTACTCAAGTACTTGTTAGTCTTCCTACTTGAGTGTATGTTTGAAATTTTCCATTATAAACAGCTAAAAAGAAAAAATATAGTAAGGCCTAAAACAGCATGGCATCTAGGGAAAGTATAAGCAGTTCCATTTTCACTGAAGTGTAAAGTACAATATTATATGGATTCTAATATGCTCTTTTTTGTTTTACATTTTAACATCCCTGAAATAAGGATATACCTTACAATTGATAGCAGTTTCAATTTTTGAAACACAGTACTTAAAATAGGAAGTGAGGCTGGAACTAGATCATGGAGGTCTTGAATGCCAGGCACTTGGACACTATCCAGAAGAGAACAGGGGACCACTGAGGGATTTAGTGGTACCCACCCAACACAGGCGGCTTCCAGGTGGCACTAGTGGTAAAGAACCCACTTGCCAATGTAGGACATGGAAGAAACACATCTTACATCTAAGATTTAAGGTTCTATCCCTGGGTTGGGAAGATTCCCTGCAAGAGGGCATAGCAACCCACTCCAATATTCTTGCCTGAAGAATCCCATGGGACAGAGGAGTCTGGTGGGCTACAGTCCATAGGGTTGCAAAGAGTCAGACACAACTGAAGTGACTTAACTGGCACGCACCCAACCTGTTGTGTAGGGGCCATTCAGTAAGTGTGTGCTAAATGGTGAGGCTTTTGAGGAAAGCCTCAAAATTGGAGGGGAAACTGCTGCTTATGCCAAGGGCCAGGGGACACCGGGACACTGACTTTTATGGGAGATGAATTTGAGGCCTTGCTCTCTCCTCTTTGTCATCTTATGAATCCCATTTCTCTCCAGCTTTGCAGGGCAAAACCATCAGGTTGTCTTGATAAAGCCTTTCTCTCTCCAAATCCCCAATTACTTCCATTTTCCTGATAGTAAGAAATATTTTCCCAGAACCTGAGCCAACATAAGCTAAATAAATGTAAATGTCCACAGGCCTGGGTTCCATGGTACCTTCTTACATAACATTCTAAGGTCCAAAACCTTGGGCTAAAGCCTGGCCCAGGGACCCACTTATGAACTCATTTCTAAACAGAGACATAGGGAGTTAATATACATAGGGCAGGTGATAGGCTAGAATGAGCTCCCTAGGACTTCTGGGACTTAGCTTAGACAGTCCAGGATCTCCATCCTGCCCTGGGCTGGGCTTTCCCTTTGGTCTCAGAGCTGCTTTCTCTTGGGAGTTGGCCCGAGTCACCATAGCAGACAAGTCCCCTGAGGATCATTTGCATACAGGTGCCACAGTGTTCTAAAAATAGAATAAACACTCAGCTCTACAAAGCAAATGCCTTGAAATTTATTTACAAGGGAGGGGAGACAATCATCTCCGGAGGGAAGAGGGACCTGTCAGAGGCAGCCTGACAATAAGGGAACCACATGGTACAGGCTGGGAGTCAGGAGGCCTGGGTATGATTCAGTTCTACCACTAACTTGCTTTGTGGGTTTGCGAATACCAGCTCCCCCACCCCACCCCACCCCCCACATTCTGGGCCTTGGGTTTTCCATCTTTAGGTGATTTTTAGGGCCCCTTCTAGCACTGTGAATAGCAATAGTAGTAGTAGTAATAATAATAGCAAGAGTAATAATAATTGCTAGCATGAAGTGAGTATCTACTAAGAGTTAGGCAGTGTGACAAGCATTTTTTCTTGCTTTATTCATCAACCCTCACAATCAGCTCTTTGAGGCAGGTAGGAAAGAAACTGAGGCACAACATGTGTTAGCACTTGCCCAAACTAACAAATGTTGGAAGTAAGAGTATAACCCTTGTGTTAGAGTGACTACCAGAATACTAAAATGTTACACTTATTCCTGATTTTTTTAATCTAACGATTTCACGCCTTAAGCTCATGCCATCTCTTACATTCTTTCTCCTCAGGTTCTAACCACCCTAGGCTATTCCCCAGGTCCCAAACCCTGTGTTCTGCAGTCTCCTTGCTTTTCTCATGCTGGTCCCTCTGACTAGAACAGCCTGATCCCCTGCCTTGCTGAACTAGTCACCACTTACCAATCAGAATTCAATTCAAATGCTTCCTCCCAGTTGATTGATTTTCTCCAATACCCACAGCAGAAATGATGACTGATTGCCATTTGTTGAGAATAAGAGTATGCCAGGTACTATGCTAATTCTTACAACTTTTTGAGAGAGGTTCTATTACCACAACCATTTTACAGATGAAGTTCCCAAGGTTAAATACTTGCCTTAGGTCATATAGCTAGATAAAGATCTGAATCAGACAGTCTGACCTCACAGCCTTCCTAAGCCCTTTTCTACCCTCTCTCTAATGAAATCAGGTATGAATTGCCAATGTGATTGTCTCCTCCACCAGACTACCAACTCTTCTAGTTCTTTTTTTTTTTTTTTTTTGCTTTGCTTTTTGTTTTATAGGATTAACTGAAATGCTGGAAAGTAATTTGGAGCAGCATAGAAAAGATGAAAGACGAAGTTCTTCATCCTGTCTAATCTTTCTCTGCCATTTAAATCCCTTTGGGAGGAGCTTCCCTGGTGATCCAGTGGCTAAGACTTCATGCTCCCAATGTAGGGGGACTGGGTCTGGTCCCTGGTCAGGGAACTAGATTCCTTATGCTGCAACTAAGAGTTCATCTGCCACAACTAAAGGTCCCAAATGCTGCATGCTTCAATGAAGACTGAAGATCCCACAGGCTGCAACTAAGATCCAACAAGGCCAAATAAATAAATAAAAATAGTTTTTAAAAATCCCTTTGGGAATAAGTATATATATTTAATTATATACCTTGGTACCATTTTAGTTTCCATCTCAGGAGTGTGGGTGAACTACCTCCTCCAAGAAGCCACTTAAAATCCTCATTCTCATCATTCCATTAATTTTAGTGTCCTTTAGCACTTATACTTCATTTAATTAAATACAGCAAGTATTAATGAGTGGGTTCTTCGAGGGGCAGTGGTTAAGAGTCTAGATTTGGGGGTTAAGTACATCTGAGTTCAAATTCCAGTTCTGCCACTTCCTGGCACCTGACCTGGAACCAAATCTAACTCAGAACCAACTAGTTAGCTCCAAAGCAAATATCCTTTCTTTGGTGTTGTTGGGAGGATAAAATGAGATGAATGTTGTGATAGTCCTTGGGCAGCTGTGAAGTTCTGAATAAACATTAGTCACAATCATTTAATTGACAGTTTGCTTTTATAATCTGTGGTTCTTCCCCTGGGTCATATGCAGGACAGGCCTTGGATTCCTGGAGGGCTGGAGCTGTAGCAAAGTGTGAAAAGGGAGGAATCCAAGAAAGCCGGGATGCTAACTGCCTGAGCAAACTTCTGCTGGAAGGAAATTAAAGGTCTAATTATGCCTCTGCTGGTGGTAAATTTCCAGGCCAGCCTTGGGCTCAATCAGTTAACACAGTAACACAGCAGTGGGGAAGGACAGTAGCCAGAGAGAATGTTTTCTCTCCCCACAAAATGGCATCTCATGGGAGCCTGGACACAAAGTCCAACCTTAGAATCACCTCTGATTTTCTCCAGTCACTCTTTCTCTTCTCTCTTATTTCCCTTATCTCTTCCTCCCCAAGTCCCAGCGGAGAAAACTGAAAGCTTCAGCCAGTTTATGGCACTGTGGGTTCAACCTGGAGCCCTACCAGTACCGTCCCTGCAGAAGAGGTTGGGGTGTTCTGGGATAGCTCATGGCGGCACTTAATTGTTGCTGTGGTTCGGTCTCAATATTTATATGCAGACTTCGTGTGGTCCAGTGGGAAGAGCCCAGGCTTGGAGGTGAATCACAAAAGCTGGGGTTCAAGTCTCACGTAATCCAGCTATGTGACCTCTGATAAAGCACAAATGCTTTACTTCTCTGGGCCTCAGTGTCCTCATGTATATAGTGAGGATGCCAAGACCTCTCAGGATCAAATGAGATCAGATTTACCAGATGATCTGACCGGACTCGTGTCCAGAGGGCAACGAGAGGACAGCAAGTAAGAAAGCAGCATGTCCATTCCGGAGAGGCCAACCTGAGAGAAAGCCCAGGCCTCCCAGCCACTGATGGGCAGAACTGTCCAGAGGAGGTTCCCCGGGGGGAGATAAACCTTAATCTGGGGCCAAGGGAAGGGTCGGACATGTCAGATGCACAGAGAAATGCTGACCTTGACTTTGAAGGGTATAAACTACAACCTGGGAACTCAATTTCATTTTGACAACTTTGCCTGAGTGCCTACTACTTGCCAGGCCCTGTGCTGTGTGATGGAACTATGGATCTGTATCGGACTTGGCCCTTGCCCTCAGAGAGCTTGCAATCTGAGAGGAAGATAGACAAGCTCCAGATACACGCAATATAGCTGGTAAGTGTGAGAACCAAAGGAGGGGCCCTAAACCCAGGCTCAGGGAGAGGTGGGTCAGGGAAAGAGTCCCAGAGGAGCTTAGACCTGAAATGAGTCTTTAAGTCAAATGGAACTTCGCTGGTGGGAAATGGGGAGGAGAGATCATCTCTGGAGAAGGGGGAAGAAGTAGCAAAAAATTGCATCCTAACTCTCACAGCCAAGAGGAGCCTAAGGAGACATGACAATTAAGTGTAATATGGCATCCTGGATGGGATCCCGAAACAGGAAGGGGATATTAGATAAAACACTAAGGAAATCTGAATAAATTGGGGATGTCAGCTCATAATAAGATCAATATTGGTTAATTAGCACAAATGTACCATACTAGTGTAATAAGGCAATAAAAGGAGAAACTGGGGATGGGGTAAATGGGAACTCTCTGCAATACTGCTTGCAAATTTTCTGCAAATCTAAAACTATCCTAAAAAATAAACTTTGGGTTTTTTTAAAGCACATCCTATGTTTGGATCAACAGTTTGGAGAACACAAGGGTGGAGAGTGGATTGCCTGAAGGGTGAGTGACTGAAGATGGAACTGGGAAGGTCAGGAAGGGCCTGGAACGCCAGGCAAAGCAGTTTCCTGGGGATGGATGGGCAGCCCTCCCTGGGTTTAAAGCCATGCAGTGACAGGATCAGAGAGCATGTGAAGGAAGCAAGGCTGAGGGCAGGGAGATCCATTCAGACTCCAGATAATGTCTAAGGAGAGAACCAGAATCTGAGGTAGGAAAGGGGCAGGGGGCATCCAGGCTCAGATTGCCCTGGTTAATATTTAGGGGACAGAACTGAGGAGAGGATGCATACAAGAGAAATTTGGAGGATAGAACTGATAGTTCTTACGAACAACTGGATGAGTAGGAACAGAGCTGAGAATAAAGGGGGACCCTCAGTTTTAAGCTGGGGGCAGTGGTTGGGGTGCTCAAGAGAGGGAGCATAGACACCCCCTTGGACTTGACCCCCCCATCATCTCCCTCCCCACCATCTCCTGGGCCTGAGCTCAAAGTCTCTGCGTCATTAACACAGAGTCGACAGACTTCACAGAGGAAGGTGAGAAGCACAGACGTAGAGAGAGGATCAGAGTTTCCAGCTGTCACCTGGCAACCCAAGGTGTGGGGCACTGGTGTTGGGCCATGGTGTGGGGGAAGGGGGAGTCTGCAGAAGGAAGGAATGATAAATCCTCAGTTGAGTGGCCTCCCTGACACCTCCCCCTGCCCATAGCAACCCATCAGGCAAGACCCAAGCAAGTGAGGAGAATGTCCTGCCTTTGAAGGTATCCAGGCATCTTCAGGGGCAGAACACTGCTGCTCTCTCCAGCTCCCATTGAAAATGGGAGTAGAAGGTCCACAGCTCACATCTGATTTCTCTGCTGATGAACTCCACCCTTAAACACCACGGCTCCAATCTTAAAAATGGCAGCAACCAAGACTAGTCCCAACAGCACAGCATGAACTTATCCTGCTCCACCATCCACTGTGTGACTATGGGCAAATTTACTGACCACCTAATACGCTACAGGCACCATGCTAAGTCCTTGCCTTTTATTCTCTCGTTTACTGCACTACTAAAGTAGCTATTAATGTTATTTCCATTTTACAGCTGAGGAAACAGAGGTTCAGAGACATTGTTATTTGTCACACTGCTGGGGCCATGTTTTCACTCTACCTCTACCACAGCTAACGAAGCCCCCTCCCATCCTCTCATACTGCCAGAATGTGCAGTAGCTCCTCACGGAGCACAGCATTCAGTGGCGAACCACTTAATTACACGCCTGTTTATCAGTGATGCCCACTAGAATCACCTGTGAAGCTGTAGAGGGTGGAGAGAGAGGAGGGCTGGTAGAAAGGGAGAGAAGCTGGAAAGCTAACGGGAGACAGTCTGAAACAGATAACCCATCCCTTTCTGAGAGTGTTTCCTTGGAGACGCAGCTCCAAATTTCAGTTATGACACTGACTCTCAACCACATGTGAGGTCCCTGGGGCATCACAGGGCAATGGGAAGAGTGGTGAAGGCAGTCAGCTGTAAAAAGAGCACAAGTCCTGAACCCCTATTGTGCCATTTACCAATTTTGATGATATGTGTTCAAATCTCTTAACTTCTGAGTCTGGTAGTTTTGTCACCTGTTCTGTGCTCCATCATTGTGATGATTTTCTTTTAAAGGCATGTAAAGTACCTGTACAATCTATAGTTGTTGCCCAAATAAATTATAACTCAACAATATTTTCACCATCTATTGAGTGCTTTCTGAGCACCCAAGTCGTTACATATGTAATAATATAACAAGGAGGGTGGAGTACAGGGCATCATACGTGGGTTTTGAAGTCCATTGTACATGCGTGCGAAGTCGCTTTAGTCACATGTGACTCTGCAACCCTATGCACTGTAGCCCACCAGGCTCCTCTGTCTGTGGGATCACCAGGCAAGAATATTAGAGTGGATTGCCATGCCTGCCTCTAGGTGATCTTCCCAACCCAGGGATCAAACCCTGGTCCCTTACATCTCCTACATTGGCAGGCAGGTTCTTTACCATTACCACCACATGGGAAGGCCCTAAAGTCAGAAAAACCTGGATTAAAATCCGGAGTCTAGAGACTTCCTAGATCCAGTGGTTGGGACTTCGCTTTCCAATGCAGGGGGTATGGGTTCTATCCCTGATGAGGGAGCTAAGATCCTACATGCCTTGGGGCCAAGAAACCAAAACATAAAACAGAAGCAATATTGTAACAAAGTCAATAGACTTTAAAAATACTCCACATCAAAATAAAAATCTTTTTGAAAAAAATCTACCACTTACTATTTTTGTGAACTTAAGTAAGCTACCTAACTTCTCTGGACCTCAGTTTTGTTGTTCTTGTTTAGTTACTGAGTCCTGTCTGACTCTTAAAGACCCCATGGACTGTAGCCTGTCAGGCTCCTCTATCCATGGGATTTCCCAGGCAAGAATACCAGAATGAGTTGCCATTTCCTTCTACAGGGTATCTTCCCAATCCAGGGATTGAACCTGTGTCTCTTGCATTGGCAGGTGGATTCTTTACTGCTGAGCCACCAGGGAAACCTGGGCCTCAGTTTACTTATCTATAAAACAGGGATAATAACAATATCTACCTAGCTCACAGGATTGCTGTGAGAATAACATGAATTGCTAAAAGCACTGAGCACAGCGCTGGCCATTAGCCAGTGCCCACTGTCAGCTCACATCAACCCTGCTGGAGGTATTATTAGCCCCATTTTACAGGTGAAGATATTTTACATAGATAGTGGTTGCTGTTTACTGCCACAATAACTATTGACGTGTGAAATGGAGAGGGAGGCCTTCTGAGTAAGAAAGCAAGATCCTCCAGCCTCCAGGCCTCTAAAACCAGGGATCGAGAGGAAGCAAGACCCATATCCCTCCCCTGTGTCCCCCACACAACCACTGTCTGTAGCCTTTATTCCTCTATTCATGTCAGTCATGGCGAGAAGCCCCGGTCTCCCAGGCCATTTCTAATTACTGGACTTTGATTCCCATACAGCTCTGTACATCATCTTCTCTAACCCTGTTTTCTCCTCTCCCCCTTGAAGACTTTCCCTGGGCCTTTGAAACCCACAGCTGGTCACCAGAAAAATCTCATTTTCCTCAACCTCTGGTCTGGATGTTTTCCTCACCTTCCTGCTGTGATTGAAAGCTGATTCTCCTTGAGGGCATGGCTTCTCCCAAATTGATGGCTGCTCCTCTCTCACCACCTCTGAATCTCTGGGCCAGAAAGTAGGACACATGTTATTGCTTTCCACCCCTGCCTGCAGATCATTCTCTTTCCCTCCTTCAAAAAACAGTATGCCCTCCAGCTTTGGATCTCACATTAAGAGATTATGCCACCCACTCATCCCTCTGCTGACCAGTGAGCAGTTCTTGCTTCACGTTACTCTCTCCATAATTCTTGGTGATTTCATAGCCGCAGAGGGGAGCCTTCCCACATCTTCCTCTTCTCTCATGCTGATCTCCATCCCTACCTCAGCTGCTCACTCACAATTATGCCCTGCACCTTGTTGGTACCAATAGAAATTTCAACCTCCTATTCTCAGATAGCTATGACCTTTCTAGCTCATTCCTTCTAGGTTCCCAGCTGCAAGTCTTCAACCTCTACCATCTTTTCACTGCCTTTACATCATCCCCCTCCTTCTCTGCCCAGCTTGAATTCTAGGGCCAGTTATGACAATGGCTTCCCGCACACACTTCAGACTCCCTTGGTCCACTATTGCTTCGTCATACCCATCCAGCAAAACAATAGTTTCATTAGAGCCAACTCTCCACCTCTTCTATGACTGCATCCACAGAGCAAAACACGGTTGGAGAAAACACACAGCTATGCTCTGAATTCATGAACTTAAATTTATGATCACTAATTTCGAGTGGAGCCTTAATGCTAATCAGCAATCAAATTACATTTCCCTAGTCTATTCCCTCTCCCATCTTCAGAGATGACTTTCTCCTCTGTTCTTGAATCTCTGCGCCCTCCCCCCTAACCTCACTCTCAGCTAACGACCTTGCTTCCTACTCCACCAAAAAAGTGTATCCACGAGAACTCCCACCAGCACATATGGAGTTCACAACTCCCACTAGCTGCGTGTGTGTGTGTGTGTGTGTGTGTGTGTATGAAGTCATTTCAGTCGTGTCTGACTCTGCGATGCTATGTCTGTAGCCTGCCGGGCTCTTCTGTCCATGAGATTCTCCAGGCAAGAATACTGGAGTGAATTGTCGTACCCTCCTCCAGGGGATCTTCCCGACTTAAGGAAGATCCTGATCAAACCTGCATCACTTTATGTCTCCTGTATTGGCAGGTGGGTACTTTACCCCTAGCTGCACCTGTGCCCATTCCTTCCATGCTCTGCCATGTTAATATGGATGCACGGTCTGTGCTCCTAGCAAGGACTCACACTGTATTTGTCATCCCATTCTCTCTCATCAACTCAAGGATACTGTCCTAGAAGCCTTCCTCTGTCTCCCACAATGTCAGTTTTGTTTTCTTTCTCTGTTGGTTGCTTGATTTGTTGATCTCTATCGAATTGTTCCACCAGCCCACAGACATGCTGCTACTTCTCTCATCTTAAAAAACAAAAATCAGAAACATCTTCTGACTAACATCCCCCCTGATCTTCAGCTACCAAAAATCCTTGACAGTGCTATGTATGCCTGGTCTCTCTAGTTTCTCTTCTCTCACTCTTAGCAGGCTTTCACCGCCACTACTCCACCAAAACAGCTAGCGTCAAGGTTACCAATAAAATTCCTGCTGCTAGACCCAATGGTCAATCCTCAGTCATACAGACTGAGCAGCAGCACTGGACACAGCTTATCTCTTCTCCCTCTAGAAAATTCTGTTTGGCTGCAAAGACCCCACATTTTCCCTTTGCAGTTGCTCTTTTTTCAGTATCCTTTGTGATTCTTATCTTCCCAACATCTTCATGTTGGAATATCTCTGGTCTCTACTCCTTAGAATGTTCCTTTCTATCTTCACATCTTCTCTTTTTATCTTGTTTGGCTTCATGGTTTTAAATACCTTCTCTACGCTAATGACTTGCTAATTTTTATCTCCAGGCAGGGCCTCTGTCCTGACCCGCAGATTCATCTATGCAACAGCCTATTCCATATCTCTACTTGGTTATCTAACAGGCATCTCAAATTTAACATAACCAAAACTCAGTACCCAATTGTCTCCCCAAATCCTGATGTCGCTGAAGTCTTCCAGATCTGAGTCAGAGGCATCATTAACCTTCTAGCTGCTCAGTCCAAACACTTGGGATTATCCCTGACTCCTCCCCTTCCTTTTCTCCCACATCCAATTTAACAGGAGACCCTGTCAACAGTATTTTCAAACCATACACACTTTGACTACCATCACTGACCACTTTCACTACCACCATTCCTACCCTTCTACTTCAAACCACAATCATTCCCACCCTGGATTATGACAACTCCTAACCAATCTTCCCACTTCTGCCCTTTGTTTGTTTATAATTTATTCTTGAAACAGACATACTCTGCCCCAGAGCAATCCTGTTAAATATATTAAATTTAATAATATTAAATTAGCAGTGGTGGTTGTACAATTTTGTGCATACTAAAAATCACTGAACTGTAAACCTTAAAAAGGTGAATTTTATGATATAAGAATTATATCTCAATTTTTTAAAGTTATTAAGTGCAGCATGGATTGGATCCTGAAGCAGTGAAAGAACATTAGTTGAAAAACTGTGAAAATTCAATTAAACTCTATTTAGCTACTAATACTGTACCAATTTTAACTTAGTTTTGACAAATGTACCATGGTTATACAGGGAAACTAGGTGAAGGATATATGGGAACTCTCTGTTCTATCACTGGAAGTTTTCTATAAATCTAAAATTATCAAAAAATAAAGTTTATTTAAAAAAATCTAAGTCAGATCATATAATCCCAATGCCCAAAATTCTCCCATCTCATCCAGAGTAAAACCCAAAGCCTTCAAAGATTTTTCTGAGGAAACTCCATATTTTTTTCCATAGCAGCTACTCCATTTTACATTCCCAACAACAGTGTACAAGGGCTCCAAGTCTTTGGCAACACTTAATATCATTTTAACTTTATAACAGCCACCCTAACATGTATGAGAATATATCTCCCAGTATTGATTTGCATTTTCTAGTGATGCTGAGCATTTTTTCATATACTTGTTGGTCCTTTTGTATGTGTCTTTGGAGAAATGTCTATTCAAGTCCTTTGACAGAGCTACCATATGATCCAGAAATTCCATTTCTGGGTATGTACCCAAAAGAATTGAAATAAGAACCTCAAAGAGATATCTGCAATTCCATGTTTGCTGTTGTTGTTGTTCAGTTGCTAAGTCATGTCTGACTCTCCGAGACCCCATGGACTGTAGAACACTAGGACTCCCTGTCCCTCACTATCTCCTGGAGTTTGCCCAAGTTTATGGCCATTGAATCAGTGATGCCATTCAACCATCTCATCCTCTGTTTCCCTCTTCTCTTCTGCCCTCACTCTTTCCCAGCATTAAGGTCATTTCCAATGAGTCAGCTGTTCGCACCAGGTGATCAAAGTATTGGAGCTTCAGCTTCAGCATCAGTCCTTCCAAAGAGTGTTCAGGGTTGATTTCCTCCATGATTCACTGGTTTGATCTCCTTCCTGTCCAAGGGACTCTCAAGAATCTTCTCAGCTTCTCTGGTGGCTCAGACAATAAAGAACCTGCCTGCAATGCGGGAGACTTCAGTTTGATCCCTAGGTTGGGAAGACCCCCTGGAGAAGGGAATGGCTACCCACTGCAGTATTCTTGCCTGGAGAATTCCATGGACAGAGGAGCCAGGCCAGGCTACAGTCTCAAAAAGAGTTAGACACGACTGAGCAACTAATATCTGAATCCCATGTTTACTGCAGCATTATTCACATTAACCAAGATATGGAAACAACCCAAATGTCCATTGATTTAGACAGATGAAGAGAATGTGGTATAAACACACAATGGAATATTATTCAGCCTTAAAAAAGGAAATTTTGCCATTTGTAACAACATGGATGAATCTGGAAGACATTATCCTAAGTGAAATAAGCCAATAACATTACTGCATGATTCTATTTATATGAGACACCTAAAATAGTCAAATAATAGCAGAAAAGAGAACAGTGGTTTCCAGGGGCTGAGGGGAGAGGAAACGAGGACTTCATGAATTTGCTATAAACTTTGCAAGTATCAGTTGTACAAGATGCAAGTTCTAGAGATCTACTGTACAACATAGGACCTATAAGTTAGCAGAACTGTAGTATGCACTTAAAATTTTTAAGAGGGCAAACCTCATGTTACCTGCTCTTACTACTGAAAAAAAAAAGAGGGGTTAAGAGGACACAAGGAAACTTTGGAGTTGATGAATAAGTGTATTGTCTTGATTGTGCTGATGGTTTCAGAACCATTTGCATGTGTTCAAACCCATCAAATTATAAATATTAAATATGTACAGGTTTTTGTATAACAATTATACCTTTTGGGTTAAAAAAAAAACCCAAAGACTTACAAGGCCTCCAAGGCCCAACACAATCTAGCTGTCCCACTAACTCTAGCTTCATCTCTGACCACTCTCTCGCTCCAGTCCCACTGGTCTTCTACTATCCCTGGAATGTGCCAAGCAAACCCCTGCCTCGGGGCTTCTGCACTTGCCTTCCCTTCTGCCTGGGATCCTCTTCCTCCAAATACCCTAATACCTTCTTTAGAATTTTACTGAAAAGTGCTCTGCTCAGTGAAGGTCACCCTGACCACCTTGATTAAACTTATAAACAGCCTGCCTAGCCTAGCCTACCCCCTTACCTGCTGCATTTTCCTCTGGAGTATTTATCATCACAGAACATATGCATATTTATGTATTTCCAGTCTCCCTCCTTAAATCTAGGGGAATGTGGGAAAGGGGATTCCATTTGTTACTTTCACTGCTGTGTCGGCAGCACCTGAAACAATGCTTGGTACACACGATGTAAGTATAATGAATGAATGAGTAAATAAATGAACAAATACATAGAAGTTTGTTGTGGCTGGAAAGGATACAGCGAGTGGGAGGTGGAGCAGAGGCAAGAGATGTGACTGGGAGACGTGGGAGGACTTCAGTCACCTCACAGAAAGAACATCCTACAAAGCACATGGCAGCTCGCCCTCTCTCTTAATATCTGCCCTCATTTCAGCTTATGAGAGCCCCCTCTTGCTTGGAATATCTCTGTTACACCCTCCCCTCTTGCCTTACCCTGCAATGCCCCCCACCTGCCTCCTAGAGGCCTTTCTTACCCACTTTATATACTGAACTTTCCCTTCCCTGCCACTGCATGCACTCAGCACCATAGTTTATTTTATTAATATTAAAATGTTGGGGGTTACCAATTGTATTGATACAACTAAAAAGCAAAAGAGAGCAAGTACTTAAATACAATTTATAGTAACAGAAAAGAATACTGCCAAGAGTTGTTTAAAGATCACATCAAGTTATCCACATCACTAATTTCCAGTGTTTCACAATTAGTAAAATACATAGCAGTGGCTCAGTGGCGAAGAATCTGCCTGCCAATGTGGGTTTGATCTCTGGGTTGGGAAGATCCCCTGGAGAAGGAAATGGCATCCCACTCCAGTATTCTTGCCTGAAAAACCCCACGGACAGAGAAGACTGGCAGGAGGTCCATGGGGTCACAAACAGTCGGACATGACTTCAGTGACTAAAACAAATAAAAACAAACAAAATATATAGCTACATATCCTTGTAAGACACAAATACCTTCTCCCCAAGTTAGGACAGTAACGCAAAGCTGCTGCCCCAACAGTTCAAGTGTGTGCGGCAAATGTCTTGGCTACTTCTTTGCTACAGCTATACAATTAAAAATTATACAAGGAGCTGTGTGGTTAGGGGAGGAAAACTGAAACAGTATTATGCTCATTAAATAAAGAAAAGTCCTGATGAAAAATTATCAGCAACACACATTTTAGCCCTTAATGGTCTTCTGAACTGTTTTCTCTTCCCAACTAAACTGCTTATGCCATCAGGGCAGGGCTCTGACAAAGCGGTCAGCCATCAACATCACAGACTCAGCCTGAGAGTCAGAGAAAGAATTCAGGTGGATGTTCCTCAACTCCTGAAAAGGAAACAGAATCAGCTCAGATCACATTCAGACTTTCAGTTGCCACAAATCAACCCTTGAAAGTAACAGTTAATAAGAACAAGGCTACCAATTAAGGATCCTTTACTATGTACCAACCACTAAACTAAGCATTATCTCATATTATTCTCTCAACAACACAATGCAGTCGTTCCTAAAATTATCCTTATTTTAGAAAGGGGAAAGTGAAGTACAGGGAAATAATGGGACTTGAACTAGGTGATGGCAGCAGAAGTGGTTTTGGAGCACAGGTTGCTCCATCCGAAGGCTGTGCTCCTGGTCACATGCTGTGCTGCTTCTTGAACAAGTAAATCATTGCAGGGATCTCAGCACGCAGCCGCAGAGTCAAAAACTGAGGTCAGCCTGGACCACAGAGGGAATGAATGAGACGGAGAGCCCTGCCTCTGAGGATGTTATTATATGCTAGAGCCAACTTTCATTACCATAAAGCCACCTCCTCCATGGAGCCCTCTCTGATGCTCTCAGGTTTAGAAGGAGCGCCCCCTCTCTGAACTCTCAAATCTTTCTCTCTCAAGGCATCATTAATATCTGCCGCTATCTGTGTACACGTTATAGACCTCTCTTAACACCCGAGCACCACCCTCTCCTTTGAAGGAGGGATGCTGTCTCACCAATCCTTGCAGAACCTACCAGAGCCAGATACAATATGGGTCCTTGAAAGCAACTGTGATTTGGCACACATCTTTCCCTTGTAAAGATCTTCCCCAACACTAACCTGAAAACCTCTTAACTCAATTGCCAACACCCAGTACAAATGGCCCCTTTTGGTGAAGCCTAAAATACCTTTCCCAGGCAGAGGTAGTAGCTCCTTTCCTGTATTCCCACAGCACTTTCTTCATCCCTTTATATCAGTTATATTGTATTGTAGCTGTTTATTTGCCCTGTTATATAGACAGTGCCTGGCGCATAATAGGCACACATGTTTATTGAATGAGTGAATGTGCAAATGGCTTGTGGGTTACTTCTTTTCCTCCCACGCCAATTTGGGCGGCAGGAAGGCAGTGGTGGCCCCAAAATGTGCAGGCCCCTAGGAGAGCTGATCAGGATTGCTGGTTCACTCTTTGGCAAATTACAAAAGCAGACTATGCTCACCATTCTGACTTGACCTCCCGTAGTCTTTGTTGTGCTTTTAAAAATCAGATTAAACTTCCCTAGCAGCTGGTTCCTACCGGCTTTGGGAAGATGAAAGTGTCAACAAGTCTCTGCCGCCACACCAGGAAATTTGCTGCCTAGAAAAATCGATTCTGAATATCATAAGAGCTAAGTAGGGAATGTTGTACTCAGCAATGTCTCCATACTCCTGAAGCCACAGGGACCTGTCACAGCCCTCATGTTTGTGTTCAGCCTCCAGCCTCTTCTGTGCTGCCCATCAGTCTCTCTGTGGGTCCACATTATATTCTCATGACCAGATTTCAACTTCCTGAAGGTGGCATAAGGACCCTGCAATGGGCCCTTAGTAAAGTCCTCGCTTTCTGGACCTCGGCCTTCTCATGTCTAAAATGAGCCTGAGATGTGATAAGCTCCAAGCTCACAGGTTTTTTGGCACCAAACAAGGTGGCGGGCGTTCTCAGCAGAAAGTCTGAGCCTAAGCCACAGACAGGACCTGTTTCAGGGAGTTAGCAGACAGGGCTCTCATTAAAGATGAGGGAACCCAAGTCAGAGCCCTGAAACATGGGGAGAATTTATATTAGGACTTTTCCATGTTATTAATAGACACTGTAGTAGTCAGAATAATGGTCCCCGAAAGATATCCATGTCTTAATCCCCAGAACCTGTGAATATGTTACATTGCATGGAAAAAGGGACTTAGAAAATGTGATTGGGTTAAGGTTTCAAAATGGGAAAGATTATCTCAATCATTCAGGTGAGCCCACAGTAATCATATGGGTCATTATAAGAGAAAGGCAGGAAGTCAGAGAGAGAGGTTGACAAAATTTACACAGCTGGCTAAAAGACAGAGGAAGAGATTGTGTACTGCAGTGCCCCTTCCCCCAAAATCATCACCAACACAACAAAACAAGTTGAATAATGGAGGTACACACAAGCGCCATAGTGACTGAGGATTTCAGAGGAGGGAGATCAGAGAAAGAAAGAGGATGGAGAACAGCAATTCCAGGACAAGCCCGGGAGTGAGGACACTGGTCTTTAAATCCTTCACAAGACACAGAGTTCTTGAACTCCTGACAGAAAAATGTTGGGCCAGCCAGTCCATTTCTCAGTCTCTAAACAAGTAACCCCAGACACAAGAGATACATTTTTAAGTCTTCCTGACAAGAAGGTCACCAAAAAAAAAAAGCCTCACTAGTGGGAGTGAGAAAGAGGACATCCTGGCCTTCCACAGTGGAGGCCCCTGCCATTGCATCCCCTGACAGAGACCAGGCCTGGAGTGAGCCTTTTAAATTGTGAATAGAATTGAGCCTGAGCCCCAGTTGCAAGCTGGGGATGAGACCCAAGTCACAGTTTAGTGATTCCTGAGCTCAGCACCTCAGCGCTTGAGTTTAAAATAAGTTGATTTTTTTTCTTCTTCATGGCCCTTATCACAGACGAAATTAGATATTTTTCATTCATATACTTAGCGTCTATTTTGGCCACCTGATGCAAAGAGTTAACTCATTGAAAAAGACCTTGATGCTGGGAAAGACTGAGGGTAGGAGGAGAAGGGGACGATAGAGGATGAGATGGTTGGATGGCATCACCAGCTTGATGGACATGAGTTTGAGCAAGCTCCAGGAGTTGGTGATGGACAGAGAAGCCTCACGTGCTGCAGTCCATGGGGTTGCAGAGTCAGACACGACTGAGCGACTGAACAACGACACTTAGTGTCTATCTCCCCTACTTCGATGAAAACTCCAAGAGAGTAGGAAGAGTATTTCCCCACAGCTAGCACAGTGCCTAGCACAGAGGGAGTACCAGATAAATGTCTACTGAATGAATAAAAGAATGAAGTTTACTGTTTGGCTCTGCACAAGTAATCTGACATCTCTGGGTTCAACCACTTATATTGGTGGGGTATATTTATAACTCCCTGGTGGCTCAGACAGTAAAGAATCCACCTGCAATGCAGGAGACCTGGGTGTGATCCCTAGGTTGGGAATATCACCTGGAGGAGGGCATGGCAACCCACTTCAGAATTCTTGCCTGGAGAATCCCCATGGACAGAGGAGCCTGGCTGGCTAAAGTTCATGGAATTGCAAAGAGTCGGACAAGACTGAGCAACTAAGCATTTATATATATATATATACATATATATATATAATTTTATTTATTTTTTGGCTGTGCTGGGTCTTTATTGCTGCATGGGCTGTTATGATGAACAGGGGCTACTCTCTAGTTGTGGTATGTGGGCTTCTCACTGCAGTGGCTTCTTCTGTTGCAGAGCAGAGACTCTAGGGCACGTGGGCTTCAGCATTTGCAGCTCGCAGGCTCTTGAGCACGGGTTCAGTAGTTGTGGTGCACAGGCTTAGTTACTCTGTAGCTTGTGAGATCTTCCTGGATCAGAGATCAAACCCATAACTTCCTGCACTGGCAGATGGATTCTTTACCACTGAGCCACCAGGGAAGCCCATCCACCCATTCTTTGAGGAGATAACTACCTCCTTGGGTCAGAGGGAAGATGTGAAGACACAAAGAATGATTTTAAAGCACATACAGGAAGAATTCACATGGCTGACAATATCCATAATTCTGATCTACTCAAAGCTTCATAATTCTCCTTGGACTTTCTTTTCCATGTCTTCCCTTGAACTTCACAACATCCCATGAGGCAAGAAGAGAGAGGATTATTTTCTCCTTTTGATCTTTGGGGAAACAGGCCCATGGAGGGGAAGAATTACTCCAGATCACAGAATGACCACACTGCAGAGCAGAGCCAGGACTAAAACCCAGGATCCCTGGGTTGGCTCCATCGTCCCACAGACACCCGGATTCTTCCCTTCCCTCAGACCCAATAGCCCTCACAATGGGCCCCACGTGGGGGTAGTGAAGGCCAACTCCCACTCTTCCCACAGGTCCCCAGGGGGTGCTTGGCAACCAACACCCAGGCAATAAGTGGCCTTTAGTCAGGTCTGTTGCTGGGTAGTTACCAATTCTCCCTCCTCCCTCCACACCTGTGCATGCTCTCACTCCCTATTAATGAGATTTCTCCCCTACTCTTACCTCCCCAGTTAGATTATCTTCTCCAGTCCACAATAATTAACCTCTCCGGACACAGAAGGGGCTCTCAAGGACTTATATGGCAAGGGACGCTGGGAAACAAGGCACCACCAGTACCTTCATGATCCCCCAGAGATGGTAGAAACTCCTTTTGTGAATGGTCCTGCTCAGCAATATTAACTTCCTCTTCTTCCCTCTCCACCTTCCACCCTGACAATGGCTTTTTGAAATCCCTTGGGAGAGACTGAATGAGTTTGAGAAATTTAATTGAATGCTTCATACAGTGCTAATGAATCCCTGGATGCCATTCCAGCATTTCTGGAACCACAGGTGGGAAACCTTGGGAGGGAAGTCAGTCACTGTCAGCATGAGGGTCAGGAGCAGAGAGAGGACAGAACCTAACTTTTATTGTATTCTTAATATGTGCCAGGTACAATACTATGTTATCACATGTAGCTTCTCCTCAACAAACCTGTGAGACTTTTACAGTTGAGGATATTATCTACTCATAGAAGTGGAGTGACTTACCAAAGCCTATATATCTGCCTGCTTCGGTACACAAAAGATATTAAAATACATTAAAATGACAAAGGCAATATTCAAATGCTTACCTTTTAATGCATTTATGAACAGTACAGAAATGTTTATTTTCTGCTACAGAAAGTACACATGCATACAAACACACACACAAAAAAAAACCTTTGCTAATTTTTTTTAGCAAAAGCAATGTGCTTATGTCAGATCATACTAGATTGTCATTGATTTTACCTCAAAACATGGCTAACATTGAACTTGTGCTAGGTGTTGGAGAAACACGTCTAGCCATTTTCTATGCTCACTTAGGCTCACTATAATTAGTATAGTCCTCAGTCAGAAGCTTCTTTGTGGGTTTCTTTTAAAGCTACATATATATCATGGGGGTTCATTTTGTTAAAAATAGATAGTACATCAATAAACCCACTTAATGAGGCACAGGAAAACTGCAAAAGCTCACAATGGGCTGAAAATGAATAAAAGAGTAAGGGAGCTGTTACTGCCAGTTCTTTAGAAAGGCAGACTGTCTCCTTCTACCTGAAGAGTATTTGAGTGTAGGATATAGACTGTCTAATGTGGAGATCAAATGAAGACATCCATGTCAATCCATATATCAAATATTAGTATACACTGATTTTGTATTCAAAGATAATAAATTCTAGTAAGTTTCTGCAGCTCCCTAAGGAATAATCCGGCATGTAGCCTCTGGCCCATGTCAAGAACCTTTTATTTGTTGTCTAAGGTCTCTCTGACCCCTAAACTGCCACCTGACAGCCTCTCCAGCAAATTTCTCTTAGCAGTCCCTCCTGGCTCTTTCAGGCCTTGCTCCATTTTCACTGGATTGCTCGCCATGCCCCAAATATCCTGCACTTTCAGCCCCCTCTGTGCTCTGGGTGAAGGGAGGATGTCAGACTACACAAATGGAAGCACTGGCCCATAATAGGCACTTAATAAATGCTGATTGATCCTCACCATGAGGTATTTAAACTAGATCAGTGGCTCTTCAATTTTAGCCTACCTCAAAACCACCTGGATGGTTTGCTACAGGACATTATTGGGCTATACCCCAGAGTTTCTGATTCTCTGGGTGTGAGGAGGGACCTGAGATTCTGCATCTCTAACAAATTCCTAATGGTGCTGATGCTGTTGATCTGGACACCACACTTCTAGAGCCAATGAACTAAATGGTCTGCATAGTTTCTCCCATTTCCAATGGTTTATGATTCCTTGATGCTTTTAATAGAGAATAAATAAAATAAACTTATCTCTATATTAATTAATACTTAATATGACCACAAATGGAAACATGGGCTCTATAATACCTAATGGACATAATATAGAGAAAAAAAATTCATACTTTATAATCAGAAGATCTGAGTTGGAATCTCACTTTGTAGCTGTGTGGTCAACTTAAGGTCAATTAATTATGCTCTGAATATCTGAACCATGGGGTTGTGAAATAATATTAATGCATGGAAAAAAATTGTAAAACAAAAAGCACTGTATACAGATTACACTAATAACATATATGCACAATGTATTAATGTTGAGTCAACTGACAATAAATAATACATTTTGAATACTTTAAATCACAGATTTTAAAAATTTCCAATCTCAATGCTAATTCATTATCAAAAAGTATGTGATGTACATGTTGCTATTATCATCTCAAATATGTATATATTTTATTAGTACACTGGTAAATACCAATAATAGTAGCTGTGGTAGCCAGTTTCCAAGATGGTCCCCAATAATCCTCACCTCCCAGGACTCATACTTTTGTATAGTTTCCTTCTACACTGAATTAGTGACCAATAGCATACTCTAACTAGAGACATTACCACATCTGGTTTGGTTTCTTGGCTCTCTCCCACTAGGACAAACTAGCTCCATGTCATTAAGACATTGTATGAAGAGAGCCATATAGGAAGGAACAAAGGTTTCCTACTAAATCCAGTGCCAGACATATGAGTAAGCCATCTTGGAAGGGGATCCTCCAGGTCCACTCAAGCCTTCAGATGACTGCAACCCAAACCAACATCTGCCAGCAACCTCATAATAGACCACAAGCCAGAAACCAAGCCACTCCCAAATGTTTGATCCATACAACTGTGTGTTAATGAATTATTGTCATTTTAAGGTGATTACACAGTGATAGATTATGGACACAGTAGCTAACATTTACTGTACATTTATTACATTCCAGGAACTATGCTAAGCACCCACCAACCCTATGATATAGATGTCATTATAATCCCCAAAGAGGAAAGCTTGACTTAGAGAGGTTAAGTAACTTAGTCCAGGTTCCATGACTAGTAACCGGCAAAACTGGAATCTGAATCCAGGCCTATAACTCCAAAGCCCAGACTCTTGGTCACTCATATGTATAATCCAGGATAAAACCTCTTGGACAGTTAAGCAGCAGAAGCAACTGAGTCCCCAGATGAAAGCAAATGTATAAAATCATCAAGGGGTAGTCCAGGGGCCAGACATGCAATAGCTCGGGGGCCTAATGTCATAAACCCCAGCAAAGTTCTAAACTGGCCCCACTGCCCAGCCTTTGTACTAGCAAGTGAGTCAACTCTCAGCACACTTCTGCCCAAGAGGCCCAGGACTCACCCAAATCTGCAGCTTCACTCGCTTCTCGTGGCGGTAGACTGTCTTCACCTTAAAGTCGATGCCCACGGTGCTGACAAAGGCTGGGGTGAAGGTATCATCAGCATAGCGGAAGAGGAAGGAAGTTTTGCCGACACTGCTGTTGCCAATGATGAGCAGTTTGAACATGTAGTCAAAATTCTGGTCAGAAGCATCTTTGACTCCGGCTTTGCCATCGGTCACTGAAGCCATCTGCAGGAGAGACCTGTGGTCACTCAGGAACACATCTCCAGTGTCACTCTGAGTCTCCTAACTTTTAATGGTCACACACCCATTCACACACTCACTCCCCACCCCAACATCACTGACATCACTACTCAGAATCACCCCCGCACTCTACCTGCCCCAGATGTCACCTCAGGATTGGGGTGGAACCCAGCATTGGGGTGGAACCAGCTCCTCCCAAATATTCCTTCAGCAAATATTTACTTAGCACACTGTTCTGAGTCAAGTCCTGTACTGGGCACAAAAAGTACAAATATGAATCAGACATGGTGTCTGACCCCTGAGTGGCAGCAGATTAGAGTAAAAAACTCAAACACAAAGTAACAAAGCAGTGGCTAAGTGATAAGACAGAGGGAAGCCTTGGCTGAGGAAGCTCATCAGAAGTACCTAACCCAGCCTGAAGACATAGTGGTCAAGGAGAGGCTCCTATAGGAGACGGCTCCTAAGCTGAGTTTGGGGGTGGTTGGAGAGAGGAACATTCCAGAAAGAGCCAACACACAGCTCTTATTCCTCCGTTGCAAAAACTTTTATGGCTCCCTACAGTTCTAAAGATCAAGCCCAAACTGTTCAACTTGACAAAGAACCAACTAACCAAAGAATAACTTCTCTAAACTTTACCTTCCCCTAAGGCTTCTCCCTACCAACCTGTGCTACTTTTTATAGAATTATGCTGTTGTGGTGGTGGTGGTTTAGTTGCTAAATCATGTCCGACTCTTTTGCAACCCCATGGACCATAGCCCACCAGGATCCTCTCCCCATGGGATTTCCCAGGCAAGAATACTGGAGTGGATTGTCATTTCCTTCTCCAGGGGATCCTCCCGACTCAGGGATCAAACCCATGTCTCCTCCACTGGCAGGCGGATTCTTTATCACTGAACTATCAGGGAAGCCCATACCAAGTTATACTTCACTCCAAATTCACTGTTATTTCTTGTTTCTGTCCCTTTAGCTATGTACCTTTCTGCCCACAATACTCTTCTCCTCCAAATCAACTCCTATTCACTCTTGCAGATCCACGTGAAGTTTCACCTCCCCTGGGCAGGGCAGAGGCATGTACTCCTGGCCGTAGGCTCCCAGTGCACTCCAAGAGCACTTAGATCATTTCAGAACTGTTTACTATTCCAGTTTCTCCTTGGTCCAGCATCTTGGACCTAATGTATTTCATTTCTTAATGTATTTCTCTAGCGTCAGCACAAGTCCCAGTATGTAATCAGCACTTAGTAAATGTATACTGAATTAATAAAAGTCACATCACCATTCTGGGGTGCAAACTCATAATCTGGAAAATGCAGAGAACAATTTTTGCCCTGCTTTTCTCATAGGGCTATTACAGGACTCAAATGGGATAACAAGGAGTAAGATCTTAATAAGCTGGTAAATCCCAACAGGTGTGAACATAAGTTATTATTATTCCAAATCTCTCAAAGCCTAGCTCCTTCATTTATTTACCTGTTCATTTGTTCATTTATTCATTTGGCAAGTATTTATTACATGCCAGACCTTCCCTGAGACCTCAGCACTCACAGTCCAGCCACTATCCTCTCCTTTTCTGGAATGATTTGAGTCTGAATGCCATCCATAATCCAGATAAGGCGATGGCACCCCACTCCAGTACTCTTGCCTGGAAAATCCCATGGATGGAGGAATCTGGCAGGCTGCAGTCCATGGGGTCGTGACTTTCATGCATTGGAGAAGGAAATGGCAACCCACTCCAGTGTCCTTGCCTGGAGAATCCCAGGGATGGGGGAGCCTGGTGGGCTGCCGTCTCTGGGGTCACACAGAGTCGGACACGACTGAAGCGACTTAGCAGCAGCAGCAGCAGCAGCCATCCATAATCAAGCACTTGGCCCCATAGTATTACTTGCTTTTTTATTTCTTTTTCTGCAGGGAACCTGCTTCTCCACCAGCCATCACTCCTTCTGCTTAACACTGGGTACTCAGGTGGGCGGGGTGTATAGTCAAGAGGAGAGCAGAAGGACAGCCCTGACATAAGATGTCCAAGGTGTCATCCTCTTTAGGAATTCCTGCTTTTTTCCCCAAAGGAAAAGAAAGAGAGATGGATTTATCTTCTAGGCCTCTCAGGTGAGCTATAAAGATAAGAAGCTGACAAATGCAGAAGGTGAAAAGCTCACTTGAAGAAAAGTCAGATGAATGTGTAGGATTATTAGCAGCCCTTAATAATACTTAAACGGGCCATCACCAGCCTTCAGCGGCCTCTGCTCTGCCTTCTCTTTTTCTCCCAGCTCTCAAGGCTTTCTTTATTGGGACCTACACGCCCACCCCTGTATCAGCCTGCCAGTTGACAAGGCTCACTAGGCAGGTGTGGAACATGCCCAGGACACTTGGAGACTCAGACATAGCATTTACACAAAAGAAGAAGGTAAGATCGGAGGGGAACAATTGGCCTGATCCAACTGTCTCATAGCCCGAACTTTTCAGTTTTTCATTGTACAAGATGCAGAGCCCATTTCGAGAACGGGCAAGTCAAAGGAATTATGCTATTTTTCTATCTGAGACAAGGGAAGCAATCACAACATCCTCACACCATCCTCCGCTCTGCTACTGGTCGTCTTTGTTTACAAGAGAAAATTTCACCTTTGAAAGTATATATCCATTATTAAATGTTAGGGAAAAACACAAGACTATAAAAAAGAAAAATTTTTAATTACTAGACACCCCATTCACTCAGAAACTGCCATTGTTAATATTTGAAGTACATTTCCTCCTTTATTTTTTCACACACCAGAGTGCCATCTGTTTTGAAATTATATCTTATTATTTAATTTAAATGATATATATATTGTGGCATACCTGGGCCTTAATATTATCAGTAAATCCTTGTTCAGTACTCATTATTTTCCTTGAGGGACATGGTGGTGACAATAACCATGTAACAGTTACCATTTACTGAGCACTGTGATATAATAAAAGATAAGTATTTGGTCTGGGTACCTGGTTCCAGGCAGAGCTCCTAAAACCTTTGGAATCTCTGGAAGTGCAAGTGAGAAACTGTCTTGTCGTATGCTAATGAGATGACTGGTGACTGGGGCTCCTGGACAACCTCAGGGTAAGAACTTGTTGCCAGAGGAACCAACCACATATTTAGAGGACTGGAACTTTCAGCATCACCCGCTAACCTCTGGGGAGGGGAGAAGGGCTGGAGATTAAGTTGATGACTACAGGCCCATGACTTAATCAATCACGCCTACAGGAAGAAAGTCTTCATAAACAACCCTAACCAAATGGGCGTGGAGATCTTCCAGGCTGGTGATGACATTGATGTGTCGGAAGGGTGGCACCCCTGGAGAGGCTGTGGAAGCTCCAAGACCCCTCCCTTCCCCCATACTCTGCCCTATGCATCTCTTCCACCTGGCTGTTTCTAAGTTGTATCCTTTTTTTATAATAAACCAGTGTATGCATTATTCTTTATATATATATAAATAATATATATTGAAAACATTTATATTACACTAAAAATAATTCAAACTTTACAATTTGCAAGTTATCAAATAGTAAAATTACTATTATTTTATCACCATTTGTCATTTGCATTATTTTCTTAACTTTCAGCATAAAAAGTAAATACTATGGAACCTAAAGGTTTACAGTGAAAAGTTAAGTCTTGCTTCCACCCCTGATTCCCAATCTCTAGATCCTCTCCCCAGAGGCAAACATGTTAACAATTCATGCATCCTTCAAAGATAGTCTTTGCATATATAAGCATAGAAGTCTGTTCATACTTTATATAAATATATAATATATAAATGATAGCATACCATACTCTCAAGTCTGTATCTTCAGCTAAGATCTTTAGTTTTGTATCCTGCTCATTTTCACTTAACATTATATCATAAACATCTTACTGAGACTTTAAAAATTCTTTGTAAATATCATTTCAATTGACTACACCTTATTTCACCCTATGGTTGTGTCCCATGACCAATTCTTTAAAGTTGTATATTTATTTTTCTGTTCTCAATTATTATAAATTAAGTCAGAGTGACCATTTCTTTACATATATATTTGTTCTCTTCCCTATCTATTTCTTTATTATGCTCATCCTTGCATGAAATATTCCTTTAATATCTTGAATTTTCTTGAAGAGATCTCTAATCTTTCCCATTACATCATTCTCCTCTTATTTCTCAGCAATGTTTATTGAAAAGTTATACTCTGCTATACTCTGGAACTCTGCATTCAGCTGGGCATACCTTTCCTTTTCTCCTTTGCTTCTTCTCTTCTTTCCTCAGCTATTAGTAAAGCATCTTCAGACCACCACTGTGCCTATCTGCATTTCTTTTTCTTTGAGATGGTTTTGGTCACTGTCACAAGAAGAGGTGGCAAGAATACACGGAAGAACTATACAAGAAAGGCCTTAATGACCCAGATAACCATGATGGTGTGGTTATCACTCACTTAGATCCAGACATCCTGAAATGTGAAGTCAAGTGGGTCTTAAGAAGCATTATTATGAACAAAGTTAGTGGACATGATGGAATTCCAGCTGAGCTTTTTAAAGTCCTAAATGATGCTTCTGTTAAAGTCCTATGTCAGCAAATTTGGAAGACTCAGCAGTGACGACAATACTGGAAAAAATCAATATTCATTCTAATCCCAAAGAAGGGCAATGCCAAAGAATGTTCAAACTACCACACAATTGCACTCATTTCACATGTTAGCAATTTTAATGCTCAAAATCCTTCAAACTAGGCTTCAGCACTACATGAATGGAGAACTTCCAGATGTACAAGTTAGGTTTCAAAGAGGCAGAGGAACCAGAGATCAAACTGCCAACATTCGTTGCATCATAGAGAAGGCAAGGGAATTCCAGAAGAACAAACTGTGGAAAATTCTTAAAAAGATGAGAATACCAGAACACCTCATCTGTCTCCTGAGAAACTTGTATGCAGGTCAAGAAACAGTTAGAACCGGACATGGAAATACTGACTGATTCAAAATTAAGAAAGGAGTTCAGTAAGGCTATATATTGTTACCCTGCTTATTTAACTTACATACAGAGTACATTATGCAAAATGCTGGGCTGGATGCATCACAAGCTGGAATCAAGATGCCAGGAGAAACAGCAACAACCTCAGATATGCACATGATACCACTCTAATGGCAGAAAGTGAAAAGGAACTAAAGAGCCTTTTGATGAGGGTAAAAGAGGAGAGTGAAAAAGCTGTCTTAAAACTCAGCATTCAAAACACTAAGATCATGGCATCCAGTTCCATCACTTCATGGCAAATAGAAGGGGGAAAAGCAGAAGGTGTGACAGATTTTATTTTTCTGGACTCCAAAATCACTGCAGACAGTGATTACAGGATGAAATTAAGAGATGCTTGCTCCTTGGAAAGACAGCTGCAATAAAAATAGACAGTATATTAAAAGCAGAGACATCACTTTGCCAACAAAGGTCTGTATAGTCAAAGCTATGGATTTTTTCAGTAGTCATGGATAGATGTGAGAGTTAGACCATAAATAAGGCTGAACACCAAAGAATTGATGTTTTCGAACTGTGGTGCTGGAGAAGATTCTTGAGAGTCCCTTGGACAGCAAAGCCAATTAATCCTAAAGGAAATCGAGTCTAAATATTCACTGGAAGAACTTATGCTAAAGCTGAAGAAGCTCTGATACTTTGGCCTCCTACTGGGAAGAGCTGACTCACTGGAAAAGATTCTGATACTGGGAAAGATTTAAGGCAAAAGCAGAAGGGGATGACAGAGGATGAGATGGTTAGATAGTACCACCAAATCAACAGACATGAATTTAAGCAAACTCTGGGAGACAGTGGGGAACAGAGGAGCCTGGCATGCTGCAGTCCACAAGGTAGCAGAGAGTCGGACATGACTTACCACCTGAACAACAATTTATTTCCTTAGGAGAGATCTCCAGAAGTGGAACTCCTGGTCAAAGAAGAACTTTACTAAAACACAGTTTTGATCCTTACTCATTTCCTTTATCTTATTTTACCCTATACATAGACCTGGAAGATTAAATTGGAAGGGCTTCCCACTGGAGCAAGAAAGGAACTAAGAGCCAGAAATTATAAGGATCTGCCCAGGACTCAGCTAACAGCTTAGATTAGCCTAATACCATGCTATAATGAGGACTTCCCTGGTGGCTCAGATGGTAAAGCGCCTCGCCTCAATGAGGGAGACCCTGGTTCAATCCCTGGGTTAGGAAGATCTCTTGGAGAAGGAAATGGCAACCCAATCCAGTATTCTTGCCTGGAAAATCCCATGGATTAAGGAACCTGCTAGGCTACAGTCCATGGGGTCACAAAGAGTCAGACACGACTGAGCAACTTCACTTTATGCTGTGATAAGGGAAAAGTAAAAATCCCTGCTCTATTCCTCAGCTGAATTCTTGAATGAGCCACAGTATTTTTACCTTGAAACCAAGAAAATACCACCTACTTCACTAAGCAATGGTACCAAGAGAGTGAGCATTTATCATATGTAAATAAACTGGTGTGGTTTCTTGACCTATGGGAGGTATTCAGTAAATATTAATTCACTGGTTTCTTTAATTCACTTCTGTAGTCAAATGCCCCCTCCCTGATCTGGGCTCTATAATTTGAGCTTATTTGACAATTAACTGTCTATCTCTCCTTCTGGATTCAGCTGAGTTTTATTTCTCCTTACACCCTGTCAACACTGAACCTAGATTAAATCCTTGGGCATGGTTACTCCTTTCAATAAACATTTGTTGAGCATTTGCCATGTGCCAAACTTTGATGTAAATGTTGTATTACTGGTCTTCATTTTTCTGATGCAGCTGCTTGCACTCTTAGATTTCTGGAATTAGAAGAGATTTTAGAGTGGCAGCTTTATCATAACAAAAAAGTCTGGCTCTTGGTCCCAGCTTTCCCAGTAACTCAGTGTATGAAATTGGACAAGTAACCTAAACTCTGAGCTTCAATGTCCTCATCTATGATGTGATCACCTTACCTACTGCAGAAGGCTGCTATGATTTTTAAATAAGAAAATGTATATAAGGGTGCTTCATATGCACAGTGTATGGAAAAAACTACACTGGCCTTGTATAGTATTAGTAGATAAAGTGCCTGCCTTTATTAGCTATGTCTGCCATAGGTGTGAGCCAAAAGTAAAAAATAGTTTCCGTTCCTGGTCTGATACATTCCCCTCATTTTTAGGGGAAAAAAAATATCAGGGCTTCACAAAGAGAACTGATTTGTCAAAGGTCGCACAACAAGTCAGTTGGAGCATCATTACTAGAACTTCTGTCATCTGATGACTTTCAGATTGGGCTGGGCTTAAAGAAAATAAAAACCACATCAATTTTACTGCATAAGTGCTCAGTTGTGTCTAACTCTTTGTGACCCCATGAACTGCAGCCTGCCAGGCTCTTCTGTCCATTTTTTTCCTGGCAAGAATACTGGAGTGGGTTGCCATGCCCTCCTCCAGGGGATCTTCCTGACCCATGGATCAAACCTGCGTCTCCTGTGACTCCTGCATTGCAGGTGGATTCTTTATCACTGAGCCACTGGGAAAGCCCATAACAATTTTAGGGTGAGTAGAAAAGCATCCCCAGTATGGCAGAAATCAAAACCAGTCTTGTAAAGCCATCATCAATCAAATAAAAATAAACAGACATAATTTAAAAAGAAAAACATCCCCAGCACCCTGAGATCTCTTTCCTAGCATTTGCCTTACTGTACTTTCAACCTCTGTTTATATGCACACAGCGTAGCTTTCTCAAAAGATGGTATGAGAACAGGGAGAGGCAGAGAGCTGAGAAGTTCAGGTGGAAGATAGGTTCAGATGGGAGCCCGCAAGGAGATCTTTTCAAAAGGAAGGCAGGGGCTACACAGACATTCAAAAGGTAAAAACCACCCAGCAGGCAGCTGCCTGAGGCAGATCTGAGCAGACAGGTCAATGCAGAACTGCATTTGTCAGATAAGCATCAATCAGATCTTCCCTCTCTTTTGTGACAGTCACATAAATGATAGAGCTGTGTAGCCCTTGCTCTTCGTGACAAGCAATACAGATGAAGGCCCAGGGACCATCCAGGAAGTCATCTCTGGTTCCAGGCTGGGGGAGAAGAAGGAAATGGCTCCTAGGAGAACTGGCGTGAAAAATAACACTTTGAGTCTGATTGACTAAGGAAAAGGCCAGCTTCAGCCATGAAAGGGGGAAAGAGGGGAGACAGCCCTAAAGTGCAGCAAGAGATCAACTGAATACACGTCATGGAAAGGTACATGGAGGAAATTCCCTTTGATGGAAAGAGCACAGGATTAAGTCAGAGACACCTGGGCTGAGCCCTGGCTCTCTAAGCAACTGTATAACTCAGGCAGATCACACCCTGGGTCTCAGTTTCCTTATCTATAAAATGAGTTAATAAAATGACTTCTGGGCAAACTACTGGAAGAATTAAAACTAGTATATGACAGTGCTTTATAACTCTTTTCCAAAAAAATTTTTTTGTCTGTGTGCTTCATGTTTTCTTCTACCAAGTCATCCTGGGTAGTGGAAATTGCTTAAGGTTCCAAACAAACAGGCTAGATTCAGTTTCCAGGCCTAGCATTTATTAGCTATGAGACCTTGGCAAGGAACTTTGCATGAGTAAGACAGTTTCCTCATTTGTAAAATAAGCATTGTTGGGAGGATTTCAGTCAATCTTGGTGGCTCAGACGGTAAAGAATCTGCCTGCATTGGGGGAGACCCAGGTTCAGTCCCTGGGTTGGGAAGATCTCCTGGAGAAGGGGATGGCTACCCAGTTCAGTACTCTTGCCTGGAGAATTCCATGGACAGAGGAGCCTGGTGGGCTACAGTACATAAGGTTGCAAAGAGTCCAACACAACTGAGCAACTAACACTTTCAGTTCACTCACAATGTTGGTAAGGCATACAGATATGCAGGTGACACATAGCAGGTGCTTAGTAAATGTAATTCTGTTGTCCTATTGGGAAGGTTTATCCATGAGGTTAAAGAGGGAGTTAGACAATTGAACTTCACCCTGCTATACACAATCTCCTCCCTAAAGCCATACTCTACTCATTTTTCTGATTCAACCTTTCTTGAAACCATTCCCCATTACCAGCCCAGCCCAGCCCACCTACTCATTGTTTCCCCTGATCTCTTAGAGCCACAGAAACAATATTGTAATAGCTATCATTTAATGAGCACCTACTACTAAATGCCAGGCACTCTACCAGGCGTTTTCATTGTATTCCACCTTGCATACGATAGATGTTTGATAAATGTTCACTTCCTTCTCCAGGCTGGAAAAAGATAGCAGTTGATATGACCATCATCATAACGTAGGCAAACCTGCATAATAACATCAGTGGCCTCTCTCTTCCATACAGTGCTTTACAGTTTATGAAGCTCTCTCACCCAAATTATATTTGATGCTCGCAACAAATCTTGGGAGTAGGTGAGGAAATTGAGGCAAGAACAAAACTACAGCTCAATTATTCATTCAATCAACATTCATTGCGCACACCTACTATGTGCCATCTCCCCTGTGCTCTGGGGAGATGAAGAAAAACCATAGGAATTCCAGCTTAGAGGGAAAACCATTTCAAATATCCTCTACAGGTTACTCGTGCCTCCCTTCACATTATAATCCTTAAGAAACTGGAGATTCATTTCTTGGGATGGAGATCATTTTAGATTTTTGCCTTCTTCCATACTGTTTCCTCTGATTGGAACATACTTTCCTCTGTTGCTGGCTAAATCCTTCATGACCAGAAAGTCTTCCCTGACCCACCATCCTCTAGCAGAATGTCTTTGTTCCTGAAAACAAGCACCAGGGGCTTCCCTGGTGGCTCAATGGTAAAGAATCTGCCTGCCAATGCAGAGACATGGGTTCCATCCCTGAGTTGGGAAGATCCCCTGAAGGAGGAAATGGCAACCCACTCCATTATTCTTGCCTGGGAAATCCCATGAACAGAGGAACTTGGCAGGCTGTAGTTCACAAGGTCACAAAGAGTCCGACCCGACTGAGCAACTAAACAGCAACAACACAGCACCAGGGCTTCCTTATAATCGGCTTTTCATGGACTTCACTGTATTCCCTCCGTTTATACAAGTAGAACAGGTGGGCACATACCTGTGCACACACACATATCCAGCTCATTTTACTATCTCCTACCCTTTTCCATCTAGATCCCATGCAGTTGAGATGGATGTCCCTGTCCTTCTCTCGCTCCCCTCCACACCTCAACTATCTGCCAGAGGCTGCCACCTTGCCCTCCCTAAAAATCTCTTCCCACATTTGGACTCTAGAACAAGAGTCAGCCTGTGGGTGAATTTCCCTGTCAATGGTTCTCTTCTTCTCTCTGATCCCAGGTAGCAGTGTAATAAGGCCCAATGCTGCACACCACTCCTTAGCCTTGTAAGGAGCTAAGACAGGGCTAGCATCTGGATGCTCTTGGACTCCACTCTGGGCCCGCATCATCTTCCCACTCTCAAACCACAACCTACACCTGGCTTTCTCCACACCATGACCCAGCCCATCCACCACCCTAAACTCTCCAAGTTCCAGGACAGTTCCCCAACCTCCTGCTAAATTGCAGTGCCTCTCCACAGCCCACATCTAGCCAGAACTCGGGCTCCCACAGCCCATATCCAAGGCCAGGACTCTCCCTTCACCAGCTCCCCACCTGCTTTCTCTGCAGCCTGGGTAGACCTAGCCTTGCCTCCCACCTTCTCATTCTTTCTAGCTTCCCACCTCCAAGCCCCCACTCTAGTCACCCACCTTGCCCATACCCAGCTGGGCTCCGCTCCACACCACACTCACATTACCTTCTCCCCGCCTAGCACCCCGCTCCTGCCCAGCGCTCCTTCCCTTCATCGTCTCACTCCTTCTCCACCTCAAAACGACCCCCACCACCAGTCCCCTCCTTTTAGCGCTTCACTTCCACGCCTCCCCTCCGTCGCTCTCCTCGATCTTCTCGCTTCAGTACCCCTTCCCCCTGCCCTCGGCTGCTCGGTACCCTCTGCCCGCACTGCCCCTCTCAGCTCCCTTCGTACATCTCCCCGCCTCCATCCCCCTCCTCCCAGTTTCCCCCTCAACCAGCCCTCGTTGCGCTCCAGTTGCCGCTCCGCTTTCTCCCCAGCCCCGGCTCCCTCTTTCTTGTTCCTCCGATCCCGCTGCCCCGGCCTTTGGGGCTCCCCTCGCGGCCCTCAAAGCCCGGGTAGACCCTCCTCAGGGCCCCTCCCCAGGCTACGTGCCCCTTCACTGCCGCGGTACCCCTCCTTAGTGGCCCCCCGGCCCCTTCTTCTTGGGGTCCCTTCGGCTGCCCTGTGCTCCTTCTCAATGCCCGCTCACTGTCCCCCGCGCCCCGCTCGGGGGATCTGTCCCAGATCGGCCCCAGGCGGGCTGCCGGGCCGCGCCCCTTACCTGGGACTCCGGGTGAGGACGAGCGGCTCGCTTCCTGACAGCGCCGCGGAACCGCTGGACCTGGCGGCGGGCGGCAGAAGGCTCACCGGGTTCGCGGAGCAGGGAGGTGGGGGGCGGGGCGGGGCGGGGTGGGTCCCCTCCGCGGCGACTTCGGGCCGAGGCTTGGGCTGCAGCGGGGCTGGGCTACTGCCGCGTCCAGGCCCCACCCTTGCCCCGCCCAGGGGCGGAGCCCGCTTTCGCCGGGCCCTCGGCTCCCGGCAGGTGTAGGGAATACGAGGTTTCTTGGGGACCCGAAGATCCCCAATACCTTGTTGACTATCGTGACTTATCTTAATGCTCACGCCTCGTCCCATAGACTGAACTTAGTAGGGTGATCAAAGGGCTTTGATGATAAAGTAGATGATGATGGGTTTGTAGCTCTGCCATTTCAAAAGCTCTTGCCTGTGCATTTATCACTTCGTACTCAAAGGAACCCACGGAGAGAGGCAGGATATGGATGACTGTCTACAGGTGGAAGCGAAGCCAGAAACCTGGGCATTGTTGCATACCCTATGCACTCCTTCACACCCTACATCCCATCAGCCTGGTAATAACGCCTCCATAACATATCCTGTGGAGAAGGGAATGGCAACCCACTCCAGTATTCCTGCCTGGAAAATCCCATAGACAGAGGAGCCTGGCAGGCTACAGTCCCTGGGGTGGCAAAGAGTCGGACACGACTGAGCGACTTTCACTTCATTTCACTTGAAGGTATCCTATCCCTTCCTTTCCTCTCCATCTCCACCCCTCTCACCCTGGTTCAGGTCTCATCACTTCTTGTTTAAACTAAAGCAACAGCCTCCCAGTGGGTCTCCCTGCCTCCACTCTTCAATCTACCATCTACATCAGCAGGTTGAGTGATTGTTCTATATGTCACCATGTTTACCTTCAACCCTGATGAAACAAACAAGACATTTCCAATGGCTCTCCATTACCAGCAGTAGCCTGGACTTTCTTTGTCATTAGAAAGTCCCAGCTCTTCCAGAGATGGCAGGTATAACACGTAAATAGAATCCTATCCTTCCATACAGACCTGGACTTCATTTCAAGTCTTCCTGAGGTCACAGGAACCAGCTGCCTCATTTGGCTTAGAATTATAATCCCTCCCCATAGTCAACCCCCTTCTCAAATCTTAGAGGTCTATTGTTGTTTAGTTGCTCAGTCATGTCCAACTCTCTGAGATCCCGTTAACAGCAGCTTGCCAGCCTTCCCTGTCATCACTATCTCCCGGAGCTTGCGAAAACTTGTCTATTGAGTTGGTGATGCCATCCAACCATCTCATCCTCTGTTGTCCCCTTTTCCTCATGCCTTCCATCTTTCCCAGTAACAGGATCTTTGCCAATGAGTCAGTTCTATGCATCAGGTGGCCAAAGTATTGGAGTTTCAGCTTTAGCATCAGTCCTTCCAATGAATATTCAGGGTTGATTTCCTTTAGGACCAACTTGTTTGATCTCCTTACTGTCCAAAGGACTCTCAAGAGTCTTCTCCAGCACCACAGTTTGAAAGCACCGATCCTTTGGCACTTGGCCATCTTTATGGTCCAACTCTCACATCTGTATAGGACTACTGGAAAAACCATAGCTTTGACTATACAGATCTTTGTCAGCAAAGTGATTTATATGTTGATGTAACTGACTCACTTTGCTGTACACTTGAAACTAACACAATGTTATAAATTAACTATACATCAATTTAAGAAAAAAATCTTAGACAACAAAGTCAGATATCAAAACATTTTCCCCTACATTCCATTATGACTTTATCTACAATTTGTCTCTCTGGCCCGAGGAGCCACCCAAAGGACAACCCCTCTGGTTGTCTGACTTCTCTCTCAGACTCATCTTTGAGCTCTTCTGAGCTTTTCCAGCCCCTCCCCACCATCCACATCCTGACAGCCCTTCCCACTGTGCCCTCTAGAATCCTGTTCTTTTGCCAACGAACTTTCCTACACCCTCTGCTTCTTCAGAGCATACTCAGGTTACTTCTTTGCCTTTATTAATGCTTGACACTCCCCCAGGACTTCTCTTGCAGCCTTCTGCAGGAAGGCTTCTCACTTCCATACTCTCCACATCCCACACAACCATGAGGTGGGGTTAGCATTGCCACTTCCACCCTTGTACAAAACTTCTTTCTCCTTTGGTCTCCAGACACACTACCTTCCACCCCTCTTATCAAGGACATCACTGGCCCCCAGTTACTCCTCTGCATTGAAGATTCCAACCTCTGGCTCATGGTCATTCGCGTTAGCCCTGTCCTGCCACCCTCTTGGTGCCTTTGGTAGCCATGTGGTTTCCTGATCCTTCAGTCCTTGGTCTCCTCTTCACTTTCCCTCCCATGGTCATACCTTGAACTTCTCAATCACACAGAACTAGTGTCTCTGTGATCTTAAAATCAAATATCCTATGCTGCCTGCTCCCTCACTGTCTTACTTGAGTTTTCTCATTTTCAAAATGGGTGTCATGATAATGACCATTCATTCTTCGCAGGAATAATGAGACATCACAAAAAACCCACCCTTTTGGAGTTGAGAGACAATAGGAGACCAGATGGAATTGGTGTACATGGCCTCAGGTCTTCTCATCACTTTCTCTTTCTTCCCTTGCATGTAGTAAAGTGGACAGAGCACAAACTTAGAACCAGACAGATGTAGTTTTTAATCCTTGTTATACTACACTTACTTGCTGTGTGACCTTATGTCAATTATCTCATTTTTCTGACACGTGCACCTCATTGTTATTTGTAGAAATAGTAATAATGTTGTGAAGATCAAATAAGAAAATGGCAAAGCTACTGGAAAACACTGAGTGCCAGGCACGTACAAAGCCCTCAATAAATAGGAAACACTGTAGTTAGAACAAAAAACCCTCCTTTTAAACCACAAGTGCCCTTCAAGAAGGATAAACTCTAATGTACAGAGGTCCCTTTGTCCTACTTAGGGCCTTGAGAAGTGCGGATATGTAAGTGTGAGGGGAGAAGGGAGACACTAACTTGCTCAGTGCAAAAAAGGAAAGGAATTTGGATTTACTCAGCAAAATGGGTGGGGGAAGTAATAAAGAGAGCTGGGAAGGGGAAAGGAAAAAAATGAGTTAGAAAATCAGTGTAAGGGTAGGTGCTGCATGGGTAAAGGGTCAGAAGTAACCTTCCCGTGGTAGATAAACAGGGTGTTTAGGCACTGGAATGCATTAAATGGGAGAAGTTGTTTTTGTCACACATACAATGTAATCATCTTCTGTGACTCTCAACACTTCAGTAAAGGCCATTACACTCAGGAATGCTTCCTGAGAGAGAAGAGTTGTATAAAAATTGAGCAATGGGCTTTGTTTTTCTGAATTTAAAAAGGAGAGTAGAAGCAGAGACTACGGGAGCACTAAGTCTTTGTGGAATCTGCAGAACAATTCAGCATGTCTTCCAACTGACAAGGGCCATAAAATGTAAAAACGGAGGTTCAATTCATGGCATTTAGATCTTAAAGGGGCATGGAGGTCATATCTGACATTTGGGCTGTATCATTTGTGCCTCTCTATTGATTAGCAGGTGATTACCAAAGAGAATACAGAAGAAATCATATTATATTGGGCAGTCTCCACTTCTAGATCTAAATGCCAAGTAAAACTAGGAAGAAAGACAAAATTCTACATGTTGCCTGGGATCAGACTGGCTAACAATCATAATCATTAAGGCCTTAAAATATACTGGATTCACTCATATCTTTGTCTCATTTAGTTCTCAGTGCAATCATGCAAGGTGTGGATTGCCATCCTCTTTCTAGAAATGAGGAAATAGAAGTCAGAATACTTAAATGACTTTCCAGGGTCACACATCTGATAAATGGAGGAACCAGATCTGAACCAGGTCTGTCTGACTCCAAGTCAAGAGCTCTTTATACTAGATTGCAGAATCATGGTTGCTTGGTGAACACCATTGTGGTTAAGAGTCCTATGAACAAAATTTCCTTATATCTTTTCTAGTCGTCAGTGTAGTCAGCCTTCTCTAGCTCCCAGTTTGCACATGACATATACAAGTGATGCTTTTTATTGAATGAGAATCAATCACTTAGCCTCATTTTACATCAACTATACTTCAACTTCAAAAAGAAAGAAAGGAAAAAAGAAAAGGTAAGAAGGTAGTAGCCTAAGTGTGAATGTCACTTGGAATGTTCAAATCTTTCCAAGGTTTAGATCTGTATCCCAGTGTGAGTCCCTCATAGCCAGCCTAGGAATGTAGCTCTGTTGGCAAGTAAAACATTTTTCTATGACCTCTTCAGCAGGTTGCCTCATATAACAGAGAAACCGGTGCAGGTACCTGGGAGTCACCAGAATGTGTAAAGCAGCTCTAGAAACATAAGGTTCATGAGAGGAATGGTGGAAGGCAGGGCTGAAAAGAGAAGCAGAGGCTGGCTGGTCTAAGGCCTTGGAAATCACACTATTGGGAATTTACTTTGCAAGCAAAAGGTTTGAAGCAATGGAGCAACCTGGTTATATATGCATGTATGAAAGACAGCTCTGGGGCTTTGTGGGTTGCTCAGGGGTAAAGAATCTGCCTACCAAAGCAAGAGATGCAGGCCTGTGTCAGGAAGATCCCCTGGAGGAGGAAATGACAACTCACTCCACTATGCTTACCTGGCGAATCCCACGGGCAGAGGAGCCTGGCAGGCAATAGTCCATGGGGTCTCAGAGTCAGACATGACTGAGCAAGCACACACACTCGTGCAGGCTGCAAATTACATTGGGGGAAAAAAAAAGAAAGATAGCTGTGACTGTGGTGGGTATGATAGATGGAGTGGGAAGGGGAGGGAGCAGGGAGAAAGGAGAGAGGGAACCCAGGTAGAGATTGCTATAATAATCCAGATGAAAGATGAAGAACTCATGTCAAGGCATGGGGAAAGTGGGAAGTAGAGGGATCCAATGTGTATTTAGGACCTGGTGGCAGATTAAATGTAAGATGTTGGGGAAAGGGAATTGGCAGAAATAACCAGGTAGACAGTGAAGCCAGTCAATGGTAATTGGAGTGGAAAAGTTCCTTCAACTTATGTGTTCGTGCATAACAATTACTCCCAAAAGTTCAGTGGGTTAAAATAGCAATAATTTGTTATTTCTCACAATTCTGTGGGTGGCTGGATGGATTCATTTGCAGATTTTATTGATATCTCAGATCATTTGTGAGCAGCATTCAGCTGGAAGGTCACCCCTAGGTCTGGCAGTTGGTGCTGGCTGAGGGCTGAGTGCCATAGTTTTTTCCCATGGGATTTCTAATCCACTGGCAAGGCCAGACCAGCTCACATGGTGGTCTCGGGGCAGTCTTCCAAGAGAGCAAGGCAGAAGACACAATCTATTGAGGCCTAGCCTCAGAAACTGAAAAACATCCCATATGCTGCATTCCAGTGGCCAAATCAAGTCACAAGCTTGGCCTAGATTCAAAGGGCTTTGATTGAGAAGAGCAAAGTCACTTTACAAAGAGGCATGACTAGAGATGGGTGGAATCTGTGGCCTTTAACCAGTCTACCACGGGGATGGGAACAGATCTGGATAATGAGAAAAAAGGGTTAAGCATTTCCAACACCACTTCTTGCACCAATCAGCCCTTTCTTCTTCTCTATGCCTTGGCTTTTTCATTTGTAAAATAAGTGAAAATGTGCAGTGGGGACACTGCCCCTTCACCAGGGCACACTGCTGTGCACATGGGTGGAACCACACATACATACACAGCATTCAGCATGTGAATAGTCAGAACCCAGGTCCCACCCACCACCCCTCTCTCTTGTCCGTCCTACCAGTCCTTCGCCAAAACCTATCTGTACTACTCCTGAGAGTGCTCCATCCCTTCCTTGTCACTGCATGGCCACAGCCTTCTCACTGTCCTAGACCCACAGTAGCCTCCAAACCTCTCATGTAACCACACTCCGACACTGCAGCAAAGGACTCTTCCAAACCCAGCTTAAATATGTTTAATATGCACATACAGCCTCTTGTGGTCTGCTCCCCCCACCCCTGTGACCTTCTAGTCTCATTAGTGGACACTCCCCCATCCTGCCCTAAGCTCCAGCAACATTAAATTACTTTTAGTTCCCAGAGTGTGACCTGTTCCATAACACTGCCTTGAATTTGTCTCAGTTTCTCCCACTACCTTGAATTCACTCATTCATTCATTCCCTCACCCACACAGCAGATAGTCCCTGATCCAAGATGTTCAGGGTCCATGCAAGATAGCAGGTTTTAAGACCCACTGACCTGAGTTCACAAAGGCATAGGCCAAGCTGCAACCCAATATGATCTCCTAGATCATTCTTAGAAGGGGTCAGGGATATTTGCTGAATATATAGGCATGTAGATATTCACAAAAGATTTCTTAACATCTATCACCTCATTCAGTTTTCACAGTAAACCTATGATGAAACGGGAATTGATTCATGCCATCGTGGAGGAGAGGAAGAACTAAGCAGCCAATGGTTTCTTAGCTACTGAAAGTAGGAAAAGCCAAGATTAAAATCAGCCACATTTGCCAAGACGTGGTGGCTATTTTCTCACTGTGGAACACATTAATGGGGAGGAGCCTAAGTGTTCCGTCCCATGCTGGGATGCAGAGTTGAGACTTAAGCTGAGTCTTCATGGATCAGTAGGAGTTAAACTCAGGGAGAAAGCACCCAGGCAGAAGGGCTAGCATGGGCCAAGGCCCAAAGGTATGAAATTATACAAAGGCTTCAGGGAACTTCAGGGATTGTAAGTCTCTGGAAGCACAGACATGATGGACGAAGTACAGGTGATAATGAGGTAGGAGGGTAAGTCAGAGCCAGAGGTCAGCCAGGGCCTGGGAAGCCATGCTGAGGATGATGGACTCAAAGATCAGGGAAATGTGGAGCTGTTACATTGCTTTCTCCAGAGGGGACACTTGGTCCACTTAATACTTTAGAAAGAACTCCATTTGGAGGATAATTACTTTACAATACAGTGATGGTTTTTAGCAAGAACTCAGTTTATACAGTGGAAATGGATCAGAGGTTCCAAGATACAGAGGACAAGGAGACCAGAGAGAAAGCTGGTGCAGTGACTTCAAAAGAAATTATGAGGGGACTTCCCTGATGATCCAGCGGTTAAGACTCCACGCTTCCACTGCAGGCGACACAGACTCCATTCCTGGCTGGGGAACTAAGATCCTACATGCCGTGCAGTGTGACCAAAAGAGAGAGATAATGAGCTTGAGCTGGGAGATGCAGTGGGACATAAAAGGATGAAAAAGATAAAATCTGGCAGCTAATTGGATATAGATGGGTGAAAAAGAAATGGAGGCAACTAGGGGAGTTTTGTGACTTGAGTGGTGCCATTCCCTATGAGAATAGGAAGAGAAGTGACAGACACACAGGAAGCGGGGTCCAGAAGAAGGAAAACAAGAGCCCAGTGGTAAAAGCAGCAATTTTATTTAGTTTTAAGCATGCCAACCAGAGGATCAGATGTTGGATGGCATCACCGACTCAAAGAACATGAGTCTGAGCAAACTCCAGGAAATAGTGAAGGACAGGGAAGCCTGATGTGCTGCAGTCCATGCGGTCACAAAGAATTGGACATGACTTAGGGACTGAATAACAACAATCAGCATCTCAGTCAGGCCTTTCCCATGAAGCCCAGAAGCAGAATCTAGCACTATCAACTCCCTCATCTCTGCCTCCCTTGCCCTCTGGGCCTCCCTTTCCCTAGCTGTTAGAGAATACGTAGTCCGTAATTTGACACAGACAATGACTAGACAGCATCCTGTTACCAGGGTTTTGGCTCAAAATCTAGTTAAGATTTACTGAGGAGCTAAATGAACCTCAAATCATCTCTCCCCTACCATCCAACATGGGCACACCCTCTGTAGCCTTGGGATGCTCACTTCCAAGGATGCAGAGACAATCTCCTTCAAGGCAGACTGCTTTGTCTTTGGACAACTCTTGTTGTCATGAAAATCCTCTTCTTTACTGACATCTGCCTGTTCATAGCTTACATCCTCTACAACCAATCCTTCATCATTACGTCAGTCACTCATTCTTTCTACAAAGATTGGTTTGTATGTGCTAACACTTAGTGTTTCTGGCACAGAGTTCACAAATGTGAACTAAACAGACAGAACCCTTGCTTATATGGAGGTTATGAATCCTAGAAGGACAGACAAACAGTAAATAAGGAAATAAAATCTAACATAATTCAGTTAGTGATGAGCACATTTAAGGAAATAGTACATCAAGGTGATGGGATAGAAAATGACTGGCTTGGGGTGGTTTAGTCTCCGAGTCATACCCAATTCTTGTGACCCCATGGACTGTAGCTCGCCCAGCGCCTCTGCTCATGGGGTTTCCCAGGCAAGAATACTGAACTGGGTTGCCATTTCCTTCTCCAAGGTGTGTTCCTGACCCAGGGATCGAACCTGCATCTCCTAAATTGGCAGGCAGATTCTCTATTGCTGAGCCACCAGGAAAGCCTGAAAGTGACTAGAGGAGGGGCTATTTTAGAAAGAAAGTCTCTCTAAGTGACATTTGAGTTGAGACCTGATGGAAGAGGAGTCAGCCCATTTCAGGGATGAGGCACTTAAGGGGCTGAGAAGACAGAAGATTCTCCCAGAGTGAAACCATGGCTAACTGGTCTCACCAAAGCCTCCCCCTCTTGCAGAGTGTTTACATGGCAGTGGCATTTGCTCAGTTATGGTCAGTGGCTGGTGGTTCTTGTGTCCACAAGCCCACCCTGGGGACAAAATCCCCCTCAGTCTCATCAGTTATTACTCACAACTGACCAGTCCTCTTTCTGGATCATTTCTGTTAAATAAGGGGATTTAATTAAAATGAACTCAAAGGTTTTCTAGGATGACCAGTGTGGGATAATTAAAAGGACATACACTTTGGAATCAGAGAATTTGTTGTTGATGTTGTTTAGTTGCTAAGTCATGTCTGACTCTTTTGCAACACCATGGACTGTAGCTCAAATCCAACTTTCACCATTTGCTAATATGTGATTGAAGTACTGTTGATCATACAGGTTGCTGATCTGTAAAATGGGAGTCAGAATTATTTCATTAGCTCCTTAAAAGAGTTCAATCAAAAAATGATAGTGTATGTAATTTAGGGGATGCTCAATAGGATATTCAGTAACATCAGATAATTTTGGGGATCTGACAACTCTTACAACTAGTTATATCATGCTTGCCAATGACTTCTCTCATCAAATACATGTCTAGGGAACTTAAGAACAGTTGCAACTTTCTTAGAAGCTATAAAATGTCAGGTTGCCTCTCTAATCTTGGGAAAATATCTCTGTCCTCTTTCTCAGAGGGCTTGCTGAAGGATATCGCTCAGGCTTTGTGACTGTTTGCAAAAGCTCAGTCTTATCCTCCCCCTTGTGCTTTAAAAGGGAACTGCATTCTCTCAGGATTGATCAGTCTTCAGTTCAGCCTGAATATAGGGGCTGAAACGAAGGGGATTAACATTTGGTAAGCACTTAACTTAAGGAAACTTGGGCACTTAAGGAAAGATATACCCATCTGAATGCAGAGTTCCAAAGAATAGTAAGGAGAGGTAAGAAAGCCTTCCTCAATGAATAATACAAAGAAATAGAGGGAAAACAATAGAATGGGAAAGACTAGAGATCTCTTCAAGAAAATTAGAGATACCAAGGGAATATTTCATGCAAAGATGGGCACAATAAAGGACAGAAGTGGTATGGACCTAACAGAAGTAGAAGATATTAAAAAGAAGTGGCAAGAATATACAGAAGAACTGCACAAAAAAGATCTTAATGACCCAGATAACCATGATGGTTTGATCACTCACCTAGAGCTAGACATCCTGGAGTACAAAGTCAAGTGGACCTTAGGAGGCATCACTGCGAACAAAGCTAGTGGAGGTGATGGAATTCCAGCTGAGCTATTTCATATCCTAAAAGACGATGCTTTAAAGTGCTGCACTCAATGTGCTAGCAACTTTGGAAACCTCATCAGTGGCCACAGGACTGGAAAAGATCAGTTTTCATTCAAATCCCAAAGTAGGGCAATGCCAAAGAATGTTCACACTACCACACAATTGCATTCATTTCACATGCTAGCAAAGTAATGCTCAAAATTCTCCAGGCCTAGCTTCTTCCATGGATAGACCTAAACAAAGGAAAGAACTGAAAAAATCAGTGATGTTTATTGCATGATAGGATAAAATGCAACCTCATTAACAAATTCAACCAAATCCTTTTCTCTCTACATTCATCTCCCACCAACAACCCTCTTGATCCCTGTTCTCTGGATATACGGAATGACTTACAACTTCCGGAACCTGCTTAGCATTTTGCACAGGCCTTTGTTTCTACATTGAGTGCCTTCCTGAATACCCCTCCTTTATAAAGAAGACTCCTCCCTACTCATCCTTGTATCTATCTCATTCTTACTTGGAGGGAATTTAATCACTCCTTTGTACTACTTCTGGACTTTAGGATTGCAATTGGTACATGATAGCTAAAGTAAAATGTTCAGCCCTAGGAAACTGGGCCCATGATTTTATACAGCAAGTATTCATTTATAGTATACTCATGGATTGAGGAGCCTGGCAGGCTGCAGCCCATGGGAGTTGCAGAAGAGTCAGATACCACTTAGCGACTGGGCACACGTACACAGGCATAGCTAAAGGTTCTGAGCACTGGGACTTCCTTAATGGTACAGTGGTTAATACTCCAGGCTCCCAATGCAGGGAGTCAGGATTCGATCCCTGGTCAGCAGACTAGATCCTGTGTGTGCATGCTAAGTCGCTTCAGTCGTATCCAGCTCTTTGCGACCCGATGAACTGTAGTCTTCCAGGCTCCTCTGTCAATAAGATTCTCCAGGCAAGAATACTGGAGTAGGCTGCCATGCCCTCCTCCAGGGGATTGTGCCGACTCAGGGATCGAATCCATGACTGTTAGGTCTACCTGCATTGGCAGGGGTTCTTTAGCACTAGCACCACCTGGGAAGCCCGGATCCTGTGTGCCACAACTAAAACCCAGTGCAGCCAAGTAAAGATAAAATGAAGCTACTGAGCACTAGACATACAATAATAAGAAAGTCAGATACAGTCCCCAGTCTCACAAAACTTACACTCTGCTAAGGAAGGCAGACCTTCACAACTAACCACATCAGTAATTACTATTGTGATTATTGTTTTGAAGGGAAACTGATGGGAGATATAAAAGAAAGAGCTGTATTGGTGGTGTGATCACGGAATATTTCACAAAGCAACATTTAGGTGGGATTTCTGAAGAATGAGTTGGGCAAATGTATGGGGAAGGGCACTCCAAATAAAGGGGAAAACATGTGTAAAGACCATTGAGTAACTTGGGAAAAAACGGAAAGAAAACCAATGTGGCTGGAATTTGTGATAGAATGAGAATGACGTGCAGTGCAGCTGGAGAGAGACTTGGGAGCCAGATTATACAAGCCATTTAAACATTATTGATTTTGGACTTTGTCCTGGAACTAATGGAGGAGAGTCAGCAAAGAGTATCAAGCATGAAAAATGAAACAATCAGAACTCTGTTATAAAGAGAGCAGTCCCTGTGGAGACCATCTGGAGACAGGGGCAAGGATGGATGCAAGGAAACCACCTAAATAGCTATTCATTTATTTAGCCATCTTATTAATATTTATTGAATGCCTACCACATGCCAGATTCTATACTAGGCCTTGAGGATACAGCAATTAACAAGATGGATAAAAGCCCTACCTGATGGATCGTACACTGTAAAAGTCTAGGTGACAAATGCTGGTGGTTTAGATGACATTGGTGATGATAGGATTGAAGAAGAGTGTGTTAGTCAGCTTGGGCTGCCATCATCCAGTACCACAGACTATGCGGGCTAACAACAGATTTGTTTCCTCACAGTTCTGAAGGCTAGAAGTCTGAGATCAGGATTGATTTCCTAAGGCCTCTCTGCTGAGCTTATAGAGAACCGTCTTCTCCCTGTGCCTTCGCATGCTCTTCCCTGTGTGTGTCTGGGTCCTAATCTCTTCCTCCGAGAATATCGGTCATATTGAATTAGGACCTACCCATATGACCTCATTTTAACTTAATTAGTTCTCTAAAGTCATATCTCCAAATACAGTCACATTTGGAGGTTGGGGGTTAGGTCTTCAACATATTAATTTGGAGATAGATACAATTCAGCCTATAACAAGGATTTAAAAAATATCTAGGAAAATGAATGAACAATAATTGATGATTAAGGAGTAAGAGAGAAGGAGATGTCAAGGATGGGTGTCAGGTTGCAAGCACGCTCAGTCCCTAAGTCATGTCGGACTCTTGTGACTCCATGGACTGTAGCCCACCAGGCTCCTCTGTCCATGGGATTCTTCAGGCAAGAATACTGGAGTGGGTTGCCACTTCCTTCCTTTCTTCAGGTTTCTGGCATGTAAAATAATAGGGTGATGCTATTGACTTATTTGATAAGGAACACTGAAAGTAAGTTCTCTCTTCACCAGGATCCATTTCCTGTTTTTCAGTTGTTGTGGTCCTCTTTGGAGTCCTAAAGCAATGTACAAAAATATATAGTTTGGCCAGCAGCATATCACAATATTTATTGGCCAATGAAATCAAATACATGGAGGAAGGGTTGGATCATCCATGTAAGTCTGAATGAGAAGGAGCTTTCAAAAATGACTTTATTAGTCAAACTTTCCTCATTGACTTCCAGTCTCATATCTCCTACCGTTATCTTAGCAGGAACCATTTAGGTGGAGTTCTCAAAGCCAAAGTGTAACACTTAGAGTGTTAAAGAGAGAATGAGGTGAGGAAAGCTTGACCATGAGTGTGCTAAGTCTCTTCAGTCATGTCTGACTCTTTGCAACCCTATGGACTGTAGCCTGTCAGGCTCCTTTTGTCCGTGGGATTCTCCAGGCAAGAATACTGGAGTGGGTTGCCATTTCTTTCTCCAGGGGATCTTCCCAACCCAAGGATGGAACCCAGATCTCTTATGTCTCCTGCACTGACAGGTGGGTTCTTTACTACTAGCACCCCCTGGGAAGTGGATCAGGCTAAATAGCACATAAGTCCACAGATGGTTTGCTTTTAGATGAGAAATATTTAAGTATTTAAATATTTATGCTTATTTAAGTTTGCACAGGAATAACCCAACAGGGATAGAGAGATTAATTATATAAGGGAGAAAAGGGAACATTTATAGGAAAAAAATGTCTGAAGACAGGGAGGGGATGACTGCAGAACTCAATGGATGGATTAGCCTCTGAAAAGTAGAAATTGGACTTCCCCGGTGGCACTAGTGGTAAAGAATCTGCCTACCAATGCAGGAGAAGCAAGAGACCCAGTTCAATCCCTGTATCGGGAGGATCCCCTGAAGTAAGCAATGGCACCCCACTCCAGTGTTCTTGCTTGGAAAATTTCATAGGAAGAGGAGGTTTTTGTGCTTTATTCCATGGAGTTGTAAAGAGTCGGACACTACTGAGCAACTGAGCACAGGACAGAAGTAGAAAATATCTTTCACTGGAATAAAAGGGTAGGATAAAAGGAGACAGATGCAGGGAAGGGGTGTAGATTTATCAGTAAAAAGTTGAGGGAGTTATATCAGAAGATCTGGATAAGGTCAAAGTGTAATGGAAGATATTTATCAGTTAGGTTGAAAGGATAAACAGTTGATTGTAATCAGAGAATATTTCTGAATTCAGAGTTTCAAAGGTAAAAGAGTTTTGAGTGATAACACAATGAGACCATTGGAGTGGGTGGGTGTCTGAAATGGAGTGGAAGTTATTGATGATAAGGAGGTCAAATAAACAAGAGGCCAAGGTAACAGATGATGTTTTTCCATGGATTTTCATGGCAAGTAATGGGAAGCCAAGCTTCAATTGACTTAAATTATTGGAATATCAGCTCATATATCTTGAAGTGTGCAAAGAGGATTCAAGGTTGACTTAACCCACTGCTCCAACCATGTTTCACTTCAATTTTTTCAATATTTCATCCCCTTCATGTGTTGGTTTCACAGTTCATCTAGTAGCAAGTAAGAATATCCTGTGAGACCTCTCAGAATTTCTAAAATATCAATTTGAGTTATAAATCATTTCAAGAGATAACTTGTTATCCGAACTTACTTAATCTGGAAAGTCTTTCTAGGGGCACTAGTGTTGCATGAAATATACTTTAGGAAACGCTGCTATAACCTTGTTAAGCAACAGTTACTGACTCCTACAGTGGCTAGCCACAGAAGTTTATACTCTGGTTCACGTAAGAAAAAAAAAATTTGTTAAACAACACTGACTAGATCACAAACTACCTGGGGATGCTGGAGTACCAGGCTTGGGGGTATACACTAAAGACTTGCTGGGGAAGACATAATTGCTGTCACCACTAAGCACTGAATTTGTACTGCTGACACCACTAGCCTCCAACACTGGACACCTCTATGGGCACTATAATCACCACTGCCTCAAGAACTCAGTCTTCCTGCGAATGGTATATCTTGTGCTGCATGAAAGTGTACCTGATTGGGCAAGCGGGGGTCATTTGCCTGTAGTCTAGCTGCAAAGGAAGCTGGAAAAGCAATTATCTGGTATTTCCAACTTCTAAAACGGAAAGAGGGTCCCACCTCCCTCCAAAACTTAAAAGGTAAAGGATTTTCAGAACCTAGGAAAGATGATTTACTGCAATACCTAAAAATAATTTTAGGTATCTATATAATATACTAATTTCTTTGCCCAACCTGAACTATATTATTTCCCACCTTGTCATATTTAAACTTAAAAAAACCTCAATATAATGCAATTCAAAATACAATTACACCACTCACCAAAAGTGGTACAATCCAAAGTCTCATCATTTACTACATCCAATTACAAATGTAGAACTTCTAAGTGGTATTTTTGGAATATCATTTAAATATGACATCTTTTCTAAAATATGTGTGTATGTATGTACGCATGCATGTATGTACATATTTAGCTGTGCTGGGTCTCAGTTGCATTAAGTGGGATCTTTAGTTGTGGCATGGGAACTCTTAGTTGTGACACGTGGGGTCTAGTTTCCTGACTGGGGATCAACCTCAGGCTCCTGGCATTGGGAATGCAGAGTCTTAGCTACTGGACCACCAGGGAAGTCTTCTGTGTATATGATAGCTTAATTAGGAAGTTCACCACTATAATAAGCAAGGTTCTGTTGTGGATGATAGGAACCATGCTAGCTATTTTAATCAGAAAGCATTTAATGCAGGGAATTAGGTACTGAAATGATCAGAGGAACACACACTAGCCTGGTCCCAAAGAAGGACTCCAAGAAAGTCATCATCTGTCCTGACATAGGCAATGAAACTTGATATCAATCTGGAAGGTAGAGAACCAGGAATCTGCTCTCCAAGGTTCTGGTTCTGGAATCACACCAATCTGTCCATCACATAATCTTAGCCATCATCTGGAATTAAGGAAGCTGTTGTCCTCCTGGAATACACTGTGATAGGTATTAATACAACCTGAGATCAGGAAGCTGCTGCCAGAATAGCTGACTCCAGAGCCACGTCACACCTGCAAAGTCACACCAGCGAAAGGGAGGCCTCCCACTCTACAACTCTTCCCCAGCATTTCCATCTTCAGATCTCACATGAAAACATCACTGTAAAGTGTGTTCACTGCTCAGAAAATACTGAGTGAGACAGCATGATGGCAAGTTGGGCAGTCGGCAAGGGGCACAGATGGTGGTACCAGAGCAGAAACTTGGCGGAAGGGAATTCCAGATTAGGATTCCAATGAAATCAGATCACTGCTTCATCTGACATCAAAGGGATCCAGTGTAATTAAACTGACACAAGGGGGAATTCCCTGGCAATCCAGCAGTTAGGACTCAGTGCTTTCACTTCCAGGGGCCCAGGCTCAATCCCTGGTCAGGGACTATAATCCCACAAGCTGAGCAACATGCCCCGCACACACACACCCTTAAACAAAGCAAAACAACAAAAACCTGACAGGAGGGACCTTGCTGGAGTGTCTGGATTGTGTCGCCGAGTCTAGAGATCCAGGGCTGTTTGCTGCAACTGACAACTGGGGCACTCAGCAGTGACAGGTGGCAGGATATCCTATGACCGTGATTAGTGGCCCTGATGCTCATGGCCTCGAATGGCACGGGAGAGGTACCCAATGAGAGGAACAGAAGTGAGGAGCTGGAAGGGCCACCTAGAAGGGCCTTAGATAAAGGGGCCAAGTGCATGGACTGAATAGCGGAGGCTGATAAGAAAATGGACTTCCCAGCAGATGCCTTCATGGAAAGGTGTGCCAAGACCAGGTAGCATACATTATACCTCAGAAGATGCTAGCCTGGGCAGTGTCTCTTATCTGAGGTCCTGACATCATATAATTCTCTGAGACTTAATGCCATCCAGGCAAAGAGAAAAAAAAAAAAATCCTGAAGCTGACCTAGTTTAAACCTCAAATAACCTAAAAACCTTGAACCTGACTTTAAGAGGTTTTGCCGTCTTCATGCATAATGACAGTTTAAAAGGAATTGTTATTGGAATATACAATTGTTTCTTTTTGTAATTGTATTAGTTGAAGATTTACACACGGCCTAAGTCATTGATGCAATCCTTGAGTTGGTTGACTTGAATACAAATTACCTAATATGGTGTAGTAGCTAAAGGCATAGATACAGGGGCCAAATTGCTCACATTCAAATCCCAACTCTGATCCCAGTAGCTTAGGTGAATTATTTACCCACTGTGTGCCTCCATATCCGTATCTATTATTTTATAAAGCACAGATGATGATGGAAATGGAACCAACTCCATCAGGTTATTATTAGGATAAAATGAGTTAATGTGACTGGAGGATTTAAAACAGTTCCTAGCACACAGTGCTGTATAAATATTTGCACCTTCAGCTGAACCTGTAGTCTTGAAACTTCTGTGGTTGCATGATCCCTGAAAGAATTTTGGAAAACTATGCACTTTCAAGTTGACATCGAAAGCTTGCACCATTTAAATAATTGCAAAGGACATAATTTTTACTGTACCGTAAATATTAACATTTAGAAAAAGTCGTTATGTCACTTGTTAAAAATATATCCATTAGAGCCTAAGTACCACGGGAATTTTATATCCACTTACCCACTTAATTTTTTCCCACCTTATTCACTTAAGATTAATAGATTCTAAGGTTCTTAACAGTTGGGAATTTCACATCATTCTTCTTTTTGAATTTGTATTTCACTCTATCCACAGAATTATAAACTAACATAATGTATTCATTGGAGTAGGAAATGGCAGTCCATTCTGTATTCTTGCCTGGAAAGTTCCACGGACAGAGGAGCATGGTGGGCTGCAATCCATGGGGTCACGAAGAGCTGGACATGGCTGAGTGAGCACACACAAAGGATTTATATGCTTAAAACTCTCTTACTGGTCATCGCCATGTCACACCTCTCAATAGTAAATGTATATATTTAATTGGAATTAAAATGCTGAAAGTTCCTTTGGCTATAAGAATCTATGTTAGACAATTTTTGCATCCTATTTTACAACCTCTTGCTTTTTCCCACTTTGGCAGTCACTGTGGTAACCAGCTACATTTGGAGGGTGAGGACACCACCATAAAGCTGCATTCCCTTATCTCTTGTTTTATGTTTCCATGGCTCTTTGTGGCCTCTGTGTCTGTTCTTCCAGGAAATTAGCTCCTTGGTGGTAACTCTGGACCAATGAGGTAACCAGCTCAACAATCTACTTTGGTTCTCCCTCCTGTACTTCAGTTTCACCAGTTCCTCATTACTGTTCGTTAGAATCTCTTCCTAAAATATATTACCTATATAGGCCTTATCTCAGGCCCTGCTTTTAGGGGAACTTGAGCCAAAACCTCAGAGTTAACATTTTTCTTCCAGATTCAGCTATTGTTACAAGAATTATTATTAGTATGTCAATCAAAATAACACACATTACAAATTATAATAATTAACACTAAAGTTTTATTAAAACTTTAATAAAACTACATTTCAGTGACATGACTTTTTAAAAATGTCATCATATATCTGTGGGAAGAACATTACTTAGAGCTATGAGACAGGATATTGAGTATTCACAAAATGTTAAAAAAAAATTTTCAAACAGATTCTAAGCATATGCCAAAGTTTTAGCTTATTAATAAGGACCAGCAAGATGACAAAATCAATTCAAAGTTGAAATAAGATTATTAAATCAGATACAGAACTGGTTAATGGGCCTATCTTTTCCCTGGGAAAGAAATCATTTGCTTATTAGTTTTCTGTAAGTTAACATGTAACTCTATAAAGTGGTAAAATGTCTGTATCCTAATTCATAGTAAATCAAGGACTTCCCTGGTCATCCAGTGGTTAAGAATCTGCCTTGCAGTGAAGGGTTGAGAGTTTGATCCCTGGTCAGCAAACTAAGAGCTCACATGCTACAGAGCAACTAAGCCGGAAAGCCGCAAAGGAAAAGATCCTGCATGATGCAATGAGGATCCCTTGTCCCACAGCTAAGATCTGACACAGCCAAGGAAATAAATATTTAAAAAAAAACAGTAAGTCAAACTAAGCTAGAAAGTCAGTTAACCCTTTAGGCAGGCTTGTTACAACAATGCTGTGTGCTTGCCTGCTCAGTCACTAAGTCATGTCTGACCCTTTTGTGACCCATGTAGCCCGCCAGGCTCCCCAGTCTGTGGGATTTTCCAGGCAAGAATACTGGAGTGGGTTGCCATTTAATTCTCTGATTTATTCATTTAATAAATATTTACTAAGTATCTCCTTTGTGTCAGACATATCAAGAATCTTGTCACATACTCTGAATAATACTGAAGTACTTGCCCTCCTGCAGCTTACATTCTCAAAAAGAGGTACAGAATGAACTTGTAACTTCAGCATAGTTACGAACAGAGCCTCTGTCACTGTTTCAGTGGAGGTGATACCTTATTAGATCCCTCTTTTTATACTGTTGAAATAATATACAGGGTAAAGAAAAAGAGAGTATGGGGGAGGGTAGGCTGTTACTATCAATAAAGTCAGTGAAGCTTTAAACGAGAAATGAAGGAGCAAAGCCTGTAGACAGCATAGGAAGAGTGGCCCAGGCAAACGCAACAGCAAATGCAGACTCTGATGCAGGGAGGCCCCAATGTTAACATTAAAAATTAACATTTTTCCTAATGTTAATATTATTTTCTTGAAGGAGGCAGGAAAAGCTTTAAGCAGGGGAGTGACATGGTCACATCTGTGTTTTAGAAAGATTACTCTGAGGGAAGTTAAGGACGATGGATGACAGGAGAGAATATCGGAGGCAAATAGTCAAATCACAGGCTGTAACAGTAAATAGGAAGTAGAAAAGGCCTGTCCTGTACAAAACAGTGACAGTGAGGATGGAGGGAATTTGGGTATTTGAAAAGTAGGAGAGACAAGCTCTGATGTCCATTAGAATGTGGGAGATGCAGGTGTGGGAACAGCCCTAGGTAGAGCTCCTGGATTAGGCCCTCAAGGTTAGTTTTCTTCCTGAAGTGATCTCCCTCCATTCCCCAATAAGAAAAAGGCCATCACAACACATTTCCTTTTAAAGTTTTATTAAAGTTTAATGGAACAATTAATATTTTTTCTTTTTTTGTTGTTAATCCCAGTACAAAAATACAGTTGACGACTTGACAAAAATGGCTCCATCTAGGGCTAGAAGGTTTCTTCAACAGTAATGGGGGGAAAGAAAGCATGCTTCCAGCTGGGGCCAGTCCAGAGCACACAGCCATTCCTGCACACACATGCGTGCAGGCAGGGAAGCCAAGCCAGAGACGAGAAAGGAAGTTGCAGGCATTCAGGAAGAGGCCCAAGATTATTCCCAGGGGAAAAAGAAGAGACAGCTGAGCTCATTGGTGGGGCAGAATTGCAGCTTTACATTTAGAATTTGTTGTCTTAAATGATAAGCTCTTTCTGCAATTTTTAACATTCTAGAGAAGATGCTTTTTGGTCTCTTTTCACCACCAAGGTGAGTTAAGCAGGAGGAAATGGACAGATTCAAATACTGCAGTGTGAGGAGTACATCTCCAAATGGCTCAAGTTTTATGTCCAAAGGTGTCAATCTTTACCTTCAATGACAAAGAGATATTTAGGTGAGAGGGGACAGGACAAGGAAGTCTGCCACACTCTGCTGGATCACAACCATGGAGACCAGTTTCTGGCAGCAGAATTCTTCCAACAGTGAGAGGACCCCTTCCCACGTGGGAAGGAGCAAGGTTTCCCAATCCGTTCAATTGTTCTGATTCCTCAGTATTCCCTTCCCTGCTGCTTTCTTCCAGAATAATAACTTTGAGGAAAGAAGGGATGCATTTGTGTTACAACTCATCTTCCAGATGTTTCTCTCTGAAGGCATCACCCGTCAGCCTTTCCTGAGCTTCCTTCATCCCCTGAACAACTGTGAAATAAACATTGAGGGGAAAAGTATAAAGCAGGACAACCAACACATAATTTTATGTTTTAGGAGAAATATAAAAGGAGCACAGGATCTGGATTTAAGATCTAATTCTGGATTTTAGCCCAGGAAAGTCTCTTGAATTTGTTTTCCCATCTATAAATAAGGTGATGTTACTAACTTCAAACAGATTATAAAAATTAAATGAGAGAATGAATAATAAATGTCCTTTGTAAACTATGAGGTTCTACAAAAATGTTATTTAGCAGTTACTTTGGCTTACCCTCCAGGATTAGAGTTGAACCCCTGTCATAAGCTGGAAATATACACAACACTAAGGGAATAGAAAGCATCTTCCTATCACCTTCATCACCTGTTCGGGATGAATGCTGCATTTATTTCATTTTCTGTGGAGGTTACACTGATATGTGAGCATGTACATGTGCTTGGAAGGAGGATGGTCTTCACGGAAAGAGGGTCATATGTCCAGTACTAATTATGTATGGAAGTCAAGTTCTCTGGCAAAAGGGAAACTTGGATGGCAGGCCCTGGGTGGACAGGAGATGATTCTTCTTGTCTATCTCAGAAATCAAGAAGGGAAGCTGGGTACAGGCTCCCTGTACAATGGCAGGCCAGGTATTAGGGTTGAGCCACAGTCTGTGGATCTCAGAAGGGATACCAGGTAGTGAAGTTTGTTATACCCCTTTAGTTTTGCCCAAGCCTTTAGTAAAGCCAGGTTTGAATATTTCAGCTTCATGTCAGCTGAGCCATGGGGAATTCAGGTAAGGGTTCTGTGTCCATATCTGGACTATTATATTAAAGGATGATGCCCATGTCAAGATAGCAGTGGTAACTGCATGAAATTCTAAAAGGAAGGTGAATTTCAAGGGTCAAGAGTTGGGAACCTAGACCCTTGGGCAACCCTCAGTTGCCCTTCTCTATGTGGAAAACTTCCCTTTAATACCAGCCTCCAGGGATCTGCTTTTGGGTAGGGAAGACAACATTCTCCTTACCCATGGGAAGGAGAGGATAACCTCTCCAGATCTTTCCTCTCCCTATACTGAGAAATAAGAGTGCTGAGGACTCAAAATGTAAAAAGATCAACAAACTGGCAGCATGGCAAAGGAAGACACACGGCAACTTAGCAATAACCCTCTTTTACAGATGGCAGGGAAAATTCAGAAGGAAAACAGTGACAGTATGTGGCATGAATTCCAACTTCTGCCTCTAGAATGGTTGCACTCAGGATTAGAGAACAAAAAAGCATGACTGACTTATGAGTTCAACCTTCTCTCACACGTTTGTGCTGACGCTGTTCATGACTCATGCACTCTCCATGTTGGGCTACACCTGACACACACACACACACACACACACACACACATACACACACACACTTTCCCCTTGCTTCCTTAGCTTGAAATGTCCCCCCCACACACACTTTCCCCTTGCTTCCTTAGCTTGAAATGTCCTCTTCAGATCTGACCATAGAGACAAATTCTTACCTCTCTACATCAAGTCAGGATTAGAGAACAAAAAAGCATGACTGACTTATGAGTTCAACTTCTCTCACACGTTTGCGCTGGTGCTGTTCATGACTCATGCACTCTCCATGTTGGGCTACATCTCACACACACACACACACACACACACACACACTTTCCCCTTGCTTCCTTAGCTTGAAATGTCCCCCCACCACACACACACTTTCCCCTTGCTTCCTTAGCTTGAAATGTCCCCTTCAGATCTGACCATAGAGACAAATTCTTACCTCTCTACATCAAGTCAGTTTACTATCTATGAAACCTTTCAGAATTGATCATCTAACAGCATTCCCCTTCCTTTGAATTCTTACAATAGTGTTAATGCAGTGGAAAAAAAACTAAGTTGTAGACTGAAATCCTGGCTCTGTGACTTATTAACTGTGAGTGCAAGGGCAAGTGACTGTTTCTGGAAGCCTCAGTTCTCCAGTTTCCTGTGGGTCAGTTAGCTTCCTAGTGGATTGTTAAGAAGCTAGAGGAGGGGCTTGCTCTTCTCTTTCTTCTATATCCTATATAGCATCTAGCCAAAAGTGAGATGCAGAAGATGCTTAGCTAACATGCTGAATTAGTTCCCCATCAAACCTTACATGCGGTTCATTCTAGTGAAACCTAGCAGCAACCCTCCCTCTTCTCTTTCAACGTACCTTGCTCAGCACTGATGTAGAAATACTTGTAGCTGGGGTTTCCACTCTCATTGATGATTTCAGGACGCACTTTGCCACTGGGATCTATTGTAGACAAAATGGCACAGGGGCTGCAATAACTACAACAGACAGGTACTTCAAGCATTATATGATATACAAGGCCTTCTGGAAAATGAGACCTGCCCATCTTTGCAGCCCACTATCTCACCACCCTGCCCCCTGTGTTTACAAGGCAATCAAAATGAATCCCTCAAAATTCCCTGAACACAACCCACCCACCCCCAACCCCCAACCATGCCAATATGCTGTTCCGTCTTTCTGGCATGTTCCTTTTCTGCTTGATGATAGTGGGATCCTGTATTTTTATTTGTATTCCCCATAGAATCTAGCAGAATGCTGATCAAAGACAAGGTGGTCATTAAACATCTCTCAGGAAACTGTTTCTGAAAAAGACACTTGTCTGGTTACAGCATCCTGTCACCTCAGCTGTGCTGCAGGGCAAGGGTGGGGACCACAGCTCCTCTCCGTCCCTGGGGAGCCCTGCACGGTGCTTAGCTTACGGCTGATGCACAGGTGACTGCTAAATGCATCAGTAGATGATCGGTACTCTCCCACTGCTCACAAAAGCAGTTAGTTTGGGCAGGGTGGGGGGAGGGGTTCTTTTACTGTTTATTACAAAAGCAGCTAGTTAATGGGAAAAGTTTTCCTTCAGACCTGAGGCTCTGGCATTTAGAATCCATCACTCTCTTTTGAAAATGGCCTTTCTTTTTTTTTTTTAAGCCATAACAATATCATTTCTCTAGGTGGAGTCAGTGCTTTGATGTACTTCTCTCTCCTTTTGTACCATGGATCCCCAGATTAAGACCTTTCACCTTACCCAGGAACAGGATTCGTGGAATGTAACCCCCATCAGGGCTGAAATCTTCATCTTTGGGCTCCTCTTCATCCTATTAGGTGTAAACCTCATGTCAGATCATGCTCCCTCTCTCCTTAAAACCTTTCAGTGGCTTCCTGTCCCACTCAGGGTAATTAAGTCCTTGAAGTAGCCTGAGAGGCCCTACATGACCTCCTACCTGGGCACTTCTCTAGTGCCATGTCTTACCCCTTGTTCAGTTTTTCCCAACCACACTAAGTTGCCTGTTGTTGCTATCGTTAAACAAGCAAGGCATGCTCCCCACTCAGGCTCTGGACTTGCTCTTACCCTCTGTCTGGACACACTTCTCCCTTCATCCAGGTGGCTCACTCCCTTTTCTGCTTCAAATCTTTGCTCAAATGCCACCTTCTTTTCTAACCACCTAATTAAAACTGCAAACTGTCCCCTCCATCCTTCATTTTTAGCCACAGCATTTACCACCAACTGACATATTTGTCTGCCTCCCCATATTCAAGTCCTCACATGTAATTTAATGCCATTAAAGAAATTTGTCTCCCTTGTTTATTGCTTATTCCCAAAACCTACATCACTGATTTGCAGTTTTTCTTGAATGCATGAATTGATAAGATTGACATTTTAGTACAACTGTGAACTTACAGCCCTCCCAAGAGACATGACCACACAGCTAGCTTTCTTTCTAAGAAATCTCTCAAGTTGGGGAATGCTCATTGAACACATCTCTGTTTTCTTTAAGTGATGATTCTAATTTACCATAGAAAATGGTGGAGTTCAGATAGACAGGAATCAACAGTAACTTCATCATTTATGGTGTGATTCCCATTTCAAAAGGTATACCAAACAATATAACTTTGCTTTCAGTGAGGTGTGTCAGCATTCAGGATATCTACTAGCTTTATTTTTTATCTTTAAAAATTATTTATTCTTGGCTGTGCTGGATCTTCACTGCTGCATGGACTTTTCTGTAACTGTGGTGAGCAGGGGCTATTCTCTAGCTGCAGTGCGCAGGCTTCTCACTGTGGTGGTTTCTCTTGTTGCAGAGCACAGACTCTAGAGCTTCTGGGTCTCAGCAGTTGTGGCACATGCGCTCAGTAGGTGTGATCCCAGGGCTCTACAGCACAGGCTCAATAGTTGTGTTGCACAGGCTTAGTTGCTCTGCAGCATGTAGGATCTTCCTGGATCAAGGATCAATCTGTGTCTCCTGCATTGGCAGGTGGATTCTTTACCTCTTAGCCACGAGGGAAGCCCCTATCCACCAGCTTTATAAACAATCCATTAGCTACCTCAACATTAACTGTTAATGTGTTCAGATTTTCAGTCCTATGTTCAAATAAACATCATTTTACAGAAACGTAGGACTAGAAGTATCATCACAGAGCATCTAAGAATCCCACATTTGAAGAGTACAGCCTAAGAGGCAGTATAAGGAGATCACAGTATCTATTCTTATCACTTACTCAGCTCTATGATCTTGACTAAATCCCCTAATTCATTCAGGTCTAAGATGCTCAATGGGTAAAATGGGAATGGTACCAATGGCCTAAAAATCCCTTCTAACTCGAAGGTCTGATATTCTGGCTTGGGATTCTAAGACCTCTGGCCAATGTGAAGTACATAAAAGATACCTAATCAAGAAAAAGGAGGCTGTACATATAAGCCCAGCACAGAGTAGGATTTCAACTGAATACTATTTTTCAGGGAATTGTAGCCTGCATATATGACTACATCTTTAGTTACACAAAGATGTAAAACCATGACATCATCACAAACTAAAAATGAAAGAATCTTAAAAGTTAGTTATTTTAACCAATCTTTCTTCTCCTATTTCCTCCCACAAATGGGGGCTGGATGGTTCTACCATTATCTGATACAAGCCTTAGTATTAGAGTTCAGAAAAAAACACATACATACAAGCAGACAACTTAAGATTTTATACCATCAATGATATTAATTCTAAAACAGTGAAGACTCAAAATCACAGCAGAAAGGAGAAACTCTGGAATTCTTACCTCAAGATTTACCATAACAAAATTATGAGCAAGTTCTGAAATTTCTGTAGATTCTGCAAATTTGGGCTTTAAAGCTGGGCGGGGGGGGGAACAAAAGAAAACATCATTGTCACATCCAAACCTTAACTTGCTGAGATGATTCATGTAACTGACAGTTTTTCTACCCTTAAGACCCAGAAATCAGGACACCTGAATTCTGGTCCTGCTTTTGCCATTGACTTGCATAGCTGTGTATCCTTAAGTGATTGAATTCATTTCTCTGAAACGTGCACTTCATTTATAAAATATAAATAACGCACACTGATGAGAAAATCACCACTATTTGCTTTTTTACATATTTCGATAACATCTACTTAACAACAGATGTAATAAAGACAACAGAGGAACAACAGTCTACCATTAATGCACATGTATTACTAAACTAATGATTTATACTAATTTTATACTTTTTCCAACAAGATTTTATTAAGTGTAGCATACCAAACAAAAGAAGAAATCTGCCTGGGAAGATCTGAGGTCTGATCACTTCTACCTACCTTTGCAAGCTCCACACCAGGACTTATGGATAATCACCATCAGGGGCAATCCACTTAAAAACAAAACAAAGAAATTATAATCTAGTAATTCCACTATCTGAAATGCACTCTAATAAAATGACCAACCAATGAAGACAAAGATTAATGTACAAAGATGTTCATGTAGCATACTTTCAATAAAAATAAATTTAAGACAATCTACTCAATAATAGTGAACTATTATTAAATTATTGCTAAATTCTGATGTTCCAGTAAATTGTGCAAATTTGGGCTTTAAAGCTAAGGAGAAGAGATTATAATAAAAAAACATCAAATTGCATTTTTAAATGTTATGGTTATATAACCACTGAAATGGTAACAAAATTTTTCATTGGTACATTATTAAAATAAAAACTAGAACATAGAATTATTATCTGTGTTTTTGTTGTTTGGTCGCTAAGTCATGTCCAAAATTTTGCAACACCATGGACTGCAGCACACCAGGCTTCCCTGTCCTTCACTAACTCCTGGAGTTTGCTCAAACTCATGTTCATTGAGTCGATGATGCTATCCAACCACCTCATCCTGTCGCCCCCTTCTCCTGCCCTCAATCTTTCCCAGCGTCAGGGTCTTTTCCAATGCGCTGACTCTTCACATCAGGTGGCCAAAATATTGGGGCTCCAGCTTCAGCATCAGTCCTTCCAATGAATATTCAGGACTGATTTCCTGTAGGATCAACTGGTTTGATGATCTTGCTGTCCAAGGGACTCTCAAGAGTCTTCTCCAACACTCCAAATGGAAGGCATAAGCCTTCTTTACGGTCCAACTCTCACATCCATACATGACTACTGGAAAAACGACAGCTTTGACTACAGACCTTTGTCAGCAAAGTGATGTCTCTGCTTTTTGATAAGCTGTCTAGGTTGGTCATAGCTTTCCTTCCAAGGAGCAAGCATCTTTTAATTTCATGGCTGCAGTCACCATTCAATGTTTGTGGAGTCCCCCAAAATTATTACCTACAGTTTCAATTATAAAAACATGTAGAATATAGTCTAAAAGGAAATGTTTCAAAACATAATAGAAGTGATCTCTGGATAACGGGATTGTGGATTTTACTACACTTTTTCTGTATTTTTCAATTTTTCTACAGTTAAGTGTAATTTTTTTTTTGGAGGGGGCAGACCTGTGGGATCTTAGTTCCCTGACCAGGGACTGAACCTGGGCCCCAACAGTGAAGGCATCGAGTCCTAACCACTGGACTGCCAAGGAATTCCCAATTAAATGTAATTTTCTTATCAGAGAGGAAAAAGCTTTTTCTTTTATAAAATAAAAAGCACCATATTCCACCTGAGTCAGTCTTTGCCAGCTAAAGCTCCAATACTTTCAAGGCTCAAATGCCAATTTGTAGAAGGGTTCTATGTAAGCAGCCACTGGCTTTCTCCATCATCCACCCCCATGTCACCACATCATCACAGATGTATAATACTATCAGAGCATTTAGCACACTGAACTGTTATCTGTTATTTACTCATCTCCCCTCACTGGCCTTAGAGCTTCCTAAGTAAGGGCCTCTTAGCTGTCTCTATATACTCTACAACCAGTACAGTATTATTGATAGCCAAAGCATATATAGTATTTACTATGTACCAGGCACTATTCTACAGCAGACTGGTTCCAAATTGGGAAAGGAGTACATTAAGGCTGTATACTGTCACCCTGCTTATTTAACTTATATGCAGAGTACAACATGCGGAATGCTGGGCTGGATGAAGCACAAGCTGGAATCAAGATTGCTGGGAGAAATATCAATAACCTCAGATATGCAGATGACACCATCCTTATGGCAGAAAGTGAAGAACTAAAGAGCCTCTTGATGAAAGTCAGAGGAGAGTGAAAAATTGGCTTAAACTCAACATTCAGAAAACTAAGATCATGGCATCTGGTCTCATCAGTTCATGGCAAACAGATGGGGAGAACAATGGAAACAGTGAATGACTTTATTTTGAGGGGCTCCAAAATCACTGCAGATGGTGACTACAGCCATGAAATTAAAAGACGCTTGTTCCTTGGAAGAAAAGCTATGATCAAACTAGACAGCATATTAAAAAGCAGACATTACTTTGCTGATAAAAGTCCATCTAGTCAAAGCTATGGTTTTCCAGTAGTCATGTATGGATGTGAGAGTTGGATGATAAGGAAAGCTGAGAGGCGAAGAATTGATGCTTTTGAACTGTGGTGCTGGAGAAGACTCTTGCGAGTCCCCTGGACTGCAAGGAGATCAAGCCAGTTAATTCTAACAGAATGAGTCCTGAATATTCATTGGAAGGACTGATGCCGAAACTCCCAATACTTTGGCCACCTGATGCAAAGAACTGACTCATTGGGGAAAAAAACCCTGATGCTGGGCAAGATTGAAGGCAGGAGAAGGGGATGACAGAGGATGAGATAGTTGGATGGCATCACCGACTCAATGGACTTGAATTTGAGCAAGGTCTTGGAGTTGGTGACGGGGAAGCCTGGTGTGCTGCAATCCACAGGGTTGCAAAGAGTCAGACATGACTGAGCAACTGAACTAATCATCTGTTTATTACTAATTTTTCAAAGGCAAAGACTATCTAAACCTCCTTTCTAAAATATAAGCAATTATCTATTATTTGTTTAATGAGATAAATGAAAGACAAGCTTAAAGGGCTTTTGCCTTGAAAAACAGAATAAAGCACCCAGTTAGGGAAGTTGTCACAATAGTGATTCCATGTTAAGACCAAGAAATCGAGACTCACTGAGCACTAGCAAAGTACTTTTGATAGAAGGCAAAACAGAGATACACCTGTATCTAAAATGTTACATTAAGTAAATTATATGACAAATATAAAGCTACATTAAGAGAAAGAGATGCCAGCACACTGCCTTTTTATAAGATTTTATTATATGAAATAATCTAGTGGTTTTATCTTTCAATTCCACTAGAACCAAAGCTTCCCAAGGATAGAAACCAGTGCATCTATCTGTGACCCCAGGCCCCAGGTCAGAGATTAGCCAAACGTAGGCACAGTACTTAAAAAATTGCGGTATGAAGAAAGGACCAGCACCGATGCAGAACTGTGCTATGTTTGGTTCTGTTCACAATTATTATAAAACAATTCATCCATCCAGTCTGCTCTCCCACACTTCAGATGCGAGAAATCAATGCTGTGTGATAGCCCAAATAGAACCCAATCTTTGCAAGCTCTGTCCACTTGAGCTCTTTCCTCCAGAGAAACTTGCCTAGATCCTCAGACAATTCTCCATTCTCTAGCATCAAGTTTGCTGTTAACTCAAGGCCTGACACAGAGGGATCCAGGAGAGTATGAGTGAAATCAGTTACAACAGCTCTAGTACCACACGTCAATATATTCTGCAGAACTTCATTCTTCCCAGAGAAATGTTGTAGTGGTTAAATAAGAAACCACGCTTCTCCCCCCTCACTTGCTCCGGTTAGTGCAGGCTCTGGCTGAGATACTGCAGAAACATGTTGGCCAGTTGAGGCAGGTTCTCATTGTTGGGATGCATTTTGGTGTAGGAAATAAACTGACGACGGAGGCGACTCAGTTCTGCCATGCTCAAAGGCCTGGTAAACCGCAGGCGCTCTGTGGTGCCAGGAAGCTTAAGCAAGTCTCCGGGGACTGCACTCTTCTGGGCTTCCATCAGTCCTGCCAACACCTGGCTGGTGACCTGGTCCAGCTGGTGCAGAAAGCTGCCGGAGGCAAGTGGCTGGGACTGTGTAGACTGATGGGGTGGAGGAGCCCGGTTCTCAAACAGGGCAGCTCTAATCTCTGTCAGCGGCAACGGTTCCTCTAAGCCCACCAGGGTGAACAGGGGTCGGTCCCAGCGGTTCCGAGAGTCAGGAGCTTCGAAGCGCAGCGCTAGGGCCTCCAAAAGTTCGGGAGGGTAAAAAGCACCGGACACATGCTCTGCGGATTTCTCAGATTCCGAAGCCACGAGAGCTGGAAAATCTGCCACCCTGGTTTCCTTCTGCTCGAATTCCGTAGGTACTTCTGCTTGGGCTCGCCTATTTACTACCGAGGCCACTGCCTGTGGTTCCCCGAGGACATCGGTGCCCGCCGCCAGAGGTCTCCCTCCCTCCTCAGCTCGCGGTTTCCAACTCACAGCGACATTCCGGTTCGGATCCTCCACGGCGCCGGCCTCCCGCAGTCCCCCGCTCAGACGGCCTGGTCGCACGCAGTAGACGAGGCAGAGCGGAGTGCGCGCCGCCCGCGCCAGGCAGTACAGCTCGTAACGGAAGCCCTTGATGTAGTTCAGCGAGTCGAGGATGACCACGTCCTGGCGACTCAGGCGCCGCTCCACAGCCGCTCGAAGGGCCCCACGCAAGGCCTTCTCACGGGCGGAATCGCCATACACTGTTGCGTCCTCCGCGCCCAGCACCGCCGCATCGTCCACCACCTGCACCGCGCGGCCCTCGGCCGCCAGGGCCGCGCGGAGCTCCTCCACGCGCCGGCTCTTGCCGCTGTACGGTAGCCCGCAGAACACCACGAGGGGCATCCTCCCGGGGCGCGGCCATGTGCAAACGCGCAGCGTCAACTTCCGGGTTGCCGGCGGCTCTGACGCAAACCGGAAATGAAAGCGGCACTTCCTGTATCTCTTAACTCTAACAGGACCTCTTGTTACTATGGAAACAGGAGCTCTAGGCCGACTAGAGCCAGGTCCTGCTCTCTACAAAAGGAGCTGGAGCTTAGAATGGCATCAGTTATCTATGTTAAACGTTTTAGGTCTCGAAGAATGTGATCGCTGGATGGTCAATGGCTGTGTCCATTAATTTAAAGTAGAGGCCTTAAATAGCACTGAATATTGCTCAGCTATCAAGGCAAAGAAATACAGGAAAACAATAGAATGGGAAAGACTAGAGATCTCCTCAAGAAAATTAGAGATACCAAGCGCAGATGAGCACAATAAAGGACAGATATGGTATGGACCTAAAGAAGCAGAAGATATTAAGAGGTGGCAAGAATACACAGAAGAACTATACAAAAAAGATCTTAAAGACCCAGATAACCACTATGGTGTGATCACTCACCTAGAGCCAGACATCCTGGAATGTGAAATCAGGTGAGCCTTAGGAAGCATCACTACAAACAAAGCTAGTGGAGGTGATGGAATTCCAGTTGAGCTATTTCAAATCCTAAAAGATGATGCTGTGAAAGTGCTGCACTCAATATGCCAGCAAATTTGGAAAACTCGGCAGTGGCCACAGAACTGGAAAAGGTCAGTTTTCATTCCAATCCCCAAAAACAGCAATGTCAAAGAATGCTCAAACTAATGCATAATTGCACTCATCTCACAAGCTAGTAAAGTAATGCTCCAAGCCAGGGTTCAACAGTATGTGAACCATGAACTTCCCGATGTTCAAGCTGCTTTTAGAAAAGGCAGAGGAACCAGAGATCAAATTGCCAACATCCACTGGATCATCAAAAAAGCAAGAGAGTTCCAGAAAAACATCTACTTCTGCTTTATTGACTATGCCAAAGCCTTTGACTGTGTGGATCACAACAAACTGTGGAAAATTCTGAAAGAGATGGGAATACCAGACCACCTGACCTGTCTCCTGAGAAATCTGTATGCAGGTCAAGAAGCAACAGTTAGAGCTGGACATGGAACAACAGACTGGTTCCAAATAGGAAAAGCAGTACAACAACGCTGTGTATTGTCACCCTGCTTATTTAACTTATATGCAGAGTACATAATGAGAAACGCTGGGCTGGAAGAAGCACAAGCTGGAATCAAGATTTCTGGGAGAAATATCAATAACCTCAGATATGCAGATGACACCACTCTTATGGCAGAAAGTAAAGAAGAACTAAAGAGCCTCTTGAGGAAAGTGAAAGAAAAAGTTGGCTTAAAGCTCAACATTCAGAAAACTAAGATCATGGCATCCAGTCCCATCACTTCATGGCAAATAGATGGGGAAACTACGGAAACAGTCATGGACGTTATTTTTTGGGGCTGCAAAATCACTGCAGATGGTGACTGTAGCCATGAAATTGAAAGACGCTTGCTCCTTGGAAGAAAAGCTATGACCAACCTAGATACCATATTGAAAAGCAGAGACATTACTTTACCAACAAAGGTCTGTCTAGTCAAGGCTATGATTTTTCCAGTAGTCATGTATGGCTATGAGAGTTGGACCATAAAGAAAGCTGAGCACAGAAAAATTGATGCTTTTTGGACTGTGGTGTTGGAGAAGACTCTTGAGAGTCTGTTAGACTGCAAGGAGATCCAACCCATCAATCTTAAAGGAAATCAGTCCTGAATATTTATTGGAAGGACTGATGCTGAAGCTGAAACTCCAGTACTTTGGCCAACTGATGTGAAGAACCCACTAATTGGAAAAGACTTTGATGCTGGGAAAAGAAGGGGAAGACAGAGGATGCGATGGTTGGATGGTATCACTGACAGGATGGACATGAATTTGAATAGTCTCTAGGAATTGGTGATAAGACAGGGAAGCACAGGGAAGCCTGGTGTGCTGCAGTCCATGGGTCACAAAGAGCTGGACACAACTGAGCAACTGACTGCAAAACAATCAAAATAGAAGACAATTCACAAATACTAGTTCCCCTTCATTCCTTATGGCCAGTGTCATTCAGTACCTGTTTATTCAATAACAATTTCAATCATTCAGTATCTTCACGATTGGGAATACAGAGATGAACATAAAACAGTTTCCTCACAGGAGATCAAGGGTCTGAATGGGAAAAGTCAGGCACCTACAAGCTGAATAATACACATTCTAATGTATAGAGAGGTAGGCTGGGTTGTAAAAGTACAGAAGAAAAAAACGTACTGCCCAAAAAAATTGCAGAAGACTTTTAGAAGTAGTCATTTGATTTAGAACTTGAAAAACGAATAGGAATTTTTCTCAGGTAAGGATGCCAGATAAAATATAGAATGCCTAGGGCTTCTTTGGCAGTCCAGTGGTTAAGACTCCAAACTTCCACTGCAGAGGGCACGGGTTTGATCCTGGTCAGGGTGCAAGATGTGGCATACACACACACACATTGCATGTATATACATAGATATACACACAAATATATAATATATATATACATATACACACAGAGGATGCCTAATTAAATTTGAATTTCAGATAATACACATTGTTTTTAAAATAAATATGTCTCAAATATTACTTGGAGCATATTTAAAATTACTTATTGTTGGAAATTTGCTGTTATGACTCAGGGAACTCAAACTGGGGCTCTGTAATGACCTAGAGGAGTGGAAAAGGGGGGGGAGGTGGGAGGGAGGTCAAGAGGGAGAGGACATATGTACACTTATGGCACATTCATGTGGATGTATGGCAGAAATCAAACCAGTATTGTAAAACAATTATCCTTCAATTAAAAATTTTAAAATAAGTGAAGAAAATTACTTTTTATCTGAAATTCAAATTTAACTGGGCATCCTTTAAAAAATGTTTTATTGGAGTAGAGTTGCTTTACAATGTTGCATCAGTTTCTACTGTATAGCAAAGTGAGTCACCTGGATATACAAACACACCCCCTCATTTTTGGATTTCCTTCCATTGCGGTAACCGCAAAGCACTCAATAGGGTTTCCTAAACTAGACAGCAGGTTCTCATTAGTTACCTATTTTATACATAGTATCAATGGTGTGTTTGTGTCAATCTCCATCTCCCAATTCATCCCACCGCCCCTCCTTGTCCCCTTGGTGTTCATAAGATTATAGTCATCCTCCACTTGTATTTGCTAAATTTGGCAACCCCACTCCTGCAGAAGATATGTGTCTCAGAGCCATGAAGCTATAGGATCTGTTCTAGCAAAAGCAAGCATTATCATTTGGTAGGTGCAGAAGTATGAGTGTTTCTATGCAAGGATGTGTGCATATAAAGTAAGCACAAACACACTGGATTTTTGTATGTATACAAATCCAGTACGGTACAGCAGAGAATGTGCATTTCCTCCTACTTTCATACGATTTCTGTGCATAGACGACACATACTTGGAACTTAAGACTACTCAACCTGAGACTATTAGGCAGTATGTTTTACTGACTCAGTGTAGGATTTGAAGTAGTCTGGGTACAGATCTTGTCTCTACCACTTAACTAGCTATATGATTATTTAACTGCTCTGTGCCTTAGTTTTGTCATCTATAAAATGAAGATAACAGTACCAACCTCAGAAGAGTTGTTGGTAGAATTAAATGAGTTAATTCACATAATAAACGTCTGGTGCATAGTAAGCACTTAAAAATGTTAGCTAGTATTATTACTTTTGTTGTTGTTATGCAGCTACTCCATTGCTCTGCCTTGGCATAACCCTTCACTTGAAATTAATGCTAAGTTGATGGCTGGAAAGTGTTCTAGATAAGCTAAAACCGTATCTTGTACCTGGCAGCTGCTTCCTTCTTCCCATCTTCTAGCGTCCTCCAATGAATGTGATCTCCAAAACCTGGAAGGAAAGAGCCTCATAAATATTCACACATGAACAAAGGGCAAAGACCCCATGAAAGAAATGTAGCATATTCACAAGATACTCATAAAAAAGGCTTTCCTTTGTCAAGAGCATGGTGTTCAAGTTTCACCTCCACTGCTTTTTAAGTGTATAGAACCATGGACAGTCCCATACCTCAAGTCTCAGTTTTCATACCTGCAAAATGGAGATAATATCACCTAATTCAGTTTTTAAGGAGATTGAATTATTAATGGCTATGAAAAGCTTTGTAAACTAACAAGAGTATGCAAATAATACTTTAAGAATGAATGAGAATTTTCCAGTTATCATAAAGCAGGTCCTAACAAATCATTGCTAGTTGGAGTCAACACAGACGTCAGAAAGACATTAAATGTGTGGATTTTGTAAATGAAGTAAGTTCCTGAAGTCCCAATTTCTTCACCTATAAAATCAAGAATAATACCCATACCTCCAAGTGGTGGTGTAAGGTTTTTAAGACAATATATTTTGAGATAATATAAAGTTATTCTTGTTATTATTCCCCAGACTTCAGCTAGAGTGATCTTTTAAAATCACATCTTTGCTCAGTAAAATATCTTTCAGAGGCGTTTCAAAGCCCTAAAAAGGAAGGTCAAACTCTTACAGCAGGGTTTCTGAAGCCTTTCAGTGTATTTTCCTACCCACCTCTTCATGCTCACTTTCCATACTTTTCTCAAAATCTTACACAAAAAACTAATTTTCAGGAGCAGTTCTCTCAGGATTACTTGAGATGCCGTCTTCCAGGCTTGAAGTCCTAAAAATTCCCACCAAATAAAACACAAAAAAAAAACCCCACACAAATAACTTTCGTTTCCTTAAACACAATATGCACTCTGCCTTCCCTTCAGCCTTCATAATCACTGCTTCCTTTTGCCTTTCCTCCCACTGTCACCTCCAGTTCATTCTTCAGGTATGAAACTAGCAGGCATTTCTTCTGGTAAATCCTCTCTGACTCCCCAAGCACTCTATTCTTGTTCCATCACAGCACTTCCCAGGCTGAATTCTAAGTGTTTATATGTGTCTGTCTCCTTCACTCTAAAGGAAATTCCCTGTGGGCTGGGACCATATCTGTCTTATTCCCTCCATTTAGCATTTAGCACTACACAGGGCTTCCCTGGTGACTCAGACAGTAAAGAATCTGCCTGCAATGCAGGGGACCTGGGTTTGATCCCTGGGTGGGAAAGATTCCCTAGAGTAGGAAAGGGCAACCCACTCCAGTATTCTTGCCAGCAGAATCTCATGGACAGAGGAGCCTGGCAAGCTATAGTCTATGGGGTCACAAAGAGTTGGACATGACTGAGTGACTAACATTTTCATTTTTCATGGCTATAGTAAGTGCTCCACAAAATATTTATTGAGCAAACAAATATTATTTAGGCCATCTCACATAAATGACTTAATTTTGCATCTTGAAAATAGTGACCAAAACAATGTTTGCTGTTATTTATTGACCAATTTACACGAGTCCTGCATATCACACATGTTATCTTATTTAAATTTATTCTTTTACTGAACCTCTCTATAGTTCCATTAAAATAGGCATAATAATAGCTGTATCTTGCCTTTCCAACCCCGGCAGGCAGGATGGCTCCTGCATAGAAGGATGATGAAAAGGGCTGGGCCACTATCAACAGAGGTGGTAACTAGAGAACACACTATGAACATTCACAAGCATCCATGGAGTGGGTGTCAGGAAGCATGCCCCTCAAGGCGCTCAAAAGAAATCTGGAAATCTGCCATGAAGGAGATGGGAACTCCAGATGTATGCATTGACACTAGGCTCAAAGCTGTCTGGGCCAAAAGAATAAGTAATGTCCCATACTGTACCTATGTACCTACTTGCACATGGTTGTCCAGGAAATGTAATGAAGATGAAGATTCACCAAACAAGCTCTATATGTTGTTTACCTATGTACCTGTCACCACTTTCAAAGCTCTACATACAGTTAATGTGGATGAGAACTAACTGCTAATAGTTCAATAAAGTTATAGAACTTCAAAGACAAAAAGCCAATAGAAAACCTGTATCTCATAAGATTGTTGTTGAATATTAAATTACATATATATATATGTAAATCTTAACACAGTACTTAGCAGATTGAAAATGATCAGTAAATAGCACCTTTTGTCAATTCTTTACAGTTGAGACTTTTGAGACTTCAGAAAAGTTACACAGCCTATACCAGGTCACATAGCTGATAAATGGCCAGGCGGGGGTTTTAAGTTCAATTTTATGACTTTTGGTTACCATACATACTGTCCTTGAGGCTTTTCTTTCCCAGAACTTTCCATCAGCTTAGCACGGGGAAATAAACAGCTCATCCAGATTAGCCCTGGGAGGCAGTATCCAAACTAACCATCACTTTTCATTCCAAACAGCATGGGCTACTGGCCAAGGGAAAATGTGTCACCTGCCTACAGTCCAAAGTCTAATCCTGGAGAGAGAACGACCAAGTGACAGTGAAACTGGGAAGATGCCCAGGAGAACTGGAAGGTGCCTTACTATGACCATCATCATTCTACCTGTCAAAACCTAAACTCAGGCAACAGAACCCTGCTTTGGAGAGATGCCTAACTAGACAGTCTGGAGGGATATCCACCTACAAAACGATGAAATCCTACATAAAATAGACTTTCCAAAAGGCACTCTCTGGGCTCAAAGTAATAGACAAAAAACACAAAGTAAGCCTAAATCAGATGAGGAACAGTGAGCAACAAGCAAAAGGCAAGGCTAACCTAAAAGCAAATGTCCATCATCATGTGGCAAGATGGTGGAGATGAATCTGAGACTCCACTTTAACCCAGCTGTCAAAAGCAACGAGAGTGATTCCAGAGCAGTAATTAGTAGCCCCTGGTTTCCAGATGAATCAAATGCCAAACCTTCCTAGAGGAAAGCATTACTAATGTTAGGCCTCCAGGATAACCTATATAAATAACCAGTATGAGCTCACAATCATAGATCACCAAACCTGTAAGCAAAGAAGTCACCACTAGTAAGAGTCAGCAGAAGCAACAAATAGATTAGAGGACTTCAGATATTAGAATGATCAGGCATAGGATACAAAAATAACTACTATATAAACATTTAAAGAAATAACACATGGCATGACAAAAATATGAATATAACAAAACACAAAATAGGCAAAACTGTAAAGGCACCAAATTTTTAACTAATGTGATTTTTGAAACACAAAATCAATGAATATTCAGTGATACACAGAAATGAGTTATTAAGCCATAAAAAGACATAAAAGAGCCTAAAGTGCACACAGGTAAGTGAAAGATGCTAATCTGAAAAGGCTACATAATGTAGGATTCCAATTATATATGGCTGGTGTTCTGGAAAAGGCAAAATTATGGAGACAGTAAAAGACCACACTAAAGCAGAGGAAACTGGGGGAAGGAAAGGTGAAGTGGTAAGGGTTCACACGGGAACTCTGCATTTTCTGCTCAACTTTTCTACAGATCTTAAATTGTTCAAAATAAACTCTACTAATTAAAAAAAATTCAATGGATAGGTTAAAAGCAAATTAGAGATAGGTGGAAACGTGGATCAGATGTTATCAAGAATATAGCACAGAGATAAGGAGAGAGGAAATATAAATAGACAGTAGATTAAGAAAAGATTGGTATATATAAAATTGGAGTCTCAGAATGCAAAGTTGAAGGAAAAAAACTTATCTGAAGAGATAATATACTGGGGTGGGAACTGGAGGACTGAAAAACAAGAGTGGAAAGAAAAATATACCTCTCAAAAATATTAAACCATGCTAATGTATCATATCTACTTAAAAACACATTTGCATTTTTTAGAAAGAAAAAAAGATGAATGATAGCATTTTCAAGAATCAAGATAAAACATGAATCTGCAGATAGTAAGAAGCACAATGTATAACTGACAAATTACAAAAACAAAATACACACATATAAATTGTAGTGAAACTGCAGAACAACAAAATACTAAGATCTTAAAAGCATTTCAAAGAGAAATGACATATTTCCATTAAAAGATCGACAATTAGACTGACAGTAACAAATTGGAAATCAGAAGATAGCAAAACATCACCTTCAACATGCTGAAAGAAAATATCTCTAAATTTAGAATTATGTACCTAGCAAAACTATCTTTCAAGAACAAGGGCAAAATAGACATTTTTAGATAAACTGAGGTATTTTCTACCATCAAGTTCACCACTCATTATTTCAGTAAGTGTTTATTGAGCAGTCTTATATAGTGGTTAAGAGCATGGACTATGGACCTAGACTCCCTGGCTTTGATTCCTCTAGTTCTGTAGCTAACTAGCTGTGTGACTTTGGGCAAGTTACTTAAATTCAATTTCTTCAGCTGTAAGTGACAGTAACAATAGCACTTACCTTGTTGGGTTGCTTCAAGGACTAAATAAATCAATACATTAAAGATCTTAAAACACACAAAAGACCTTGAATTGCCAAAACAATCTTGAGAAAAAGGAACAAAGCTGGAGGCATCCTGTTCTCTGACTTCAGACTATACTACAAAGCTACAGTCATGAGAACAGCACAGTAATGGCACAAAAACAGATACACAGATCAATGGAACAGAATAGAAAGCCCAGAAATAAACCCACATTCTTATGGTCAATTAATCTATGACAAAGGAGGCAAAGTATACAAAAAAGAAAAGACAGTTTCTTCAACAAGTGGTACGAGGGAAACTGGGCAGTTACATGTAAAAGAATGAAATTACAACAGTTTCTCATACTACATACAAAAATAAATTCAAAAGGGATTAAAGACTTAAACAATAGACCTGAAACCAGAAAACTCCTAAAAGAGAGCATAGGCAGAACACCTTTGACACAAATCACAGCAATTTTGTTTTGTATCTGTCTCCTAAGGTGAAAGGAACAAAAGGAAAAAGAAACAAATGTTATCTAATTAAACTTAAGTGCTTTTGCACAGCAAAGGAAACCACAGACAAAACAAAAAGACATCCTACTGAAAGGGGAAAAAATGTTTGCACATGATATGACCTGACCAATAAGAGGGTTAACAACCAAAAATACATAAATAGCTCATACAGTTCAATATCAAAAAATGAAACAACCCAATTAAAAAGTGGACACATATTTTTGCTAAGAAAACACAATAGAAATGACCAACTTGCATATGAAAAAATACTCAAAATCAAGAGAATGCAAATCAGAGCCACAATGAGATATCACCTCATACCTTTCAAAATGGCTATCTTGAAAAAGACAAGAAATAATAGATATTAGAGAATAGGTGGAGAAAAGGAAACCCTTGCACACTGTTAGTGGGGATATAAATTAGTGCAGTCACTGTGGAAAACAGCTTGGAGGTCCCTTAAAAAACTAAAAATAGAACTACTATGTGACTCAGCAATTTCACTCTGGAGTATACATCTGGAAAAAACTGAAAACTAATCTGAAAAGATACACATATCCCAATGTTCACAGCAGCTTCCCAAGTAGTGCTAGTGGCAAAGTGGTATCTCCCACATTGCTACACCTGCAATGTAGGAGACATAAGAAACACAGGTTTGATCCCTGGGTCAGGAAGATTCTGTGGAGGAGAAAACGGCAACCCACTCCAATATTCTTGCCTTGGAAATCCCATGGACAGAGGAGCCTGGTGGGCTACAGTACATGGGGTCACAAAGAGCTGGACACTACTGAAGCGACGTAGCATGCACTCAGTGTTGACAGCATTATTACTTACAATAGCTAAGATATGAAAATAACCCAAGTATCTATCAACAGATGAATGGATAAAGAAGATGGGTATATACAGGGGAATCTGTTGGCGGTCCAGTGGTTAGGACTTGGCACTTTCACATGTGGTGGCCTGCATTCAATCCCTGGTCAGGGAACTAAGATTCACAAGCCACATAGTGTGGCCAAAAAACCCAAAATGGTGTGTATATACATATACAATATTCCTCAGTCATAAAAAAAAATGAAATTTTGCCACTTGCACTAATATGGATGGCCCCAAAGGATATTAAGCTAAGTGAAAAAAGTCAAAGATAGACAAATACTATGTTTTCATTCATACATAGTATATAAAAACTAAAAGAAATAGATGAATATAACAACAACAACAAAGAATTTAGAAGAGTGTCTGGGACTGAAGACTTGCTACAAGTATTTGCTATTAACATACCAAGCAATATTTTAAGTACTTCATCAATATAGAGCCTCATAACAACCCTAGAGATAAGTACTCACTAACCCCATTTTATAGATGAGAAAACTGAGGCAAAAAGTTTACGTAACTTTCCCAAGTTCACACAGCTAATGAGTATCAGATTTGGAATCTGAACCCATGCACTTAGGGTCCAGACTTCTTGCTCTAAAGCACTAAACAATGCTGTCCTTCAAAGTAGAAGGAGGCAAGGACAAAGAGGCAAGGGAAGGGGCAGGCAATACAGGACCTGATAGGCTACTAAAAAGACTCTGGCTTCTAGAAACTTTTAGAGGGTTTTGAGCAAAGTAGTAACATGATGTGATTTGTAATTTAACATGACTGCTCTGGTTTCTGTGCTGAAAACAGATTATATCCGGTGTTACCCATTGAACTGTGTCTCTCCCAAAACAAATGTTGGGAGTTCTAATCCCCAGTGCCTGAGACTGTGACCTAATATGGAAACAGGGTCTTTACAGAGGTAAGTTAAAATGAGGTCATCAGGGTGGGGCCTAATCCAATAAGACTGCTGTCCATATTAAAAAAAAAAGGCAAAGTAGACACAGACATATACACAGGGAGAACACAGCCATCTATAAGAGGCCTGCTACAGTCTTCTCTCAGCCTTCAGGAGGAACCAATACTGCCAGAACCTGGATTTCAAACTCCTAGTCTCTAGAACTATGAAACAACAAATTTCTGCTGTTTAAGTCACTCAGCTTGTGTTACTTCGTTATTGCAGCCCTAGTAAACTAACACAGAAAAGGCAAAAGCAAGAGAGACTAGGAAAGTGGTTATTGTAATAATTTAGGTCCAAACAGTGGTTTGGACTAGCTGTGATGGTAGAGTAAGCAGATACTATCAGATTCTGGACATATTTTGAAGGTAAAGTCGAAAGGATTTTGTCCTGGATATGGGGTGAGAGAAGTTAATGATGACTCTGAGGTTTTTTGGCCTGAGCAACTAGAAGAATGGAGTTGTCATTAATAGAGATGGGAAAGAGAGTAGGTGGGGTGAGTTTTGGAAAGAAACATCAAAGTGTCTGGATATGCATAAACTCATTTTGAGATGCTTACTAGACATCAAAGCAGAGATGCTGAATAAGCAACTAAGTAACTGAGCCTGGACAGTTACCAGCATGCAGATGTTATTTAAAGCTTAAGAGTGAATAGGATCCCCAAGGGAGTGAGTGTAGATAAAGAGGGAGTTCAGGAATCCTGGAGCACTACCAGATAAGGGAGATAAAGAACCAACCAAAGACCAGCTGGTGACAAAGAACTGCCACCAGCAGCACATAGCATTCCAGAAGTGTTTTCAGGATGTTTCAAGAAGGAAGGATGATCCACTGACTCCAATGCTCCTATTAAATCAGAAACTTCTGGATTTAGCAAGTGGAGAACAATGCAGACCTTGACAAGCCCAGCTTCAGTAGGAGTGAGAATGAAAAGATGATTAGAGCAAGATTAAGACAGCCCAGGGGAAGAATTAGGGAACAAGCACACACAACTCTCTCAAAGAATTTTGCTGTGCAGGGGCAATTGCTAGAGGGTGCTGTGAGCCCATGACAGGTTTGTATTCAATATAGAGGAAAGGAAAGGATGTTGAAAGCTGATAGAAATGATATAAGAAAGGTAGGAAAATTGAGGATACAGGACTAAAAGGGAGAGTCAAATATGTCGAGTAAATGAAAGAGGATGGGATTTCCTACTCAAGTAAAGGGACTAGCCTTTGCTAGGAGCAATGATAGTTTATCTAGTAAAGACAGAAAAGGAAGAACATGGTGCTAGAAGGTGGGTAAAACCAGTAAAATCGTGGTGACAGTTGTTGACAGATCTCTTCCAAGTCCTTCAACCTTCTGTTAAATAGGAAGCATGGTGACTGGCTGAAAGCAAGGATTGTGGAGAAAGTACTACTTTTGAAGAGACAAAAGTAAATACAAGATAGTCCTCTAGGAGAGAACCAGAGAAACTAATTTGTATAAAAATTGTAATGCTCAGCTTATAGTTAAAAAAAAGAGAGAGAACTAAAGTATTGGACAACATAGCTTATAAAGAACGAAGAAGTGACTGAAATTAGAATGCTCTAAGGCCCACTAACCACTGTGGGGGGGGTTAAGATATTAATTATAGATTTTGTTGTTAAATATGTGAGTAAAATTCCAGAAGTAACCACTAAAAGAAAAGAAGGGTGCCAACTTCCAAACTAAATAAAGGCAATAAAGCAATACAAGAACCAGCAAATATTCAACCCCCAAAGAAAGGGAGAAAAAGAATAGGAAAAAAACAGTAGCAATAGAAAATTGGATGAGAGAAATAAGACCAGCTCTGTCAATAATCACTACAAATATAAGTGAACGAAACCTTACAGGTAAAGTTTAAAGTAATTGTCAGATTTTGGTTTAAAAAAAGAAAATCATCTATGATGTTTACAAGAGCACCTAAAACAGAAGGACTTTGAAAAGTCAAAAGTAAAATGAATGAAAACTATATCCCAGACATCAGGCAAAAGAAAGTTAGGCAAGCTAGACTACTATCAAGCAAAATAAAATTTCTCTAAAAACATAGACTACTCAGAAGCTAGCTGACAAAGCATACCGTCATAGGTTATAGCTAAGAGAGACTCTAGGGCAGTGGGGCTCCCCTGGAGGCTCAGATGGTGAAGAATCTGCCTGCAATGCAGGAGACCTGTGTTCAATCCCTGGGTCGAGAAGGCCCCTGGAGAAGGAAATGGCAACCCACTCCGGTATTCTTGCCTGGAGAATTCCATGGACAGAAGAGCCTGGCATGCTGCAGTCCATGGGGTCGCAAGAGTTGGATACAACTTAGTGATTAAACCCAGGGCAGCACTGTTTAATTGACCTTTCTCCAATGATGAAAATTTCTGTATCTGCACTGTTCTTATGGTAGCTACAAACTGTTGAGTACATGAAACATGGCTAATGCAACACAGAAGCTGGATTTTTTAAATTTAATTTTAATTAATTTAAAATTTGAGTGTAAGGGCCTAGCACTATTTCATTGGACAGCACAAAGTTGCAGATCAGTCCAATCCTCTCACATTACAAAGGGCTGGAAAAGGGAAGAGGCTACCAGAGACCACAAAGGAAGCCACAACCAAAATTTAGTCTGATTCCTAATTAAAATGCTTTCCCAGAGCCCAACACTTCCCTGGCTGCTGTAGTGCATTGTTCCCAAGAGTAATTCTAGAGGTGTAATTTGAAACAGTTCACTATGTGTAGAAAATTTCTTTGAAAAGTCATATTGAAAAGTAAATTGGAATTTTTCATAAGTAATAATCACCACCATGTTTTTAGCGCTTACTCTATGGAATAATGATGATAATGTGTTTTGTGTTAGCTGCTCAGTTGATTTCAACTCTTTGTGGCCCCATGGACTGTAGCCTGCCAGGCTCCTCTGTCCATGGAATTCTCAGGCAAGAATTCTGGAGTGGGTAGGCATGCCCTTTTCCAGGGATCTTCCCGAAGCAGGAATCGAGCCCAGGTCCCTCACTGCAGGCCAATTCCTTACCTTCTGAGCTAACAGGGAAGCCCCAATTATGATAATATAATGACATTAGTAATGACTAACACTTATATGGCATTTACTATATGCCTGGCATTGTTTTTCATGCTTTTACATGTATTAAATTATTTAACCCTTACACTTATGAGGTAGAAACTCAATTGTCTTCATTTTACAGACAAAGAAGGTAAAGTTAAATAGCTTGCTAGTAAATGCCATAGCTGGGATTGGAACCTACCTGGTGAAGTTCCAGAGTCTATAGTTTACTCACCATACTTCACTAACTCTCCCACAAAGATAAACATGAATAAATGAATAAAGGAACGTGGCTTTCCCAAAGCAGAAGGAAAACACAGACTTCAGGTCTGGAAAACCTGGGTCCTTATGTTTCCCTTCAAAAGTAACTTGAAAACTTGAAAAGGCACAGTGCTTACTTTGTTGCTACCTACTCCCTGACACCACCCACACTCACACCCATGCCAACATGGAACATCTGAAGACAGTCCAACTTCTTCAAGTATCACCTGCACAGCCACTTTATTTATGCCAGTTATCTGCAGAGTGAGCTGAAAGCTCCCACATTAGCAGCTCCTTCCCTAACACATTAATTTAAAAGCTGGGGGAGGAAGGAAAGTGACTGTTTCCAAACACAGGATTTACATCAGAATTCCCAAGCCCTTCAGGTTAAAAGTGTTTTCATGAGGGTAAGCTAAGGACCTCAGAGAGAATTACCCACCCTCTCTCAGCTGACAGAACAAAAGGTTAAGTGTCATAGCTGGCAGCCAAGCCTCTGAAACAGGCAACACTGTACCTGAGAGGTAGAATAACACCATGGCTAAATAAAGTCTGTATGCATCAAACAAGTCCTAATTTAGCCACTTGCTGTTTTCATGTATGCGAAATATGACTAACAAAAATACCTGTCTCTTAGGCTTGTTGTGAATGTGAATAGGATACAGTATGGAAGGTAAACACTCCATATGTGTCAATGCCAAATGGGTATTTCAGAGACTTGACAAAGTCATCCATTTCTGTTTCAGGCGGGAGAGTGCATGAACCACCCCCATTGATAACTTTCCCTTTTCTCCTTCAAAGGAGGAGAGGTGTACTGCTGAGGACAAAAGCTCTGGAATCTGCATCTCAGTTGGTCCACTTACTAGCTATGTGACTCCTGCATCAGATTTTGGGCTCTTCATCTGTGTAATGGGGATGATGATTACATCCCTTATCTATTTCAGTGGGTTATGAGGACTTAACCAGTCAATACATGAAAAATACACAGAACGGTTCCTGGAATATAGCAAAATGTACAGTAAATGTTAATCACTACACTTCTTCCCACAGGTGGTACATTCCAAATGTTGCCCACACAGAGAACAAGATCATTTTAGAACTCTAAGATACTAGAGCTGGAAGGACTCTTAGGAATCATTTCTAGTCTAACTTTCTCAGTTAATAAACGATCCCCAGAGAAGCCAAGAGCTGGCTATATAGCCTGACCAGGATTAAAACTCAGGCCTCCTGATTCCTATCCAGTGCTCACACCACATCACTGTACTTCCTCTCTGCAAACCATCAGGCCATCATCTGGAAAGAGTCAAGTCTACTTAAACTTCTGGGAAGAAATCTTACTTATCACTGCTCCGGGTTAACACTTTTCTGGGAGTTGGGGTGGGTGAGCTATAATCTCCAAGAATCCATACCCAGGAGATTAAAAAAAACAAAAAAAGTTTGATATGTTATCAATTCCTTTCAGGAACAATTCAATATTTTTCCCTGGGCAAATATAGTAATAAGCATTAAATACATACTTTCTAAGTTTGTGACACAATATTAAGTGCCTTTTGTTTTTTCATTTAATCCTCACAGCCCCTCCGCCACCAAGTTGCCCTTCTATGCGCTCCTACAGTTACCTGCCATTTCCCTGATAACAATACATATCACAGCGCCATGTAATTGCCTGCTTACTTGTGCTGATGGTCTTCAGACTATGAGCTGAAAAAAGACAGGGATCTCAACGATCACGTGTACCATTCATTTCTTTCAACAAATATTCCTGAGCATGAATAAGACAGAAATAGTCCTAACTTACTGGGGTAGACCATACTTTCCAAAGATGATTGCAGTAATATCTCCCATTCCACAAGCTCTTTTTACAACGTGACCTCAACATTCCTCCTGTGGGGGATGGAAAGGAGGTAGTTAATGTCCCTTCCCCTTGAACAGGCTCATAGAGTACAGTGGAAGTGATGCTACATGACTTTTATGGCTAGATGACACAAATGCCATGTTTTTTCACCTTGTTCTCTTAGGGTGCCTCACTCTTGGAATCCAACTGTCATACAGTGAGGAAGCTCATGCTAGCCCACGAAGACAAAGCACATGGAGAAGTAACCAGCTCAGCTGAGGCCCCAGTCTCGGAACCAAGGGATACACTGTGCCTTGTTTGACCTTCCGGCCCACAGAATCGTGAGCATAATAGAATGATTTCTTTACACCACTTAATTTGGGGTGGTTTATTATGCAGCAATGGTAAATGGAACAACCACACGGAGCTTAACATCTAACAAGGAATACTGAATACGTTATTCCAAGGTATTGCCTACGCCTAACACAGTTAACTGGAATAATAACTGGGTAATTATTTGTTGCATGTGTGAGATAGCTGTTATTATGCCCCTTTGGCACATGAGGAATTGAGCTTTGAGAAGTTTTAGCAACTTGCCCTAGGTCTCTCAACTGGTTTGTGGCAGAGTAAATTGAAACTCAAATCTAAACCCACTCTAATACTACACGCAAATGTCTCCTTCAGTACTCATAATTTTACACAAATTTTACAGTAATCTGCTTTCAAATGGGACTGTCAGTACTTAAAACATTGTGGCCCAACAGAATTCCCTGTGGTTTCACCACTGAGATGGAAACCCACATATCACCTTCTCAGAGTTGCCTCCCCTGACCTTCCTAGTTCAAGTAATGTCAGCTCCCTCATCCTTTCTGTCTTTCTACTCCAGCAGTTTCATTTTCTTCCCAGAACTCATCCCTAGCTGAAATTATCTTGTCTATTAATTTGTTAATGTACTTATTCTGTCTCTCTGAACTGAACATAAGCTTCATGAGAGCAGGAACCTTGTGTGTCCTGTCCACTCCTGTATCCCTGGTGCCTAGGATCATGCCTGGAATATGGTAGGTAATCAAAAATTATTTACTGAATGAAGGAATGACTGCATTCAGGTGCAATGAATGTCCACCCAATCTCATCACCCACCAATAAATGTGCAAATAGGGAGGATAAAACACAATTTAGAACAGCAGGGCTGTAGTAAAGACGTTTCACACAGTAAGGTCAGTACAAAAACAAAACGAAATAAGGAAGGGAAAGGAAATACACAGTACCACACAACCACCTAGAAAAAGCATAATCCCTGAATTCCAATAAAGATGTAGACAATGGGATAGATGGAGTGGGAGGGGGGGGTCACACCTCTTGTTCTCCATTCATAACGACTGTCCCCTAACTCTTCAAAAAAAAAAAATCAGTTTCTTCAGACATACTGAACCACACCAAGGACAACTGTTGATGCCCGTCTAACATCAGACCTGGGACCCTTCATCCAGCCCTTCCTTTTGCATCAGTCACTGCTCCCTGGGACGCAGGTGCTGTTCCCTACAAGGTAAGGAAGCAGTAACCTAGCTCTTCAGGGAAGAGGTGAGCAGGAAAATCTTCAGACCCAGGGGAAAGGTCTAAATACGTAGGTCCCCAAAGGTCCCATTTCTCCCAGGAGGGAAGGTAACAGCGCCTGAGGACCTAGCAGGTGTTAGGCAGTATGCTGCTCTCTTAAACATGTTCTTCGAGATATAAAGGCCATTTCTTATCCCAACCCAAGAATTTAGGGAGGCCTCAAGTAAAACTTCCCCATCTCAATATTCCCCAGACCACTACTCCTTACCCCAAACTCCGGGAGCAGTTGGGAGAGGATACAAAGAAATCTAGCGTGGACAAAGAGACAGAACAGGAAAGGAATCGTGTTAGGACAAGAAGAGGGTTGTACTGGGCTAGGGCCCAGGATAAGCAAAGATTAAGAATGCAGTCTGACCCTTTCCAAGCCCATTAGGTCCATCAGAAGAGGTGACGAGGAGCAGGAAACCGAAGCCCAGCAAACAGGTGGCCCCGAGACGAGGCCGCAGCTCCATGGTGGTAGGTGCGCGGAGCCACTGAGCTGAGCAGCCGTAGGGCCGACGAAGTCCTAGAAGGTCCGTGCGGTTTCCCAAGTGCTGATCAGCCGAGCCGCTCGCGTTCCCAGATTTTTTTTTTCCCCTAACCCTGAAGGAAGTGATGTTAGACGGATGTGGGTGGTGCCTCCGGGGTCCGGTTTGGGACGTAGTGAGAGTTTAAAGGTGCAGATCACGTAGAAGGTTGCGGGAGTTGTTTGGGGGCGCTATTAGCTTCACCTCGGGTTCTGGACGTTTAGTCCCAGGACCGAGAAAGAAAAGATGGGCCGAGATAGTGGGGGTGGGGAGGAGGTTCGGGAGAACCGTTGCCGGCAGTGTCCCCCAACAAGCTAGCCCCTCCCCCTCAAGAACCACTGCACTTAGTATTCACTACGCAAATTACTGATCGGTGAAGCTGCTCCCAACAGTGGGCTGGTTGCCCAGGGGCAGACAACCGGATTTTATTCTCTGGTTACTGCTCCGGTCTGGCACAGGTCTGCCAGACCTGTTTTGCGGTGCATGGTCTCGTGCCTGCAAGAATGCCCCTTCCTGCTAGAGAAGCACTGGACTTTATTTTCCCTTGTTACCTAAATTCTTCCTCTCAGGGATGATGCAACCAACTGACGCAAGCGCCGAGAAAACCAAACTTGGAATCTCTGATTGCAAAACTGACCTAGCTCTTCAGGGCGCCAGGTCACAATTCACTGCAGGTACTTAGAAGTGCAAAGCTTCTTCTTAAATCTACGTGTTTTTGTTGTCTTTAAACTGGGCTGTTTCTCAGTTTTCCTCTCTGATGCATAGCAAACAGGTCAAAATTTCCCTTCTCTCCTCCGGAATGGAGGCTAATTGAGTCCCCACACTAGGGAGTTCGCACTAGTTAAGTTTGGCGGTGCGTGTGCGTACTTAATGGCTAGTGAAAGATATCCAGCAGAAGGACAAACCTAAACAAAAAACACACACCGCCCCTTTATCACGCTCCCCACAAATCGCAGGCACGGACACAATGGAACTCCAGGGGGACTGCAAGCTCCAGAATGCAGCGCGGCCACCTGCCCCTGCCGCCTTTCTATTGGGAGGCGCAGAGCGGCCTGGTCTTTGTAGTTCGTATGTGCGCTCCCAGGATAGGCTGCTCCGGGGAAAGAGGGGCGGGGCAGGGTGTGTCACGTGGTTCCCACTCCCGCCGCCGCGGCCGCCTTCGTCTTTCTCTGTCTCGACTGAGGTAGCCATCTTGCTCTTGCCGCGTGCTGGTGTTGGAAGACCCTCCCCGCTTCAGGTGAGACCCCCGGCGGTCCCGCCACTCCACGGCCGTAGGCCGCTGCGCACGGTCTCCCCCCGCCCTCTTCTGCCGACACCCGCCAACCGCTTGGGCTGCCACTTCCGCCGTGGCGCGCCGAGTGGGGGCGGAAGCGGCTGGCTTGGCCTGTCGGTTACCGGCGGCGCCGCTGGGGGTCTGCACCTGAGGGAAGGTCCCTGGCACCACCGCTTTCCGTGGGGGCGAGCGGGCCAGCGCTCCTGCTGCCCAGACCAAGTCCCTGGAGGCAGGTGGTCCCCCGCCTCTGTTCCGTTACTCTTCATTATTCACAACAATAACGCTGTGAGCTCTGTACCACCTCTCTGCTGTCATCTCTTCTGATCCTCCCCCTCGACAGCTAAGGAAACTGAGGCTAGCCAGCCCCGCCCCCAGGCTCTGGCGCCCGTCTTCCGTCGCATTGCTCTTCACCTTGTAATGGCAGGATTTGTTTACAAGGCAGCCACGCTCTCTGAAACATTGCCTTGCCCGTCATTCTAGCCCTGTCACACTGCCTGGTGCATAGTAGGCTGTCAGGAAGTTGACGATTGACCGACAGGCAATGTTATACATCTAGTGAATGGCGGTTTCAGCTTCCGTTCCCACGGTCTTTCACTGTACCAGCTCTGTCCCTTGAGTGGTAACAATAGTTACCAGTTTCTGAATAACTGCTGTGAACCATACCCTGTGCTTGATAACTTAATCTTTAACTCTGAAAACGAAAATCACTGTGAAGTGTATGCGGTGTTACACTTTTTCTAATACGGAAGGAATACCAGTTCAGAGAAGTAAAATATGTTTCTGAAGCCCTAAGTAGTAGAACCTTGATCCTTCTGATTTCCAAAGCCTGTGCCTCTCTTAGAGGCCACATAATAAAGTCAGGATTAAAGACTGAATTTATTTTATCTCTGTAAAAATGAGGTGTGTGTAAGTGCCTACTATAATGCTTAAAACTTAGGCACTCAATAAATGTTGATTATAACCTCATTATTTGCACCGTTTCTTGAATTCTTGAGGAAAAGACTAAAAGATCCTAGGACCCCCAAGGAAGAACACACTAATCATGACCTTAAGAAGTTATTTCACCCTTCTGGGCCTAGGAGGGCCCTTATTTCCAAATCTGTTAAATTGGAAGGGATGTGAGCTGTTTTGTTTATTTCTGATTTAAACCCTGATGCTGCTTTCAAGTATGTGAGATGGCATCCTGTGCAGGACAGAAATAACAGGTACAAAAAAAAAGAAAGGTTGATTGAGGAACAGGAAGGTTAAAGCAGGTGATCTTTGAGGTCTATTCCAGATTCTGAGCTTGACATCTCTTCTCTCATAAACTGAATCCAGTCCACTTTCTTACTTGAATTCCATGCACCCCAACCTGGTAGTAGACAAAGAACCACTTTTCTTCTTTCCCTCCCAAGTTTGAACTTCAAGCTTGCCTAAAATGCTTTTTCTCTGAGGTACTCCTTGAGAACAAGTTTTTGATTATACTTATTACCTGGAATGGAGTCTGTTCTTTCTTGTTTGCACATTGATTTAAAGAGTTAATGTTGTTCTGGCTTTGTTTCAAACAGATCAGGGCTCTATTTTGACTTCCATCTCTTCCATTTCTTCTCTTGGGGATTGTTACTTCAAAACGCAAAAAAGTCCCAAAAAGTTTATCTTGTGTTTGGTTCTAATATTTTCACTTATCCCCTTTTTTAATAAAAAATTCCTTAGGCTCTTTGTTAGTTCACTACACCTTCATGGCTGCATTGCTTTGAGAACAATGAATTTTGGTCCTTTTCTAAAGAAACTGACTATAGAGATTGGGATTTACATCAGTAGATTTAAGTCAGTGTCAGATTTAAGTTGAGATTGCCGCACATGTAAGCCTTTTGATTTTATGCTCTATTCACACTACTCCTATAAAAGAATTTTTTTAGCTGCTTGAGCATTGTGATACAGTGCTGAGTAAAGGTTGAAGAATTGTAAATTCTAAATGTTATTTAGGAACTGGACTTCACCCTTAAAGCAGAGAGATATATACAGGTTTGTATCTTCAGTACAGTGTCAGAATACAGAATAATTAGTACTTACATAATCTTTGATTCTTTCATCTCTAAAATGAAGAAAACAATATTTTTTTCATCTGGATAATGTTTATAAAGAGTTTAGAGAATCAACGAAAAAGTTTTGACAACAGCCTTATCCTTTATTCCCTCTGCTGTATCTCAGTAGTGACCTGCTGATCTAAGAATAAGTGAAATAAGACTTCTAACATTGACTTTTATTTGTTTATATAGTGTGGAATTTTATGACCCATTATAAACTGAAGAACTTTTTTTTCCTTAGTAGGAAAAGGCTGACCAGACTAGGATTCTTGACTTTATAATGAACTTAGAGATTAGCCTTTAAAAGTTTTTTTTTAAGATTCTCCTCTTCCCTACAAAATTTTGTATTAATGTAACAGAGATAGGTTTTTGTCAAATTGTGCAAGGAGGCGTTTTACCTTATGTGCAAGACTATCTTGACAGTTTCGACATACTATATTAGTGCAAGGTGTTGAATGAACTCTGTGGAAAGTGCTGCAGAAGCACTGAATGTCTGAAAATCTGATTCTCTTTTCCTATTTTTAAAATACCTCCTAACCTTGAATAGAGGATGTCATGACTACCTCATATCTTGACAGCTAGATAGCCTATTGAATCTTTTTCTTTGTCCAGATTTTTCTTTCTTTTATCTTCTATCTATGATTTTAAAAAATAATACAGAATATGATTTGAAAGGAAAAAAAATAGTTGTGCTAATTTGCTAGCAGCTCTCTTCTGTAAAAATTTTTGCGGAAGAAACTGGTGTACCTACAGAGATTTTAGAATTGGTTAGATGTTATTGAGTACCAATGTACCGAATTATACTTTTAAGGAGGGATCTTTAAATAAGTAACTTTGAATCTCAATTCTATTTTCGGTTTGTATATATGGCTCCCTCTTCGTGTTACTTAATTTTGGTTCTTTTGCTATCTGACTTATGAAGCTAGAGAAAGTTATTAATATTTTTAAAAATATAGACAGTATTATCACGATGGTAGTACATATTACAGGTTTAGTGAACCAGAAGGTACTGTTGTATAAACAGTTATTTTGTTTTGGTAAATAAAACAGTGACTTTAACAAATTTATTTTTCCCCCCCTAGATTTACCAACAGCATGAATCAAGAAAAGTTAGCCAAACTTCAGGCTCAGGTCCGGATAGGGGGCAAGGTGAGTGTGGCATAAGAAAAATTGATAGGAGAATGTGTTATTACCAGATAGTATTATTATTTTGGATTTGTGGTCATTGAAAATCTAAAATTTTTTTAATTAATCAAGATTAAACCACATTCCAATTTGAAGATAACTTGTCTAGATCTAAAATAGGTAATTAGAAGATATTTCTCTGATGGGTGCAATTGAAATAGCCACCTTTTGAGACCTTTTAACATTCTGGTGGTTAAATGATATGAACAAGTTATTCAATCTTGTTAAGCTTCCATTTTTGCAGCTGTAAAAAACGATCCTATGTAAGATGCTTCTAAATATTAGAGTAATATTTATAAAACATCTCAAACAGTGTCTGGCACAGACTATAGACACTTATTAAAAGACAGTTGTTATTATGTTAGACCCACCCTCAGATATTCCTGGATATTGAGGTTACCTTATCTTGACTGGATACCCCTACTGCTTCAGTTAGGTTTACAATGGGAGAGGCAAAAGCTGATGGTACATTTGTTCATTGCTAGGTTTTCCTCCCAAATTCCTACTTGTTTTTCTATGTTGGTGAATGTGAACATGAGCATTTGTATTCCATGTACTTTGAAAATTAAGGGAGAGTTAGTTCTGATCCCTGAAAATCTTTGATTCTCTTCAGTTCTAACCCTGGGCTCAAGGAGAATATTCTATCTTTATCTCTGCTCAGTACAATCTTTGTAAAAGGAAAAGCAAGAATAGTATTTACCTCAAACCTAGGGAGGGTATAGGTGGGACAGTATGTAGCAGCCCCACTATGTCATTTACTTTGATAATAACAATAGCTTCTGGGGATAGGAACAGTAGAGGAAAGGGAAGAAACAACTAGTATTAATATTTTCTCTTTCTTTCCTAGTAATACAGTTACCTGACTCCAGAGTCATAGTAACAAATTCATGTAACCAAAAGTACTAGTCACATTGTAGCAGCAAGTAATGTATCAGTGCAAAAGTTAGGAATATTCAAGAAACATGGAATATACCTGGAAGAGCTTGATACAGCACATCACTATTGTATATTTTAAGCCAGAAGGTTGGCACAGTCGTTCAGCTAGTTTATTGAACAACTGCTATGGGCCAAGCACACAGTAAATAAATAAGTCAAGGTTTCCTGCTCTTGACACAGTTCAGCTTGGAAGGGAGAGGCACTCATAATTACACTACAGAATAGTAAATATTAAAATGAAGTATAAGGTGCACCTGAGCCAAGGAAGTCATCACTGAGCGGAGAATAAACAACAGGTATGAGAACAAGTAGATAGGGTGAAGGGGGTAAGAATTCTTTTGCATTCTTACAGATGCAAAAGCATATAGGATGCTAGATAGCATGATGCTTAGTGGAATGGCTTGCTTTAATTTGTTACAACTAGAGTTTATAATGGGGATAAAGAATGGCAGCAAATGAAACAGGTAATTTAGAGTCTGATCATAGTTTTGTGTGTCATACTAAGGAGATTAGGATTTTATCCCACAGGCATGGTCAACTACTGAAGAATTTTAAGAAAAAACAGTAACAGTGATTTTAAAAGATAGCTACTGGCATTGTGGAAAATGAAATAAAACAAGTTTGGCATAGAGGAGAAGCTACAGCTTGTAGTATGTGGGACACAGATTTAGGGGTTGTATATGACACAACTTAATGATGGATAGAATGTGGGGGACAGAGGTGAGAAAGGAGTCTAGGATGGCCTCCAAATTTCTAGTTTTAGAGCTATGTAAGTTAGGAAGTATAGGAAAAATAGTTTGGTGGACTGATGAGCTTATAGTCAAGTAGATTTTAAGGTACATAAGGGTCATTTTAGTTGTAACCAGCAAGCAGTTGAATCAGCAACACTTCACAAATTAATGACCATCTATCTTTTAATAGTCTCTCTTAGTCCATCCTTTAACTAGATTTTGTTACAACCTCTGCTGCTACTCATGGGGCTGTCTTCCACTCCCACCAGAGTTTCTGAGACTAAGCTTCCTGCCTACCCTTTTATAAAGGGTAGGGCTGATTTCCTGAGTAATACTAAGAAGCTACCCAGAAATTAAAATCTCCTTTCTTTTCATTTTACTCCTGGCAAGTCTCAGAAAGATATAGCTCTCAAGATACAGGCTACTGTTGGTAGCACTTTAGCTCTGCTTTAGGTTACATTTATTTAAATTGGCTCAGGAGGTTAATTCAATTGTCTTAAGTACTTTTTCAGTGGAAAAAATTATTTAGAGTTTCAAAGTATCCATTTAGAAATAAAGTTTTCCTGTCTCAGTAAATAGTATAATTTTCAACCCATTTGCTCAGGTCAAAATTCTAAACGTCATTTTAGATTCCTTTTTCCCCTCATATCCCATATTTAGTCCATCAGCAAGTCCTTTTGGTTCTTCTGACCATCTTAGCTCTCACTATCTCCACTGTCACAACCCTCATCTCTCATCAGGACTTCTACAGTAGCTCCCTGATTGATCTCATTATAGTTCATTTTCCACAGCAACCTCAGTCATCTTTCAGAATCATAAATCAGATCAAAGCATTCTCATGCTTAAAACCTTCCAGTAGCTTCCTATTGCAGTTGACATAAAGTCCGGTTCCTGCTCATGGCACATTAGGCTACATGATCTGGCCCTTACCAGTCTTTCTGATTTCATTTTCCTCTGCCTTTCCCATTGTTTATTCTAGCTATACTGGTCTGCTCTGTCTAGAAATGACAGGTTCATTCTTGTTTCATTTTTCTTGGATCACTCTTCCCCTAAATCTTTTCATGAGTCTCAGCTCATAGGCCACCTCTTCAGAGGGACCTTCCCTGAGCATTCTAATAAAATAGTGCTTGTTGCCACCCAGTATTCTTGTTGCTGTTATTTTTTTTCTTAATGCACTTATCCTGTTTGAAATAATCTAATCTGTTTATATATTGGCTTTTCCTTCCCATTGTAATGTATGCTCCTTGAATTAAGAACTTGATCTTTTTCATTCCTAGGTTCTAGGACTCTAGAACACTCACATTATAGGCATTTACCTGTTATGTCATAATCCCCAAAGTTTCAGAATATCTTTAGAGGATGGTAGATAGTATAAAAAACTTTCCTTATATTGTTGGAAAGTTGAAATAAAGCACACTTTAAGTTATTTTGAAGTTAAAAAATTTTTTGTTAGAAAATGTTTGAAACAATGTGTTAAAATGACATAGGCTAGATGTTGGAAAGAGTAAGAAAAATTGGCTAGAAACTAGCCTTCAAAAATCTGGGTTAGGCTGACAGTCACAATTCTGTGACTATGAGAAGTCTTATTAACCATTACTATTAAGTTTGTAATTTTTTATGTGAGTTTTAGGAAGAATATTGTGAAGAGGGAGACAAGTGATTACAGTTATCAAATACATGGCACGCTAACACTTTTGTTTGGTTATCTTTCAGGGTACAGCTCGCAGAAAGAAGAAGGTGGTACATAGAACAGCTACAGCTGATGACAAAAAACTTCAGAGTTCTCTTAAAAAACTGGCTGTGAATAATATAGCTGGTATTGAAGAGGTATGATCACTTTGTAAATTGTTATGTGGATAAACAGAACATTCACAGATGATTATCCAGACTTTCAAATGTAACGTATCAGCTTAGATGAATCTGATACTGTCTTTTTGTAGGACTGGAGCTATTGAATTTGCCTACTGTGTAAAACTGGATTGTCAAAAAAATGATTGTATTAGATGGTTAAGCAATTCATTATACTTTTCAGACTTAAAGTATTGGGTTGGCCAAAAGTTGGTTCAGGTTTTTCCCTACTATCTTACAGGAAAACCTGCATGAATTTTTTTGCCAGCCCAATATTTGCATATATGGCAAAATTATGGACCTACTCTTTAATTTTAATGTAAAATAATATTTTTTTCCTAATAATACAGAAATAAGGAAACCCAAAGATTTCTTCCAATAAGGTGGACTTTTTTCCCATAAGAGTACCTTTCTGCTCTTCAGTCTGTCAAATTATTACTCAGAAAGCTCTCGCAGTAGCTTTACATGAATTGCATGTCTTATTAGACCACTTCCAAAAACTATTAATTTTAAAATTATTTTATTTTGATGATACTGCTTTTCTCAGATCAGAAGCCAAAGATTGATTTATGCAAGAAAAATTATAATAATACCAACTATTTGTGATCTGTTACCATCTAGATCTACTTCTACCTGATGATTCCAGTTCTGATAGTAACCAGTGTTTAAATTTTCACTACTATCAGATTTCATTACATCATACCAGGTGTAGTACTACCTCACAAGTTTTAGCAGATTATTAATGTACATGTGCTGTAGAACATAGATCAGAAACAATGTAGAGGTGAGGATCACTATTAAAGAAATAGAAGAGTAACAAAAGGGAGTGAAATGGCCAAGTGCCACATATTCCCTCCACCACGGATGTATGAACAAAGAAATACATCCTTTAAATCTGCTTTGTACTTTCAAAATTAATGCACTGATAAAACAGTAGGGAAGGTAAGTCACATATATCTTTTTTCCTTATAGCTTGATATGGCTGTGCATTCTTACTCTCATAAGTATTAAAACTTCATTTGCAAGTCTTGAAATTAAGCATTTAAAATGCTTTTTCCCACCTAAGCTATTAAAAGCTTTCATATATTTTCATTGACCTAAAATAATTTCCAGAGAGATCATTCTCTATCTGGGACATATTTGAGAAAAAAGCAAATCTAAGCTTCTCTTTAAAAATTACAGCGTCATTAAAAAAAAAAAGAAAAAGTTGCAATAATGGACATGAACTCTGATAATATTAAACCTAACCTACAAATAAGTGTTTAGGCAATCTTATATCTTTGCCTATCTTTCTACTCTCCCAACTCCAGCCCCTCCCCACTCAACCTCAACACTATTGACACTTTGAACCAAATAATTTCTTTATTGTGGAAACTGTCCTGTGCATTCTAGGATGTTTTGGCAGTATTCTTGGAGTCTCCTCACTAGATCTTCAGTTACGACAACCAAAAATGTCTCCAGACTTTGATGCAGGTCCTTTGAGGGGCAAATCACCCTTTGTTGAAAACACTTATTTAGAGAGAGGAAAAAATTTTATTTACCTCCTTGAAGTATAGATTTTATCTCCAAGGGCATGCTTTTCTAAATGTTTGATTTTTTTCGGATTTAGAAAACTCTGTGGCTCTTAAAATTAATAAAACTTTTGGTGTTTTATAGTGAAGTAACAAATCAGTCAGTTAGCAGTCTTTGATCTCTTCAGAATATCATCAAACCTAATTATAATGCTGTGCTGATGTCATAGTACTTTTGTAGTTCAAATTGTCATACTGAATATTTAATGGTAATGAATATCTGCTATATGCCAAGCATTTTGCTAGGCATTGTTGCATAAGATATTATTCATAGTCTCTGTCCTTTAGGGCTTAATTTAGGTAGGGAAACTAATTAGTCAGCTAGCCAGACAAACAAAATATGTATTATGCATTTCAGCTCCACGGTATCTCTTTGAATTAGTTATTGTTGGTTACAGATAAGAAAGTTGAAACTTAAGAGAGTCAGGTACCTGCTCAAGATCACATAGCTGGTAAGTGTTGAATTCCAGATTTGAGCTAAGTATGTCAAAGCAGAGTTCATTTTATTCATTGATTTATCTTGGTTTGGTCTTCTTAGTTACACTTAGGCCCACTCTTGACCTTTTCCTCTCCTCCTGCCCCTCCTTCCTCTCCATTCTTCCAAAGTCCCACCAAAGAAAGGGACAGTACCTGCCTTATCCTGTATTACTGAGTACGTGCCATGCAGAATTCATTACTTACACCATCATAGATAAATGAAATTCCCCAAAGTAAAGACAATGTCCCCTAAAGACATTGCTTTTTCTCCTTTTCAGGTATTAATGTATTAATGTTATTTTGTCCCAGAAGTCTTCCTGGTAGCACACATACACATTTATGCAAAGAGAGATTAGATGCCTTTCCTATGTACCTCTGTAATGCCCTGTACGTAATTTTATTACAGCATATATTAAATTATATTGTTAATTCATTTTTGTTGCTGTTGCCAATGAAATTCTGTTTGGGGAGTCATAGCTCCAAAATGGTGCACAGAAAATTAATGGTACATATAGGCATGTACCGATGCAACGGACAATGAACTTGGGCAAACTTAGGGAGCTAGTGAGGTTCAGGAAGGCCTGGTGTGCTGCAGTCCATGGGGTCACAAAGAGTCAGACACAGCTGGACAACTGAACAACAATAGCAGCAGGAGACATGTACACACTCTTGTTGCACCCCTACCTCCATATGGATGTGTAAGTGGTGTCTTCCAGTCCTCACAGACTAGTTATACAGAGGAAATACACATAAAGGAAATTAACAACATGAAGTAACAGCTATAAAATTTCTGAATGATTGAGCCTAAAATGGGAAGTTTTACTCTTTTCATTCTTTCCCCTCTTTCTAAAATTGATTTTTTGAGAACCAAGATATTTGTACTTTATATAACACTTTGCAGATCTAAAATAATTTTATTTAGGCATATCTAGTATACTGTATATAATCTGGTTTGCCTCAAACATTACATTTGTGTTACTATAATTAAACAATTTTTTTCTTCAAGAAAATGATGATACACACTTTAAAAACTTTAAAACAGCTTCTTGAGGGAAAAAAGAAACTACTACCTTAAATGTATACATGAAAACATACAGTTCTCAGAAACATTAAAATAGGAAAAAATATATATGTCTTAGAATAAACACATTAATTATAGTTTGGGCTGTTTTGAACTTTTTCAAAGTGCTAAACTCTGGAATATACTATCTTTTGGGGTTTTGGCAGTTTAAGGAAAGTAGATAAAAACTTTTGAAAAGAGCAGATAGGAATGGTAAGAGAGGATAGCAAAGGTAACATTGTAAAACAAAAGTAACATTACTATATGTTCTATACTTTGACCTTGAAAACATCAAACCAGTAGAAAGTACCGTTTGGTGGCTTGGACACAGAGAGATCAGTGGTGGGTTTCAAAAACTCATTGCACTTCTGCCTGGTAAAATTCTAATCTTACTTTCTAGGCCTTCAGTATTGGTGATTATTTTTTCCTCTCCTAATGCTTAATTTATGTCCTCTTCAGATATGTAAAAGCTAAAGGACTGTTTGAGTTAAGAGGGACTTCTCTGATCTTTTATATATTCATTAGTTGTTGATTTGAGGTAATAAGATTAATTGTATGTAGATTTCTCTTATCTGTCACCAAAGACAGAAATCCAAAGCTGTCAGAAAGGGGCAGGGGAGTGCCAGAGACTGTTTCATACAAATAAGCCAAGTAACTAACCAGGTTTTAGGAAGGAATGCCTATGTGAACTCTGAGAGTATAATCCAGAACTCAATTCCTGAAAAATTCTTATGTTCTATGACAGTTGAAGATACTTAGATGTGCTTCTTATTTGGTAATCTGATTGAATATAGTGAAGTGACAGTGTTGTCACCCTGATGAAAGCATGAATCTATCAAAAATAGAATCTTTTTTTCCTCAGAGACAGTTGATTTTATCAGATGTATTTGGTAAGAAATGTCACCAAAAATCTGCTTCTCTGGTTCAGATGGTTTAGTTGCTTCATGGAGTTTTACTGTTATCTTCAGAGGACAGCTTCTGTCTTAAGTAAAGTATATTCTGTCTCTGTGAAACCTTCCCTTTTTCAGGCATAATAATCAACACTTTCTCTGTCCTTCCACTCCCCTTAACTTAAATTGCTCTGTTAGAATATGTTTATTATTACAACCTCATATTGTAGGGTGTGATTACTTGCTTATTAACCAAGTAGTCTATTTGCTGTAGTCTCTTGATTACAAGAGTCTTGACAGCAGGAACTGTGTTTATTCATCATTTATAGCATGCAGACTCCCACGGCCATCTCAGGTTGTTTGGGGCCTGTTAAATGTAAGAGACACTGACTATTCTAGGTGAAATTGTTTAGCAAGAAGTTAGTCATAGAGAGCTGGAGCTCAGGAGAAAGCTTAGGACTGGGAATTTAAATTTTGTAATTGTACACATAAGTTTAGTGTTCATATTTTCCTTTTCTTGAACCACTTGTACAGAAAAAGGACTTAAAGTTCCTAAAGTTACTGGTTGACCCTTATTGTGGTTCCTTCTTCCTTCAACCTAGAGTGTCAGGTGCCAAAGGGTGTACAGCTCTGAGTGCAGGAGAATTAAAGGGAAGCACTCTGTCCCATTCACCTTATTATTCCATGGCAGTCTTAGTTTCTTTGGATATCCTGTTTTTTTTATTTTGGCCATGCTGCCAGCTTGTGGGATCTTAGTTCACTAAGCAGAGGTCGAATCCATGCCCCCTCAGTGGAGCATGGAGTCTTAACAATGGGATTACAAGGGAAGTCTCAGATACCCTGCTTCTTTGGTTTTATGTTTTTCCACATTTTATGGTGACATAAACATAGCATAAAATCTGCCACTTTAACCTTTTTTTCCATTCCCTATGTGCTAATCCTTTTTTAACCATTTAAAATTTTTAAAAAATTTTAACTATTTAAAAAAACTGAATTATAGTGATTTACAATGTTGTCTTAGTTTCAAGTGTACACCAAAGTGATTCAGTCGTATATATAAAATGACTGAATTACTTCACTTAATTTGATAATTTCTAGGTCTATCCATGTTGCTGCAAATGGCATTATTTCATCCTTTTATGGCTGAGAAATATTCCATTGTATATTCCACATCTTCTTTCTCTGTTCATCTGTTGATGGACATTTAGGTTGTTTCCATGTCTTGACTATGGTAAATTGTGTTCCTTTGAACATTGGGATACATGTACCTTTTCAAATTAAAGTTTTGTCCAGATATGTTTCCAGGAATGGGATTACTGGATCATATGGTAACTCTGTTTTTAGTTTTTTGAGAAACCACTCTACTGTTCTCCATAGGGGATGCTCCAATTTACACTCCCATGTAGGAGGGTTCCCTTTTTCTCCACAGCCTCTCCAGCATTTATTATTTGTAGGCTTTTTAATGATGGCTTATGAGGTGATACCTCACTGTAGTTTTAACTTGCATTTCTCTAATATTTAGCAGTATTGAGCATCTTTCCATGTATAATATCTGTGTAATATCTTCTTTGAAGAAATGTCTATTTAGGTCTTCTGTCCATTTGTTGATTAGGTTATTTGGTTTTTATTTTGTTTTTGATACTGAGCTGTTTATTTTGGAAACTGATCCCTTGTTGGTAACATCATTTGCAAATATTTTCTCCCATTGAGTAGGTTGCCTTTTCATTTTGTTTATGGTTTCCTTTGCTGTGCAAAAGTTTTTGAGTTTAATTAGGTCTCATTTGTTTATTTTTGTTTTTATTTCCATTACTCTAGGAGACAGATCCAAACAAATAATGCTGCAATTATGGGTCCTACCTGTGTTTTCCTCTAGGATTTACATAGTATCCGGTCTTACATTTAGATCTTTAATCCATTTTGAGTTTATTTTTGTGTATGGTGTTCTTTTACATGTAGATGTCCGGTTTTCCCAGTACCACTTAGTGAAGAAACTGTCTTTTTTCCCATTGTATATTCTTGCCTTCTTTGTTATAGGTTAATTAACCATAAGTGCATGGGTTTATTTCTGGATTTCCAATTCTCTTCTATTGATCTGTGTGTCTGTTTTCTTGCCAGTTTTCGTGCTATTTTTTTTTGTTTTGTTTTTGTTTGTTTTTAAATGGCTGCACTGGGTGTTTGTTCCTATCTGTAGGCTTTCTCTAGTTGCAGTGAACAGGGGCTACCCTCTAGTTGCGGTGCTCTGGCTTCTCATTGTGGTGGCTTCTCTTGTTGTGGAGCGTGGGCTCTAGGTGCACAGACTTCAGTAGTTGTGGTGCATTGGCTCAGTCGTTGCAGCTCATGGGCTCCAGAGTATGGGCTCAGTAGTTGTGGTACATGGGTTTAGTTGCCCTGTGTCATGTGGGATCTTCCTGGACCAGGGATTGAACCGGTGTCCCTTGGATTGTGAGGCAGATTCTTAACCACTGGATCACCAGGGAAACCCAGTATCCACTGTTTTGATTACTGTAGCTTTGTAATGTAGTCTGAAGTCAAGAAGCTTGATTCCTCCAGCTCCATTCTTCTTTCTCGAGATTGTTTTGGCTATTCAAGATCTTTTGTATCTCCACACAAATTAAAAATTTTTTTGTTCCAGTTCCATGAAAAATACCATTGGTAATTTGAATAGGGATTGTATGGAATCTATAGGTGATGTGGTCGTTTTGACAACTTTGGCTCTCCCAGTCCAAGAATATGATATCTTCCCGTCTGTTTGTGTCATCTTCAATTTCTTTCATTAGCATCATAATAGTTTTTAGAGTATAGATCTTTTGCCTCTCTAGGGAGGTTTAGTCCTAGGTATTTTATTCTTTTTGATGTGATAGTAAATAGGATTATTTCCTTAATTTCTCTTTCTGATATTCATGCTAGTGTATAGAAATGCAACAGATTTCTATATATTAATTTCATATCCTGAAACTTTACCAAATTCATTGATGAGCTCTAGTAGTTTTTCAGTGACATCTTTAGGATTTTCTCTAAATACTACTGTCATGTCATCAGCAAACAGTGACAGTTTTACAACTTCTTTTCCATTTTGGATTCCTTTTTTTTTTTTTTCTTTTTCTTTTTCTTCTCTGATTGCTGTGGCTGGGACTTCCAAAACTATGTTGAATAAAAATGGTGAGAATTAGTATCCCTGTCTTGTTCCTGATTTTAAAGGAAATGCTTTCAAGCTTTTCACCATTGAGTATGATATTAACTGTGGGTTTATCATATGTAGCCTTTATTACGTTGCAGTAAGTCACCTATATGCCCACATTCTGGAGAGTTTTCAATGTAAATGGATGTTGAATTTTATCAGGAGCTTTTCCAGCATCTTTTGAGATGTCCTATGCTTTATGCTTTTTATTCCTTTGTTAACAAAGGAATAAAAAATATGGACTGTCAGGGAATCCCCTCTCCTTTTTTCTTTTACAGATGATTTCACCTGTTATTCTGCTTCCTCTTCATCATCATTTCACTGATATGCTATCATTTGCCAACACTCTCCTTAAAATTTTGAGTTTTGCTTCTTGTCCTTTCTCCTTTGTTTTATCCTTATTTCTTTTGGTGTCTCCTTTTCTTTTCCACCTCACTGAAACTATTATTTCCATAAAATTTTGTCATTACCATATTTGCTTCATTAATAGTTCTCAGAATTGGTCTTGGGACCACTTTTTTTTCAGAATCACATAGGTTGCTTTGAAAAGTTCAGATGCATCAGTCCACTAGAGAGCTCCAAAATTAGATCTCCATTTTAAGCATTTTTAAATATACAATTCAGTGACATTAATTATACTTGCAGTGTTTTACAACCAGCACCATTGTCTATTTCCAAAATTTTTCATAGTCCCAAATAGAAACTCTGTACCCATTAGAAGTAATAACTCCTCATTCCTCTTTCTCCCAGCCTCTGATAATCTCTAACCTACTTTTTCTTTGTATTTGCCTGTTAAAGATACTTCATGTAAGTGGAATCATAAAATAGTTGTCCTTTCATGTCTGACTTACTTCACTTAGCATGTTTTCAAGATTTATCCATGTTTAATGTGTATCAGAACTTTACTCCTTTTATTGCTGCATAACATTCCATTCTGTGGGTAATACCACATATTATCCACTTGTTTATTGAGAACATCTTTTCTTTTTAAAACAACTTTCCCCCCAGTATAACTTTTACAGAAAGTTATATGAAAAAATATTAATATTCAATCATAACTCTACTACTCAGAAATAATTATTATTAGTCGTGTCTTTCTTTCCCATCTTTATATGCATATATACTTAACGTATCTGAGACTATAGCTAGATGTACAATTTAAAATCCTTCCATTTTTGAATAGTATTATAAAAATTTTTTCCCTGGCACTAAAAAACTCTTTAAGTATCAGTCTAAGTGTCTGTATATATTCCAATTTGTGAACATAGCATATTTTAACATTTTTTCTCATTTATTGTGCATTATAATGCCTTGATAGTAAAGAATCACATATGACTCATATATACATAAATATTTATCTTCATCTCTGATTTCCTCCAGACAGATTCTTGGTAATGTAGTTACTGACTGACTGAAAGATCATTGGTATTTTTAGAGCTCTTCATCCATATTGCCAAATTGATTTTCAGAAAGGGTATGCCATTTTATACTATCTACAGCATAGATACAGAGAATCCATCTCATCAGATTCTTGCCACTAGAACATAAGGGAAAATGATCCCAGTGTATCATATAGTCTAATGACATCTATTAACTTTCAGTCTTATAAATAATAATAGGTTATGCCTCATACTAGCCATTAGAAATAAGCAGGAGCTTAAAAGGATTCAATGTGAAAGATACTGACTTATGGGAAGGCAGAGGCCATAATCTTCAAAATCTGACATCCTTTAGCCTTACAAAATTTGGACACTTGTGTGCCTTGTTCTTAAAATGTTTATTATTTCACCCCCATTAAAATATAGCAGAAAGACAATAGAAGATTAATTTTCTGATAGACATTTAAGTACCACTACATATAAAAAGGAGTAGCAATAAAACTTGATTTTAAGACAGCTGTCAATTATAAACTGCAGCTAACTGGCCTAATGGGGACTTGGAGACATACACACAGAAAAATCACCTAGCAGTATTTAAATTTCCTCTCTGAACTGAGAGGGCAGTTACCAGCAAGAACTGTGGGGTCAGTTATAACTTTGTAAGCTGCTTTGTAGCCACAAAAACTTAGGACTGTGTAGGAATAAAGCAGGCATCAGCTTTACTAGCTGGAAGGCTGCTGTGGTTAATGTATGTACCCTATTCAAAGGCTAGCAGTGACAGGGGTTGTTAAGGTTTTGATAGCATAATTGGCCCACCCAGCAGTTGCCTGGAATGACTTAAAATGGCTCTGAATTCTGTAGAGCATTTGGCCTCACTCAGAAAGGGCAGAACAGTAGGAAAAGACAGGCCTAAAAAAAGCCTAGGAGGTTCTGGGAGTCTCCACTGGAGGAACTACTGGTGCTGTTTCTAAACCTTAATATGACCCCTCATCTAGTATTTGAGATATTGAGGTCTGATAGCATCCATGATTCAGAATAAGCTGTGTAAGAGGTGTCGATTCATTCAGCAAATTTGAGTGACTGTTATGTGCTGACACTTGAGGGAATGCTGTGTCTCATAAGACAAGTGACCTCTAATCTCAAGGAATTCATCTTTTAGTAAGGTCAAAGATTACCAACACAATTATACTACAAGATAATTTTGTATAGTATCAAGTTTTCATGAAGTCGGAAGGTGCATAAACCACCTTAAGTTTTCACAGAGAAAGAAGCATCTCACCTGAGTCTTGGATAAATGGAAACTTGCAATGTGGAGAAGCAGGAAAAGGTTCTTCTAAACAGTGAAAACAGCCTACGTAAATGCACTATGCATGGGAGGACATAGTAGTTTCTGGTAACTTCAAAACATGTCAGTATTATTAGAGTGAAAAATAAGAGCAAGGGCATCTGGAGTTCTAAGCTGGGGGTCAAAAAAAAAAAAGCCTCTTCCTCTATAATTCAAGTAGCATTCTTTACCTCAGCTACCTGTTAAGTGGGAGGGAAAAGCACTGTGACATAAAGGGGATACTTGATTGAAAAAGGGACCTGAGAGCTGGTACAGTAGTTAGTTTAACAGTCTTTATTTGTCTGCTCCTTGTCCTTATAGTATATATAGGTTGTATGACTTACATAGACCAAACAGCAGTAAAATCACTGGAGAAAGTATGAAATGCATACAGTTTGCTTTGTATCCTTCCTTTTGCCTCTAAAAGAGTTGGGAAGTGTCTTATTCATCTTACTCGCTCAATAATTAATCCTTTGATAGTCCTAATAGCCTGTATCTAGGAGCCTTAAATAACCATGTTATTTACTCAGAAGAGGGGAAGGAATGTTAGACTGAAATAAAAGATTCTGGCCTTTGTAACCTCTAGTATTTCATTCTTTCTACTCTAAAATTAAACTCTCTACCTGTTTCTGGACCTTTCTATTAATAAAGTTACATCTTTTATACAACCTCATTTAAAACAACCATTAATAAATTTCTATTTTACAATCTGACATGGAATAGATATGAGGTATATTATTCATTTATCTGCTGTTCATCTGTTCTCTGAGATAAGTAATTCTCTGGCAAGCTTTTATGGTACCACACAATTAAATTTTTATAGACAAATAGGTGTTTAAGAATGTGAATGACATGATAGGAAAGAAACTAAATAATGTCAGGAAACCTAGGTTTAAGTTCTGAGTTTGCACGTAATCAGTTATTTGTCCTTGGATGTATTGCTTACTGAACAACAATATTGCTTAACCAAGAACTCCTATCATTAGTATTTATTTCTTTAACAAGAGATTTGAACTAGGAGAACTCTTAAGTTCAACAAAGATATGGCCTGACTTTTTTTGAGCAATACTGATTTTAAATCTCTTGTGACTGCAGTTTGCAAATAAAAAATATCTCATATTCATGTTGAGATACTTTTCACCCCTGGTAGTGTTATGGAAGTCATTTATTAAGTTAAGTGATGGGTCTTGATTTGGAAAAATACAGTCCTACCATATCTTTATTCTTTTCCCATACTAAAGTTATGTGATTCTGGGATAGATCCAGAAAAGCATCCCATTTCATATCTACTATGCCACTGCTGCCTTCTCAAGCTATTCCTCTCATACTTTAAGCCACTTTTCCATTGAACTTTTATACCTACACAGTAATTACCTTCAGAAGTGCGTAGTTTATTTTTTTTCTGAAGTTAACATAAATTATTTTTAACTCATGATTTTTGTTCAGTTGGATTGAATGCTTACTCTGTGTAGTATTTGTGGGATTTAGTTACAATTTTCTAGGGGACTCGCCTTTATTTTCTCTGTGTTCCAGGTCTTGCCTGAAATTTAGAAGCCCCTTTCTTCCCCTTCCTTTCTGGTGCTGTGTGTCAGTGGTGGTGACCACCTCTGAGGAAGAAAAGCCCACTCCCACTGACCATGGAGAACACTCAGCATCTCTGCTTGATTGTGACAAGGGCAGTTTTTGGATGGGCCATGAAATGCTTCTAAAGTAGCCAAGAATTACCTCTCCTAACCTTTTTATGTAATAAGCATGTTACCACCAAGGTGACTTACCCAGTGAAGTCAACTGCAGAGTGTAATCACATTATTTACACATTTAACTTATATGCAAATATAATACATACAACTCTACTGAAACACAGCAAGAGTGAGAGAGAAAAGCAACATTTTACGTAGTGCACACACATTCAGCCTTCCTTTTCAGTGAGTCCCAGGCAACGGATGAGATTAAATCTGAAGCGGTTCATATTGAAGAAAGCTATTGAGAGAAGATGGAGATGATTTTAAGGGTTTCCTAGTAACTGATAAATGTTCATATGGCTAGGCAACTGAGTGGGAGAACTTCTTGTCATTTACAAGGGTTATTGAAGGTTGTTGAAAAGCTCCACTTAAAAGGATTAGAGGAACTGACAAAATCTCCTAAGAGGAATGACAGGAGGAAAACAAGTTGAAACTTTTGTAAATTTACTAGGTATTCAAAAGAGTGAAACCCCGATTGATTAAATTTCTGAGTGTTCTTTATGGGTTTTCATTGGTTATTTTTACCATACACTATTATCTCCTTACCACCTGTTCCATCAGTAAGATGCTAACTATTGTACAGATACAGTAGTATCAGTATGGATTTAGTTTGATAGTGTAAATTGAGTAATATAATGGGTAATTTCATTCAGAAGCCAATTCTTGGCTGATAACTCCCTTTTTTAAAAAAAAAAAATGTAGGCACAATCTTCCTTCCCATAGTAGAAATCTTTGAATTTAAAATCTAGATTCTAGGGCATTCCCTGGCAGTCCAGCAACTAGGACATAGTATTTTCACTGTTTTGAACCCAGGTTCATTCCCTAGTCAGGAAACTATCTTGCAAGCCATGTGGCATGGCCAATACTAATAACAAAATAATAGAATCTAGATTCTATAATAAAGTGATTATTTCTTTACCATTCTAGTAATTTGTGCCATAAACACCATTTTACTTTATTGCTAGAGTGTTTTTCCACCCAAATTCACTGCTTAGATAATTATTATTACATCACCTACCAAGTAAAAAACAATAATTGTTTTTAATTGTTTTTTAAACAGATAATTTTGGAGTTGTACCAAATATGTGAAATATATTTTTTCCTGTGATCATACAGGTGAACATGATTAAAGATGACGGGACAGTTATTCATTTCAACAATCCCAAAGTCCAAGCTTCTCTTTCTGCCAACACCTTTGCAATTACCGGCCATGCAGAAGCCAAACCAATCACAGAAATGCTTCCTGGAATATTAAGTCAGCTTGGTGCTGACAGCTTAACAAGTCTTAGGAAGTTAGCTGAACAGTTCCCTCGGCAAGGTGAGTATTTCAGTTTAATGCTTCTTTCCCTTCTTGTCTTACTTAAAGGTATCTATTTCATGCTGGAAGGATTTGCCTGTTCAGAAATTTTAGTTTTATAACATTACTTGTATGCTTTATAAATTTTTGAGTTTGTTCCTTTAATGATTAATGCAGTGTAGTCTGTAGACTACTTGGATACATTTGGTAGTAATATAGAGAGTTGGGAGGTAATTACCTAAAAGGAAAGTAACAGGATCTGCAGGCTACATTTTATAAATAGTTGATTTGGTATTTACTTCTGACTAATAACAAGAAGGTAATGATATCACAGAACTATATATTCATTTAATATTGTTGATTATACTACAAATGCAGCAACTGTAAGTTTTGAATGTCCAAGGTAGTCCTGGTTTCAAATTTGTCTTGTCATTCCTAAAAATCAGAGCCTTTTATTTTAGTGTTCATTTTACAAAGCTCGATACTTTTATGCCAAATGAGATAGAAAAAAATGTTGAATGTTGATTTTTTTATTTGAAGAATATGGAATTTGGAAAATAAATTGAACTATAACGTCTTTATTTAAATTCACCTGAATTATTCCATTTCACATGTTGTACCTTCACTACACATTGAGATTGCCAACCATATTGAGTGTATACCTAAAGAAGTTAAACTTCTGTTAATTTTTGTGTTAAATAGAAAATATGGCATTTAGATTAGACAATATTTAGCTTCTCCTGAATGGCTACGTAAGGTTTGTTTCTGTGAACTATGTAGACATATGAACATTTTAAGTGTTCCATAAAGGTCTTTGTTCTCAGTGACTGACTTTAAAGTAAACTTTTTGTAGTGCTGGATAGCAAAACTCCAAAACCAGAAGACATTGATGAGGAGGAGGATGATGTTCCAGGTAAGCGACCTTCCTTTAGTTTTAAGACTTTTAGCATCCTGTTTATCTCATTTAACTCAGTTGTGATAATTTTTCAGTATTTTGTTGATGGTGAGCTTGTTAATTTAAATGGATTCATAATGATGAGCATACAGTGTAATGAAAAAACCCTCCCATTTAGAATGTGGAATCAGAAATTGTCACTCAAAGCTCTGCTGCATTTACTGAGTTAGAATATGCCTTTATTAAATTGGAATCATTGTGATTGTAAATTTACGTTATAGCATTTCTCTAGGAATTATGATTGACATACAAAAATGCTCTTCACCTTAGTAGTTTGCTTAGGCAAAAAAGGACTAACATTTCCTTAAGGTTTCTATTTTAAGCAGAAATTGAAGCATTATTAGTGAAATGCCACCAATTTGTTTCCGCCTCTTGTCCTGTATCTTTTCAGGCCAATTCTGGTAGCAGTATTTGTTGAGCCAGAAGATACGGATTGCATTTACTTTTTTCTTTGTATATTTAACTCATTAACTTTTTTTTCCCCCCAGATCTCGTAGAAAATTTTGATGAGGCATCAAAGAATGAAGCTAACTAAGATCTTTTCTGATTTTTGGACGCTGGCATGGACTAGATTTAACAAATCAGCTATGTGGTTCCAAAGTTTTACAGACACGGAGAACATCAACTGTTACTAGTTCAGTAATATAAATATTTTGTATATTAATAATGCTGTTTGTTCAGCATTTTTTGGTCATTTAATTTTGCATTTTGCACTTCCTCCCAGGATCTATTCTTTTGGTCAAAATACGAAGTGTTTGTGCAGTTTAAGGGTCTTTTGGTTTTTGATTCTTGGTTTTTTGTTTTTTGTTGGGGTATTTTAGGTGTGTGTGTGTGTGTGTGTGTGTGTGTGTGTGTACAGTGGAGAGCAAATTGGAAAACAGTTTTATTTATCCTTCTCCTTACCCCAGTAGAAATAAAACAAATCTTTACATTTGTTACTTTTTATTTTTTCTAATAATGCACAGAATTAATAAAAAGTGAGGGTCTTGGATTTCAAATCTGAGGATATTTTTACCCTTAGAGGTTTTGGTTTTAATTTGCTTGGTTAATATATTTCTCATATATTTTTCTGGGCTTAAAATGTCTTGAGATATTTTGCCACCAGCTACAGGCTGGCATGATGGGTAGCATATGTTTGGTGCAGTTGCCTTAGATTCACTTACCTAGTTAGAACCAGAAGAATTTCTTCTACTAGCTTTCCTCCTGAATGTCTTGTTTTCCTCTCCTCTCAGTCTCCAAATGGCCTGGTCAACCTGTAGAAATGCTTTTCCTCATCTTCCATCTAGCTTGAGAAAGATGTTCTCCATATAGAGTTAAGTGAGTGCCTAATCCCTCTTTTTGTAAGATGGTTTCCTCATCTTTGAGGAACAACAGCTCCATCTTCAACTTTTTAATTTTTTTGATTTTACAGTTTGGTAGATTTCAAACTAGAATAGCTAGCATGTGCTTGCTAAATAATTTTATGCCAGCCAGCCATATCCTGTGTTCTAGCTGTTCTTAATAACAGGTGCAAAAATGCCTCTTTTTCAGCAAGGTTGAAGTTGGGAATGTCTTTGAATCAGAAAAAATAGGCCATAGACTCATTCCCCAGCACAAATGGGCATTCTGTGAAATGGTACTGGCCCCAGGAGGACTTCTTCAACCATTCCTCTATTCTTGGCCTTGAACCTACCTCTGGATTGGATCTTACTATTGTAGCTGCTCACAGCATCCTCCTGCATGCTTAAGTAATGCTTTGGGGGAATACTGGTAAAACACAGTATTTATTTTTTCACCTCCTTTCAGAGGACTTGGAGGTAAGTTGCATTCATTCACTGAAGCTTCCCTCTTGCTGTCTGATGATAAAAGCTTGCACTTTGTTATATTAGCATTTGTTAGAGCCAGTATTTAAGAATAAGATTTAGAAAATCTGTCATGACCCATCGTCAAACTATGGCTTAACCTTGCAGCATATCAAATCTTATTACAAGCTAGATATCTTTATTTGATATCCCTAGTGCAAGACCAACAACATATCAAGAGATCTGTAGACACGAAGGCAAAGCTCTTGTGTTTTTTTCCATCCAGACACCTCAGTTTATTTTATACATTTATTGGTTTTTCCTGTTATGTTTTATATAATATATGGACTTAACTACAAAATAAAATAACAGTAATAAAATAACAAAAGAGGATAATACTTCCTCTTGTGCTTCTCTTTTTGTTGTCTACAGAATTTCCTCCTTTTGTATTTCCTCTCTGCTCCTCACCCTAGAATGAATGGCAATCTAGTCATTTTTTGATATACTGCTTCCTACGTTGTTAGATCAGCAGGTCTTTATGGTCTCCATAGTCCAGAACACCGTTCTTTTGACTTTCCCTAAAGGGTACATTGTGGGGGCAAAGAGAGTTAAAGGGACTTCAAGTGGTTAAGAACACAGAAGAGATGGGTAGTATAGCAAATGGTTGGGGGGTGGGGAGGTCTCATTTGGAATTCAGGAAAATTAGGTCCTAGTCCTAGTCCAAAATTAGGTCCTAGTCCATATGGCATTGACCATATGACCTTGGGCAGGTTCCCTAACCTAACAACTTTGAAATTCATCAACAGTCAAATGAGATGTTTCTGAATCAGAATTTCTTACATTCCTTATGTGAATCTCATTTCTGAAAATCCTCAAGTAGGTATTTTATCATCTTTTCAGAGATGTCTTTGTATCAGTACCTATAGAAGTTTTTTGTGTATATATACTTCCTCTTTTACATTTTGATCACATTTTAACTACTCACCCAGAGGAGCTCTCCTCAGTATTTCCTTTCATCCTGTTGACAACAACTCTTAATGGCTGGCCTCTCTTGTGTGTAATGAGCCAATATTCTGTTTTGTTTTATATTTTCATACCTTCACTTTCCCTGGGCTTAGCATACTGAGATCCTGACTCAACCCAAAGAAATGTTCCTGCCTTCAGAGTGAGTAGGTATAGGTAAGAATGTTGATGAAACTTCTGTAAATCGTAGTGTTCTTGGCATAAATATGAATTATATAGTTTTTTTTTAAATGTATGAAGTAGTTACGCAGCATTTACTTTTTACTAAGTTTATGTGTTTATTGCCAAGATAACTATAGAATTTTATGGGGAAATTCTTAAAATTTGGGGATAATTCAAGAAATATCTTCAGAGAGTTGATTGATAATCTTGGTTTTTGTCATTAGTCCTTTCAGTTTTTATAAAGGTCCTTATTTATCTGTTTTGGAGAAGCCCAAAGTAAATAATTGGAACCTTATATTTGTTTTACCCCTATTTTTCCTGTTAAGTAATGGCTTAAGAATACATCAAGCATCTTGATTTGTTAAGTAACCAATGTTTATGGGATTCCATTAAATTAATTTTAATAAGCCTACCAGGGTCTTGTGAAAACCCACATTGGGATGTGTTTGGTTTGTTTCTTTGTTTCGATTCAGTGTTTAATCCTAAGTGTGTTATATATCCACAAATAAAATATTACGATAAAGACATATCGATAATGTGGGATAGTAGAAGATGCACAGGTTTTTAGATGGAGGTCAGTTCCATTGCCTACTATGTTATCTGTGTTATCTTTTCAATAAGGCTGCTGTAATGCACAGCTCTGGGGGTCACCATTCATATTTGTTGTGTTCCAGTGGTTGCCATTTTCATACAGTGTAATGTAGCTAGTGCCCCTATGTTAGTATAATGATGGCCTTGCTCTCTGAGCCTGTCTCCTCCCCTGTAAATAGTCCCTGAGTCAAACAGGTTTCCTTAGAACCCTCGAAATGATTAAGGTGAAGATGAAAGATTATTATAAAGTGTGTTATCTCCCAAGCTATGGCAGAGAGGAGCTTACGGTTCTAGGCACAGCAAGGCCCCATCCTACACTGCCACCCTCCTGTTCAAGCTGTATTGCTCTGCCACACACAGTTTGCCTGGATTATCATAGCCTCCTTATTGAGCTTGCTTATGATTCACTTGCTCCAGTCATGCTTTATAACCTAAGTTCCATAGCTGAGCATGACAGCCTTGCATTTGTGACCGACATACCACCTTGTTTCAAGCTTTCTTTTCTTTGCACATGTTTGTACTGTAGTACTATACTGAGATTGATTTTCTTCACACTTCTCCCATCTAGATTGTGAGTACCTTGACGGCAGATGGTGTGTCATACATCTTTTTTTTTAATTTAATTAACTAATTAATTTTCTTTACATTATCATGTTGGTTTTGTCATACTGTCATACATCTTTATTCCCAATATCTTTCATAGTGACAGCATGTAGTCTGCTTGCAGTCATAATAACCAATGCTGACTGAATCCAGAGTTATCTCATTTAACTCTCATATTCTCACTCAGTGGGGCAGATGTTATAGTCTAAAGCAGAACAAAAATGGTGTAGAGAAGTACCAACACAGCTAATTGGTGAGAGAACCAGAATTCTAATCTAGAGCTATCAAATTCCAGGCTTTAAATTCTGCATATCACCCCACATCACTCAATGCTTATTGAAATGAAAAGTATGTATATGTAGCCTCTTGGTAGAAATCTTCACTAAATATCACTCAATATTAGCCTGAAAGTCAAACCTTAAGGATTACTCAGTAAGTTTGAGAGGTTTTTTTTTTTTTCACAAGTAGGATTTGTAGTTTTTGTATATATTCAGGAGTTGACTTTTACAAACTTAATAATTGGATATTCTGCATACCTGGGACAGGATCTTTGGTCATGGTATTTGGGCCAAAATTCTTAGGTTGCATATGTTGATTTCCTTAGCACTGGTGTTTCTTCTCAAAGATTTGCCTCCTTTTAGGGATACCTTATCAAAGAAAAGTATAAACTTGAACAAGGTAGTGGTGAGTTTATCCTGCAGTAACACTTTTTTAATGTGTCTAAAAAATCAAATTAGCCTGCAAAAAAGAACTACTAAATAAATTGAGGAAAGCTTCAGGATGCAAAGTCAACACACAAAAATTAGTTGCATTTCTATACACTGACAATGAACAGTCTAAAACGTAGATTAAGAAAGTACTTCTGTTTACAATAGGATCAAAAAAGAACAAAATACTTAGAAATAAATTTTACCAAGAAGGCAAAAGACTTGTACACTGGCAACTACAAAACATTGCTGAGAAATTAAGACATAAATAAACAAACTGACATACCATGTTCATGGATTGTTGTTCAGTCTCTAAGTCGTGTCCAACTCTTTGCAACCCCATGGAATGCAGTATGCCAGGCTTCCCTGTCCTTCACTATCTCCTGGAGTTTCCTCAAACTCATGTCCATTGAGTCAGTGATGCCATCTAACCATCTCATCATCTGTTGTCCCCTTCTCCTGTCCTCAAGTCTTTCCCAGCATCAAGGTTTTTCTGAATGAGTTAACTTCACATCAGGTGGCCAAAGTATTGGAGCTTCAGCTTCAGTATCAGTCCTTCCAATGAATATTCAGGGTTGATTTTCTTTAGGAGTGACTTGGTTGATCTTGCAGTCCAGCAGATTCTCATGGATTCATGGATTGGAAGACATATTGTTAAGATGTAAATACTACCCAGAGAGAGCTACTGAGTCAGTGCAATCCCTATCAAAACCCCAATGAAGTTTTTTGCAGAAATAGAAAAACTCAGGACTTCCCTGGATGTCCAATGGCTAGGACTCCATGCTCCCAATGCAGGGGACCTGGGTTCAAACCCTGATCAGGAAACTAGATTCTATGTGCCACAACTAAAGAACCTGCATGTGGAAACGAAGACCTGGTGCAGCCAAATACATTTTTTTAAGATAGAAAAATTAATTCTAACTTTTGGTGGGCATGTAAATTGGTGTTATCCTATGGAAAACGGTATAGCAGTTGCTTAAAAAACTATTCTAACTACCATATGATCCAGCAACTCCACTCCTGGAATATATTTGAAGTAAAACAAAGAAACTAATTCAAAAAGATACATAATACCCCAGTGGTCAAAGCAGCATTATTTACAATAGCCAAGACATGGAAGCAACCCAAGTTCCCATCAGCAGATGATTGGGTTAAGATGTGATACATATACAATGAAATATTAGTCATAAAAATGAATGAAATGTTGTCATTTGCAGCAACATGGATGGGCCTCAAGAATATACTTAGTGAAATAAGTCAAAGAAAGACATACTATATTACATCACATATATGGAATCTTAATACAAATGAATCTATATACAAAATAGAAACAGTCATGGACACGGAAGACTAACATTACCATAGGGGAGTGGGGGGAGGGTCAGATTAGGAATATAAGATTAATGGACACAGGACTTCCCTGGCAGCTTAGTGGTTAAGAATCTGCCTGCCAGTGCAAGAGACACAGATTCAGTCCTTGGTCCAAGAAGATCCCACATGCCATAGAGTAAATCCACAGGCCACAACTACTGTGTTCTAGCGCCTGAGAGCCATAACTATTGAGCCCTTGTGTTGCAACTATACCTAAAATAGATAATGCAACAATGCAAAAGAATGAAGTTATACCCTTACTTTACACCACAGGTGGCTCAGACGGTAAAGAGTCTGCCTGCAGTGCGGGAGCCCCAGGTTCAATCCCTGGGTCAGTAAGATCCCCTGGCAAAGGAAATGGCAACCCACTCCAATATTCTTGCTTGGAAAATCCCATGGACAGAGGAGCCTGGCAGCTTGCAGACCATGGGATCGCAAACAGACATGACTGAGCGACTTCACTTAAACCATAACCAGAAGTTAACTAAAAGAGCACAGACAAAAAAGTAAAAAGTTAATTGAACTACATCAAAATTAAAAATTTGTGTATCAAATTACAAAAGAATGAAAAAGCAGCCCACAGACTGGGAGATAATATTTGAAAAGCAAATACCTGGTGAGGGATTAATATGTACAATACCAACTGAACAAAAAAACAGCCTAGTTAAAAAATAAGCAAAAGATTTGAATAGACATTTCTCCAAAGAAGACATACAAATAGCCAATAAACTGAAAAGATGTTCAATGTCATTATTCATTAGGGAAATGCAAATCAAAACCACAATTAGCTACCACTTCACACCTATTAGGATGATTATTAACTGTTGGCAAGGATGTGGAGAAATTGGAATCCTTGTGCGTTGGTGGTGGTAATGTGAAATGGTGCAGCCCTTGAGGAAGACAATATAGTGGCTTTTCAAAAAATTACCAAATGGTCCAGCAATTCCACTTCTGGGTATTATGCCCCAAATCTGAGATACAGAGACTCAAATATATTTATAGAGCTATGTTCATAGCAGCGTTGTTCACAATAGCCAAAAAAGTAGACACAACATAAATGTCTTATCAACAGAAGAAGAAATCAACAGAATGTCTATACATTCAACAGAATATTATTCAACCTTAAAAAAAATCAATTCTGATACTTGTTAAAAAAAAAAAAAAAGATGAACCTGGAAAACATGTTCAGTGAAATAAAGTAGACACAAAACTACAAATGTAGATTCCATTTGTGTAAGTTGTCTTAGAATAGTCCGATTTATAGAGACTGACAGTTATTACTAATGGTTGGGAGGAGACGGAAGCGGGGTGTGTTTGTGCTGAGTTAACTTCAGTTGTGTCCAACTCTGTGTGATCTTATGGACTGTAGCCTGCCTCATTCCTCTGTCCATGGGATTTTCCAGGCAAGAATACTAGAGTGGGTTGCCGTGCTCTTCTCCTGGGAATCTTCCCAACTCAAGGATTGAACCCCTATCTGTCAAATCTGCATTGGCCGGCAGATTCTTTACCACTAGCGCCACCTGGGAAATCCCACAGGAAATGGGGAGTTACTGATTAAGTGAGTACAGAGTTTCAGTTCAAGATGATGAAAAGTTCTAGAGATGGATAGTAGTGGTGGTTGCAATACATGAATATACTTAATGCCACTGAAAATGTATACTCAAAAGTAGTTAAAATGGTAAATTTTGTATTGTGTATATCTTACCCCCCACACACAAAAATCAAACTGTCAGCATGCCTCTCAGTACTCTTAAGAGGTCAGCCAACAGTAGGTAAGTGTACCCCATCACAAAACTGTTCACCTCAGCATCAAGTTGATCCAGGGCACAGTGTTGAGAGCCCTTGAATATAAGTTTTGAAGGGTCAAGGATGGATAGGAGCCAGTCCCTGCCTCCATAGTACTAAGTTAGAAAACTAGTGAACAAAAAAATAAAAGATCAAGCAGCTTCAAATGCACCCAGCAAATTCTCATAAATTCTCTTTTCATTTTTATTCTGTTACAATTTTTTCTAATTTTCCTTGTTATGGCTTCTTAGATACATCCATCCTTTAAAAGTGGACATTTGATTTCCAAATACATGGGGTTTTTTTAAGTATCTTTGATATTAATGTCTCATTTAAATGCTTTCTTCCCTGCAATCACCCTCTGTATTTTCAGTCTTCTAACTTTCTTGAGGCTCTCAATGGATAAGCCAGATACCTCTCAGTACATGTCACATTGCACTTCAAAATATATAGGTTATTTTCAAATATCTTTTGATGTTGATATCTGACATAATTCCACAGTTATAAGAGTACATACTCTGTATAATTTCAATATCTTTAGACCTTGAAACTTTTGTACCTTGTTCTATGTTCCGAGGTATGTTCCAGTGTCTCTTACTTTATAGTCTATGGAAACTTGAATAGAATTTGTATTGTATCCTACTGTTGTGTGAAAACTGTATAAATCTTAATTATGCTGAATTGGTTCATGGTGCTTTTCATGTCTGCTGTATCCTTCTACTTTTCTGTCTTTTAATTTTTGAGAGTTTGATATTAAAACTCCAACTAAAAATCTTCATTTATCTACTTAAAAAATAATTTCGTAGTGTAACTATATGTAACTTTGTTGTGTATTTTCTAAGCCTCCTGTAAATATGTTACCATACTTGAAAAAATAAGAAAGAGAAAAAATAAAATATCATGCAATGGACCAGGTAGGTACTGCAGATTCTGTTTAAGTGTCAGAGAAAAAGAGGATATTCATCCCTTCATTATGTTTTTCTGAACAACATTGTTAACACAAGCCCAGTTCATACCCCTTCTGAAATTATTTTATATCCACTGATCCTGCTTAAACCCAAGCAGCCATGTTTTCAGGGTGACTCCACTGGAATCGTAGATGGTCAGACCAAGGTTAGAACATGATCCAAGGTCCAACCCGTTAAATTCTGTCAGTCTATTTATTTCTAAGGATTTTGTACTTTAAAAAAGGCTGAGTCAGAGATAATGGAATATGAAAGGTCAAGTAGGACAGTGCTAAAACACTAATGTTGGGTCATGAGCAAGCAGTGGGAGCTGGTAAGAATGATATGGAATGAAGAATGAATGAAGTAGAAATGACAGCTTCAGAAAATGGCTTCAAAATTCTTGTCCCCATGATGCCCAGCTGTCCTTTTTTTGGCCCTGGGTTACTAATTTGCCAGTGAGATTTTTATGTTCTTAACACATCCCCCTTGGGGACTTCACTGGGGGCCCAGTGGTTAAGACTCCACACTTCCACTGCAGAGGGCACAGATTCCATCTCTGGTTGGGGAACAAAGATCCAGCATGCCTCGTGGTGTGGCCAAATACGCAAACACCTCCCTTGGCCACCATTACCATTTGCCTAAGCTAGCTTGAGTGTTCTTTGTAACTAAATGATCCTAGAGAGAGAACATTTGAATTTCCCTATAAGAATCTCTTGATTGTAGATGAAAAGGATCACTTTGGAGAGCTGCTTGTCACTGGAGGGCTTCAAACAGGAATTTAATGTTTAATGAAGGAGTTGGAATAGATCAAGCTATTTTAGACTATTATAGGTCACTGGAAGTAGCATGAAGGTATATGATAGAGTGGTTAATGAGGATTTGAAGTGCCAGCAGTATTTCTACATTCAAGTCTTAGCTCTAACATTTCATATCTGCCTTGGATGACTTAGCTTCCTAAAGCTCAGTTTTCTCATATAGGGAGAGAGAACACCTTTCAGAATTGTTGGGGAAAATAAATGAAGTGTGTGGAACTCAGTAATTGAGTTTTTATGGTTACAGCATGACTGATGTGGCTTGTTCAAATCAAGTCATGATGATCTTGGCCCAATTCATGGCAGATTTTTAGCTAATAGAATTGTTCTCAAGTTTTTCCCATTTGGCCCCACTTTGTTACTACCTGAATCCTAGGAAAGGCCAGGGTAGAGGAAATAGATGAATCAAATGGCATGCAAATAGTAAGAGTAAAATTAGACTGAGCTACTTGGGGACAGGGAATAGGTTTTATTACATCTTTGTGCTTTCAGTGTCCAGGACAGGACCTGGCATATGTTAAGCACGTATTAAGTAAGTGAACTAAATTTAGAAGTGCATGAAAGTCCATATATTTAATCAAAGTGGTGACCAGGGGTTTCATACAGGGTCATTCCCTATCTCAGATAGCCCAAGTATTATGAGACCTGTTGTGATAGGGCCCAAGCAGCAGTGGTGCTCATATCTCAGTTTTGCTCTTTCAGTCCTTTCTTCTGGGCCCCCATCAAAAGTACCAATCTGGACAGTTAGGCCACTCAAGATGGCTGTTCTCTTACTCTCTGTAATATGCTGCTCAACCAGTGTTTCCTTCACCTGTACCCTATTCACATGATTGATCTTCCTACATACTTGCCCCCAGGTCCCAGCTATGGCTTGTTCTGGCTTTAGGTCAGAAATCTCCATTATGCTTATCAAAGGTGTGATTAGGGGCATGCCCTTCTGTTGCTTTCCCTGGTAACTGAAAAGCCAACCTGACGTCAGCTTCCTATAACTGGTAACCTCCTTCTCCCGATGGGAGTGAAGACTGCTGCCACACACAGTGGGGTGTTGCTCCAGGACCTTGCTTCAGACATGTAAGTTCCCCCACCCATTAAACTGTTGACGTTTCTGTTGCTGACTCTGGGCTCACTCTTTGGTCTTGAAGCTGGGCAAGTACAGGGCTTTCAGGCTTGTGGGATGGAAACCAGCAAACCTGTATGCTGATAAATGGATCTTCAGAGTATTTCCAAGTGTAGAATATGCTGCCTCCAAAACCCAAAGAGGCTTACCAAATGTGCTTCCTTCTTGGTGGTTAACAGGTGCATTGTGCAAATAGATTTTTTTTTTAATAGTGGAAGCAATGTACTGGATTGTTCCAGATCATTCAACCTGTAAGAACTTCACTGATGTGGTTGAACTCTAAATATTTGTATAGTTTCCCCTCCACATTCTAGAGTAGCATATGCCTTACTAAGGCATCCAGGATATTTGACTCTTACTTCTATCACATCTGATGGTATTGATATATTGGATCAATATAATGTTCTACAAAATTTTCAGACAGTTCAGATACCTTTGGACTACAATATGACCGAATATGACGCTGGGGGATGACCATGAATGTACAGTTGCCCATCCTGTGTGATCCTCTTTCTCTACGGGTGTGGAAAAGAACACAGTTTCTAGATCGATGTTTACACACCTTGTACTACAGGCTCTGTTAAGCACCTCTAGAAAGACATCACATCTGACACAGCAACTGTAGTTGGAGCCACTGCTTGATTAAGTTTGCATTGTTTGTCATCTGCTTTGATCCATCAGTTTTTCCAGAGGTCAGACTGGTGAATTAAACAGGAATATGACAGGGACCATCATTCTGGTTTTCATGGCAAATAGATGGGGAAACCGTGGAAACAGAGACCTTATTTTGGGGGGCTCCAAATTCACTGCAGATGGTGATTGCAGCCATGAAATTAAAAGACAATCCTTAGAAGGAAGGTTATGACCACCCTAGACAGCGTATTAAAAAGAGAGACATTACTTTGCCAACAAAGGTCCATCTAGTCAAGGCTATGGTTTTTCCAGTAGTCATGTATGGATGTGAGAGTTGGACTATAAAGAAAGCTGAGTGCTGAAGAATTGATGCTTTTGAACTGTGGTGTTGGAGAAGACTCTTGAGAGTCCCTTGGACTGCAGGGAGATCCAATCAGTCCATCCTAAAGGAGACCAGTCCTGGGTGTTCATTGGAAGGTCTGATGTTGAAGCTGAAACTCCAATACTTTGGCCACCTCATGCAAAGAGCTGACTCATTAGAAAAGACCCTGATGCTGGGAAAGATTGAGGGCAGGAGGAAAAGGGAACGACAGAGGATGAGATGGTTGGATGGCATCACCGACTCGATGGACATGGGTTTGGGTGGACTCCGGGAGTTGGTGTTGGACAGGGAGGCCTGCCGTGCCGTGCTTCATGGGGTCACAAAGAGTCGGACACAACTGAGCGACTGAACTGAACTGAACTGAAAGTTTTGAGGGAGGTACTAAACTCTTCCATTTCCCTAAAATGTGGCAGATTTTTTTATTATTTTGACCATTGTTGAGGAGCAGCTTCAGGGGCTTCCACTTGGCCTTTCTTATTACCACTTAGCAGCTTTTATTCTATAGGTCAAGAAACTAATGTGAGAATTCTGTTGTTTCTGTGTACACACATTCGAATTATACATCCAGGAACAGAAGAAATAATTGCACCTGGTGGAACAACTGTGAGACAGACCTGGCCCAAGACTTCATCTATTATCTAACTCATATATGCTCCTAGTCCAATAAGGAAACAATGCTAATGCTTTATGTCCCCAGGTATCAGTGTTAACTTAGACCCCTTATCCAACAACCCTAGAAATATATGGGTATTTCCCTAATTTCAGTATAGAGTTTTCTGAATACATGGCAATAGATACCTGTGGGGAAGGACTGCAGGAATCACTAGTATGTATACTTGCTGTGGTGTCATAGGATCATTCCTCATGGGAATCTGGTCTCCTTCAATTGATAATTTCTAGGGTTGATAACAGGCAAAGATTTGTGACTATCCAGTAGAGCAGTGGAGCTCAGCCTTCGCATCCATTTGTTTCTAAATAATTTAAAAAAATTTAATTGTGGTAAAAAGCACACAACATATAATTTGCCATCTTAACCTTAAGAGTACAGTTTAGTAGTATTCAGATTATTCACATTGTTGTGCAACAGATCTCTAGAGTTTTTACAACTTGCCAAACTAAAACTATCCACTAAACAACTCTTAATTTTCCCCTTCTTTTTAGTTATATACAATGGGCCTACCTTGGCCCTAAAAACACCATGTTCTTTTTTTTTTTTTTTTTTTTCTGCTGTGCTACCTAACTAGTAAGATCTTAGATCTCCACCCAAGGATTGAACCTGGAACCCTAGAAGTAGAAGCTTCAGAGTTCTAACCACTGGATGGCCAAGAAACTCCTCAACATGATGTTCTTTGAACGATTGCCAAAATCTCTGTTGGCCAGACCCTCTTGGCTACCCTTGTAACATTAAGCCCCACCCTTCTCCAGGTAGTAAGGACTGCCACCTCAGTCAGTTCAGTTCAGTCTTTCAGTTGTGTCCGATTCTTTGCGACACCATGGACTGCAGCATGCCAGGCTTTCCTGTCCATCACCAGCTCCCAGAGCTTGCTGAAACTCATGTCCATCGAGTGGGTGATGCCATCCAACCATGGTACTCTGCTAATCTGCATTCTTATCCTCATTGCTATTAGGGAGCCCATCTCCTACCATCAGTCCTTACTTAGAGACCACATCTGCAACAAGATTCTCAGTGGTGCTGGCCATTTCCTTACCTAGTACATTCCTTGTTGTGCCTGATAAGCAGAGTGTCCTCCAGGCCTTTCCAAGAAGCATAATCTACTGGTGGTCTTTTTTCATCTTAAATAATAGATCCATTATTGCAGACCCACTTTATTGAGTCTTTTAATTTCTTTCACCACAGTTTACCATGGCAATTCTGGCATCTCTAGTTATATAATGTGCATATAGTTATCACTTTCTTAAAGTTTGAAAGGGCCATCCCATCAGTGTATAGAACTGTCTCTTAGGGGCCCTTGCTGTATTAAATCGTATGTCACAGTAGAGTGTCCTGATACTGATGAACTCTCCTTTCAGTTCATTTCAGTCACTCAGTCGTGTCCGACTCATTGCAACCCCATGAACCGCATCATGCCAGGACTCCCTGTCCATCACCGACTCCCAGAGTTTACCCAAACTCATGTCCATTGATTTGGTGATGCCATCCAACCATCTCATTCTCTGTCATCCCCTTCTCTTCCTGCCCTCAATCTTTCCCAGCATCAGGGTCTTTTCAAATAAGTCAGCTCTTCACATCAGGTGGCCAGAGTACTGAAGTTTCAGCTTCAACATCAGTCCTTCCAATGAATAGTCAGGACTGATCTCCTTTAGGATGGACTGGTTGGATCTCCTTGCAGTCCGAGGGACTCTCAAGAGTGGTCTCCAACAGCACAGTTCAAAAGCATCAATTGTTTGGCATTCAGCTTTCTTTATAATCCAACTCTCACATCCATACATGACTACTGGAAAAACCATAGCCTTGACTAGATGGACCTTTGTTGGCAAAGTAATGTCTCTGCTTTTTAATATGCTATCTAGATTGGTCAAAACCTTCCTTCCAAGGAGTAAGCATCTTTTAATTTCATGGCTGCATTCACCATCTGCAGTGAATTTGGAGGCCCCCAAAATAAAGCCTGCCACTGTTTCCACTGTTTCCCCATCTATTTGCCATGAAGTAATGGGACTGGATGCCATGATCTTAGTTTTCTGAATGTTGAGCTTCAAGCCAACTTTTTCACTTTCACTTTCATCAAGAGGCTCTTTAGTTCTTCCTCACTTTCTGCCATGAGGGTGGTGTCATCTGCATATCTGAGGTTATTGACTATTTCTCCCGGCAATCTTGATTCCAGCTTGTGCTTCATCCAGCCCAGAGTTTCTCATGATGCACTCTGCATATAAGTTAAATAAGCAGGGTGACAATATACAGCCTTGACATACTCCTTTCCCAATTTGGAACCAGTCTGTTGTTCCATGTCCAGTTCTAACTGTTGCCTCCTGACCTGCATACAAGTTACTCAATAGCCAGGTCAGTGGTCTGGTGTTCCCATCTCTTTCAGAATTTTCCACACTTTATTGTGATCCAAACAGTCAAAGGCTTTGGCATAGTCAATAAAGCAAAAATAGATGTTTTTCTGGAATTCTTTTGCCTTTTTGATGATCCAGTGGATGTTGGCAATTTGATCTCTGGTTCCTCTACCTTTTCTAAAACCAGCTTGAACATCTGGAAGTTCATGGTTCACATATTCCTGAAGCCTGGATTGGAGAATTTTGAGCATTACTTTACTAGTATGTGAGATGGGTGCATTTATTGCCTTTCTTTGGGATTGGAATGAAAACAGACCTTTTCCAGTCGTGTGGCTACTGCTGAGTTTTCCAAATTTGCGGGCATATTGAGTCCAGCACTTTCACAGCATCATCTTTTAGGATTTGAAATAACTAAACTGGAATTCCATCACCTCTACTAGCTTTGTCCATAGTGATGCCCGCTTGACTTCACATTCCAGGATGTATGGCTCTAGGTGAGTGATCACATCATCCTGATTATCTGGGTCATGAAGATCTTTTTTGTACAGTTCTTCTGTGTATTCTTGCCACCTCTTCTTAATATCTTCTGCTTCTGTTAGGTCCATACCATTTCTGTCCTTTATTGAGCCCATCTTTGCATGAAATGTTCCCTTGATATCTCTAATTTTCTTGAAGGGATCGATAGTCTTTCCCATTCTATTATTTTCCTCTATTTCTTTGCACTGATCACTGAGGAAGGCTTTCTTATCTCTCCTTGCTATTCTTTGGAACTCTGCATTCAAATGGGTATATCTTTCCTTTTGTCCTTTGCTTTTTGCTTCTCTTCTTTTTACAGCTATTTGTAAGGCCTCCTCAGACAGTCACTTGCTTTTTTACATTTCTTTTTCTTGGAGATGGTCTTGATCTCTGTCTTCTGTACAATGTCACGAACCTCCATCCATAGTTCATCAGGCACTCTATCAGATTGTGTCCCATAAATCTACTTGTCACTTCCACTGTATAATCATAAGGGAATTAATTTAGGTCATACATGATTGGTCTAGTGGTTTCCCCCACTTTCTTCAATTTAAATCTGAATTTGGCAATAAAGAGTTCATGATCTGAGCCACAGTCAATTCGGTCTTGTTTTTGCTGACTGTATAGAGCTTCTCCTTAAATTCCACCCCATATATCCAGTCCTCAGGCATACTTTCCTGGTAATTGTCATACATGTAAGTCAGGTCCCATAGCTATCTGGGGATATAATCTTGCCTACTTGGATCCTAGTTATGAGTCTGGGGTCAGGAGGAGAAATCAGAGTAAGCCCTAAGGAGTACTTACATTGTCTTATAAGGTACCTACAAAGTTGGAAGACATGGGCCTCTATCTTCTTACCTGGGCCAGAGGATTCAGAGGACTCTTGGGATTCAGGCATCCCAAATGAATCTACCTAGATATCTTCACCGCAGATCTTACGGTCCTACTTCTTTTCCATCAAGACTCAACTCTTATAAAGAGACACTCTTACACTGAGAATTTGGCCTTTTCTAAAATTCTATCTTTCTTAAAATTCTGCCTGATAATTAACTAACTCTGATCACTGACTGAGAGAGATGAGGGTCTCTTTAAAAGCTAACAGTGAGGTCCTTTGCTTTAAATTGTTGGTTAATAGATCTTAGGTCATTTTCTTTTATCATTCTTTCATCAGCCTCTTAGCAACAGTCACCCACTTCCACAATCCTTATAGTTGCTATTTCTCATATATTTGTTAAATGCCTTAGACATTGCTCCACTTAGACGGAGCATCCCCTTCCTTCCACCTGTGCATATTGTCGCTTCAGTTTGCAACCCGAAGGACTGTAGCCCACCAGGCTCCTCTGTACATGGGATTCTCTAGGCAAGAATACTGAAGTGGGTTGTCATCCCCTCTTCCTGCCATGCCCTCCTTCCTGACCCTGGGATGGAATCCATGGCTCTTCTGTCTCCTGCATTGGCAGGCAGGTTCTTTACCACTAGAGGCACCTGGGAAGCCCTCCTTCCTCCTATATTCCATCCCAATTGACTACAGATAAAAATCTTTTCTGGGAAAAATTGAAGGCTGGAGGAGAAGGGAACAACTGAGGATGAGATCGTTGGATGTCATCAGCGACTCAATGGACATGAGTTTGAGTAACCTCTGGGAGCTGGTGATGGATAGGGAAGCGTGGCATGCTGCAGTCCATGGGGTTGCAAAGAGTCAGACATGACTGAGCGACTGAACTGAACTGATGCCAGGAAATGTTGTACTCCATCTACCACATTGCCGTCCAGTCCTATGTCATCCAACTTCAGAATCAACATCCATCCCTAGAATCTGCTTTCTAGGACTACTCTTAGCTCCAAATGTCTTAGGTTAGGTTCCCTAGAAGTAGAATATGAGAGATTTCCTTTTAGGAAAAGAGAGATAGAAGCAGCATAGGAGAGGGGAGAAAAACTAAAGAAGGATGTGGATTCGAAGACTGGCATTGGCCTAATTCCAAAGAGGAACTCTGAAACAAGAACTGTGCCCCATTAGTCTTTTGAGGCAAAGGATTATGTCAATCATTGACAGTTCTCCCCACTTCCTTTACTGCCAAGAGAGATGGCTTCTCCTTGCTTGAGAACAAGTTCCAGAGAAGGGACAACCATGAGTTGTTATCAGCCACTACTGGCAGGAGCTGGAGGATGGTTGTATCAACTGGTAAAAAAGGATTTGAGTTGGTACCAACAGAATCCCTCATAAAAAATATTTATTCTGTTGGTACCAACAGAATCCCTCATAAAAAATAATTTATTTTTCTTAAGTTATGGAGATCTGCATACATGTAGCACTCATATTATCTTCAAATAATAATAATACATATTTATAATCCCTTATCTACAAGTCCAAAACCCCAACTAAATTCAAGACATTTTGAGAGAAAAGTATCTTTTTAATAAACTTGGTGCAAATGCTGCAGAAATATAAAAGTGTTGGATTATAGTGTACTGCCTCAGATTCATCTGGAGTGTTACTTATAAGACATATGTCCCATATTACATTTTTTTATCCCAAAATACCAATTTTGAAAAAAATCTGGCTCTGAGCACTTTACATATGAAATTATGGACCTGTAGCTACCATTTGTCAAGGTATTAGCATTACATCTGTCAAAAGTAATCCTTCAGTTCAGTTCAGTTCAGTTCAGTCGCTTAGTTGTGTCCAACTCTTTGCGACCCCATGAACCGCAGCATGCCAGGTCTCCCTGTCCATCACCGACTCCCAGAGTTTACCCAAACTCATGTCCATTGATTTGGTGATGCCATCCAACCATCTCATTCTCTGTCATCCCCTTCTCTTCCTGCCCTCAATCTTTCCCAGCATCAGGGTCTTTTCAAATAAGTCAGCTCTTCACATCAGGTGGCCAGAGTACTGAAGTTTCAGCTTCAACATCAGTCCTTCCAATGAATAGTCAGGACTGATCTCCTTTAGGATGGACTGGTTGGATCTCCTTGCAGTCCGAGGGACTCTCAAGAGTGGTCTCCAACAGCACAGTTCAAAAGCATCAATTCTTCAGCACTCAGCTTTCTTTGTAGACCAACTCTCACATCCATACATGACTACTGGAAAAACCATAGCCTTGACTAGACGGACCTTTGTGGACAAAGTAATGTCTCTGCTTTTTAATATGCTGTCTAGGTTGGTCAAAACTTTCTTTCCAAGGAGTAAGTGTCTTTTAATTTCATGGCTGCAGTCCCCATCTACAGTGATTTGGGAGCCCCCCAAAATAAAGTCAGCCACTATTTCCCCATCTATCTGCCATGAAATGATGGAACCGGATGCCATGATCTTAGTTTTCTGAATGTTGAGCTTTAAGCCAACTTTTTCTTTCACTCTCCTCTTTCACTTTCATCAAGAGGCCCTTTAGTTCCTCTTCACTTTCTGCCATAAGGGTAGTATTGAAAGGTTGTGGACGAAATCACAATAAAGACACGGGGAATCTTGGCCTCCGGAAGAGAAGAATTCAATCCGGGGCCAGGGACGAGGCTTGATCGCTCAGAGCTTTTGTATAATAAAGTTTTATTAAAGTATAAAGGAGATAGAGAAAGCTTCTGACACAGGCATCAGAAGGGGGTAGAAAGAATACCCCCTTGCTAGCATTAGCACTGGAGTTATATACTCTCAAATTAGTTATTACAGTGAATCAAAAGAATGTCTGGAGGTTATAAAGACCTCACCAGACCCATTCCCATGATTTACATTTTAAGATAACAGGATTAGCCAGAAGGTTTTTTTCCAGACTGTCTCCAAGCAGGATACATTATTGTTATATAATCCTAAAGAATGTAGTAGAGAGAAAAATAAGTTTGTCCTATCTTCCCCCTTGAGAATTCCAGACTCCTCTCTCCTTGGGGACCCCTAGACTTCTTATCAACCTGCCTAGGAGAGGACTCTCTCAGTGTCATCTGCATATCTGAAGTTATTGATATTTCTCCCGGCAATCTTGATTCTAGCTTGTGCTTCTTCCAGCCCAGCATTTCTCATGATGTACTCTGCATAGAGGTTAAATAAGGAGGGTGACAATATACAGCCTTGATATACTCCTTTTCCTATTTGGAACCAGTCTGTTGTTCCATGTCCAGTTCTAACTGTTGCTTCCTGACCTGCATACAGATTTCTCAAGAGGCAGGTCAGGTGGTCTGGTGTTCCCATCTCTTTCAGAATTTTCCAGTTTATTGTGATCCACACAGTCAAAGGCTTTGGCATAGTCAGAAAGCAGAAATAGATGTTTTTCTGGAACTCTCTTGCTTTTTAATCCTTAAAAACCCTGAAATGGAGATTTCTTCATTTTTCAAATGAGGGATCAGAGGCACAGAAAGGTTAACTCATTCATTCAAGATTACAAGCTAGCGAATGGAAAAGTCAGATCTGTGAGACTTTAAAGTCTCCTCCTTCCCATTACACTATGGCATCTGCTAGTGATGTCATTTCTAGTTTATGTAACATTAGCTGTCAGTAATCTGTGACATTTTGCAAAGAGCACTGTGAGTTCTAGCAACTCTACTACTTGAACATAGTCCCCATGGATTTGATGATTTTAATGGTCTTTTCTCCCCACAGGGATTCTGTGTGATTCTATAAATTCTTAGCACACTGCCATAGGTGGATTTCTATCATTGCTATTTGACATTTTTGGAGAGTTCTGTTCTTTAGCTTTGCACCAAAATGATAGTTTTCTATTTTACTTACTAGCATTTAATCCTCTGACAGAATAATTTGCATGGGATTAGAACAGGACTGCTAATAAATACATCATTGTTGTCATTGTTCAGTCGCTCAGTCATGTCCCACTACTCTTTGTGACCCCACGGACTGCAGCACTCCGGGCTTCCCTGTCCTTCCGAAATCTTGCTCAAACTCATGTCCATTGAGTCAGTGATGCCAGCCAACCATCTCATCCTCTGTTATCCCCTTCTCCTGCCTTCAATCTTTCCCAGCATCAGGGTCTTTACTAATGAGTCAGTTCTTGGCATCAGGTGGTCAATGTATTGGAGCTTCAGCTTCAGCATCAGTTCTTCCAATGAATATTCAGGATTGATTTCCTTTAGGATGGACTGGTTTGATCTCCTTGCAGTCCAAGGGACTCTCAAGAGTCTTCAACACCACAGTTCAAAAGCATCAATTCTGCACTCAGCCTTCTTTATGGTACATCATGGTCAGGTGAAAGGAAAACTGGTTTGGGAGTCAGATATAAATTCAAATCTAGTTTTTGCTACTTCATTCATTCATTCGAGCTTCAGGCTTCTATTTTGACTGTCAAGCTTCTATTATGACTGAATACTATAAGGTGGATTTTTTGCAAAATATGAACCAAGCAATAAAAGAAGTCAAAGTTCCCTTGTGTAGATAACAAAAAATGTTTGTGAAAGTATAATTTTTTTCTTTCACAATATGAGTATAAGAACATTCATATCTTGTATAACCTTTGTGGACTGACTGATCACCAAGTTCAGGTTATCTTGATGGTGACTGTATCCAGGGAGCCAGAATCTAGGCCAATGTTTAATTTCCCAATGCTCATTTTATATAATTAACTCTTACAGTGATACTGCGATATCTTTCCCACACACAGCTTCTGGAACAAGTGGGACAGCAAATAGGACACAGAGATGGCTCTGTGTTGCATGGCTTCCTAAGTAAGGCTCTGTGCTATCTGTCAGAGGCAATTCTTTCCTTCACCAGGGACCACCAGCCCTGACATTCATAAAGGGTACAAGAGTATTTTTACCTTGCCATCTGTATTATTTTATCTTTTTTTTACATTCTTGGAGGATTGTTTATTTTTTTAATCTATGTATTTTTAACTAGAGGATAATTACTTTACAATGAATGTTACTTCAGTTTCTGCCATACATCAACATGAATCTTACCTTTTATTTTACTTTTTTTTTCCACCTCAGAGGCTTGAGGTATATTTTGGGCAGTAATGAAGAACAATGAAACTTATTTGGCAATTGTATTGAGATTCATTTCCTTAACCTTATTGCCTGGTTGGCGCTAGTGGTAAAGAAACTGCCTACCAATGCAGGAGACATAAGAGACCCAGGTCCCATCCCTGAGTTGGGAAGATCCCCTTGAGGAGCACATGGCAGCCCATACCAGTATTCTTGCCTGGAAAATCCCATAGACAGAGGAGCCTGGCAGGCCACAGTCCATAGGGTCACAAAGAGTCAGACACGACTGAAGCGACTTAGCACCCATGCACAATAAAATGTATAGATCCAAAACCGAAGGCAGGGACTTGTGGTTCAGTGGTTAAGATTGCATGCTCCCAGTGCAGGGGGCCAGCAGGGCTTGATTCCTGGTCAGGAAATTAGATCCCACAGGCTGCTCCTAAAAGACCCTGCATGCTACTAGGCCTTTCCAGATGGCCTTCGTGGTAAAGAACCTGCCTGCCAGTGAAGGAGACATGAGAGACTTGGGTTCGATTCCTGGGTTGGGAAGATCCCCTGGAGGAGGGCATGGCAATCTGCTCCAGTATTCTTGCCTGGAGAATCTAATGGACAGAGGAGCCTGGTGGGCTACAGTCCATAGGGTCGCGAAGAGTTGGACACTACTGAAGCGACTTAGCACTCAGGCACCCTGCTACTAAAGATCCCATATGCCACAACTAAGACCCAGCACAGCCAAATAAATTCAAACAAAACACCCCCAATGCATAAGAACGTGAAGTTTTCCACAGCTTTGGTTGTGTTCTGTTCCCTAAGACATCATCCAGTCATGATCTCTAATTTATTAAACTGCATAATCACTTTTTATATCACTGATGAGTTTGTTCAATGGATTAGAAGAACTTAATTTCAGCTAATTTCAACTCTCAAGTTTGCATATACTGGTCTCCAAGTGTAGTGGGAATTCCCAACAATGTGCTTTCACAGCCTTGAGAAATTTCACAAAGAGATATCACTTGGAAAAACAGTACAAGAAACAGTGTTATGATTATTCTTCATGTTTTTCCTAGAGTAATAGCCTTGTTACAAACCCCAAGGCCAGACCCAGAAGGGACTATGATTGGGATCATGAAAGCATGGACTTTGGAACACCGGGTCAGTGTCAGGTATGAACACTGCCTATGCACTTGCTGATTGTTCCTGAGACTTTCCCAGAAGGGAATGGCCTGTGGTAAAAACAAGGAGAGCTGGACTAGCTCAGTGTAGTGTCTTGGGAAAGAAAGATCAAAGACAGTTTTGTAGTCTGCAGTTAGAAATAAAAGCTGGACTCAGAGTAGACTCTGCACCTCAGTCCAATAGAGACAGCGGGTACCCTGACCCGTTGCACTAGATTTTGTTTTGTTTTCACACTCGTCGCTAGCTCCCGGACCTTTTAGGGCAACATCAAAGTACTGTTTTGGAGGCAAAATGGGAAGTGGCACTAATAGCCCATGGAAATGGCACTAATAGCCCATCTGCACACACACCCTCATCCACCCTGACTGCAGTTTTTCTCCTTTGTTCTATATAGAACACTTTTTAAGAGCTAGGAATTCTCCCCCTCTGGATGGCTGTGTTGGTTGGACTCCTCCTGGAAGCAAAACAGAGATAAAATGCAATAAATCTATTGGGGGTAACATCTTTGGAAGATAAGCAGAGGAGCAGGAGTAGAAAGTGACTGAGGATCAGACCTTTTACAATGTTTCTTTCCTCTCCGAGTCATTTCCCTTCCAAAACAAAATTCAGCTAATATCTGGATTTATATATTAATATATTAATTAATTTAGTGATAATAAATAATCTAGAAAATAATTGATATATAATTTATTAATAATTAATAAATAATTTATTAATTAATATATATTAATATAGTAATCATGAACCCCAACATTAAAGAGGCACATACTCACTATGTTTAAGTGAGTAAATCCCCTTTTCCAAGGTAGTTATTAGTGAGGGTCCTCAAAGAATCCAAGATGGGATTATCGTACACAAGTTTTATTAAGGGAGATTCCTCCATAAAAGAGAACAGGCAGGGACCTGGGACAGGCTGGGATTGCTGTCAGACTACCATATAAATCTGACCCTAAGTTTAAAGAGAGAAGAAAGAATGACTGGGTGTGAGCACCCAGACTTCCTTACAGTTTATGGAATCCCCAAGCCAAAATCAGTGATCAGAGGAGTCCTATGTCTTCCAGATACAGATCTGCCTTAGTATTCTGCCAGTAATTGGGTCAGCCCCTGGAAGGCACAAACTCAGTACAAATGTGGCAGTGGATTTCACAATTCAGCAAATGGAGTCTTGGTCAATTACCCTCCCTGGTTGCAATTCTTCAAGTCACATTCTCATAGCTACCACTTGAATAAAATCATAAAAATATTTTGTAATACATACATACAAGGGCAGCCATCGGCTTTACTTTTGAAAAATCATCATCTAGGGTGAAATTGGATAGCTTTACACCAGTGATCCTATTTAATTCCAACAACAACTTTGAGATATATAATAATATTATCTTTGTTTCATCAATGAGGAAAATAGGGATCAGCAAGGTTGGAGAAATTGTCCAGGATCACACAGTTTGCAAGTGTCCTGGTTGGAATTTAAACACAAATAGATTTGTCTAACTCTAAAGCCAGTGTGACAGGCATTGTGTTTGGGCCTGAGTTAGTGAACAAGATAAAAGTCAACCTTCAAAGAGTTTACAGTGCTGATAATCCTTCTCTGCTCCCTAGTCTTCATAGCTATAATTTATTGATTATTTCTCTGTGCTAGTCACTATGCTCCGTGCCTTACAGACATTAGCTTCCTTAGTCCTCAACACACTTCCTGTTGAATGAAGTTTAGAAAAATCATAGCTATAAACTATAGCTAATATTTATTGAGCTCTCACAATAACCTTATGTAGTAGGCGCTCTTTTTATTTTCATTTTACAGATGAGAAAACTGAATTAAAGCACCGTTGGTTTAATAACTTTCCCAAGGTGGAGTGGTGGAGTCAAACCCAGGTACTCTGGTCTCAGATCTTGTTTACTTAACTACTATCCTAAACTGCCCAACAACAGGAGAGCTGGATTTGCATCTCTAGTCTGTTTGACTGACTCCAAATTATTTTCTGCTCAAACGATATATTGCTCTGCTACTTAATTGTTCCTCATTCACTTGTACTTTTTTTTTTCTTTTGGATCATGCACTTTGTCAACACACTCAGTGAGTACCTACTCATATGCTAACATGCTGCTGCTACTGCTTGTGTGCTCAGCAGTGTCAGACCCTTTGCAATCCGATGTACTGTAGCCCGCCAGGCTCCTCTGTCCATGGGATTCTCCAGGCAAGAATCCTGGAGTGGGTTGCCATTTCCTCCTCCAGGGGATCTTCCTGACCCAAGGATTGAACTCGAGTCTCCTGCATTGGCAGGAGGATTCTTTACCACAGAGCCACCTGGGAAGTCCCCACAAGCTACATATATGTACTATATGTGACATACCCAAACAAAGAAGGATTATGGAGCCATTAAAAAAAAAAAAAAAGGAAAGAAGGGACTTCCCTAGTGGTCCAGTGGCTAAGACTCCATACTCCAAATCCAGGGGTCCCGAGTTTGATCCCTGGTCAAGGAACTAGATCAGATACTACATGCCACAACTAAGGATCCTGCATGATGCAGTGAAGATCCTACGTGCTGCAACTGAGCCGGCAGAGCCAAGTAAATTAAACAAATAAATAAAATTTTGTTTTAAAAAAAACCAGAAGAGTTTATTATGATACAGCATTATCTCCAGGATATATTGTTAAGTGAAAAAAAACCAAGTACAGAAGAGTACTGTTGGCCCTCCCTAATCTTATAAGAAGTAAGGGAACTATGAACAACAAATGGTCTGAATTCTTAAAAAATGTCAGTGTGATGAGCGACCAAAAAAAAAAAATTAAGAGGCAAATATGAAAAGACAATAAAGAGACTTGACAAACTAAATGCAACTTGTCATTCCCCGACAGGTTCCTGGATCTGGGGAGGGAAGAGTTATAAAGTGTTAAGTCCTGAACTCTAAAGGGTCTGAAGTATTTCCCCACTTTCAGTTTTATACCTGCACACAAACACACACACACAGAGGAACATGATACCTCTGGATCTGGATCAGAAATAGGAATGTTTTTACTGACATAACAATCTTAGCACCAGTTTTCTGGGCCCTGTTTTCCCATGGGGTGAGAGAAAGAGCCTGATGTAACCTGTACATACAGTGAAGTCTGTACCACGTAAGAGAGACTCCAAAATTATGAATCCTAGAGCTTATCTAGCATGGCCTTCACAGCTGCTCATCTTTCCCTCCAGAAGTGAAGAGAGATTGTTGCTCTGGAATGCAATAAATTCTATTTAGGAAGAGGTTGGAGTGATCACTACCTTTCTGGACAAAATAACTATGGGGAGAGATAAAACTTTAATTCTCCAGAAGTCTCTATCTTCAGGGTTGCTATTCAATCATCCTTTAACCCAGATTGCCAGAATTTGTTTTCTCAGCCCTAACCATGCAGAAATGTGAAAATATTTATGAGAGGTTGTTTCTTGACCTAAGGGACTTCGTGGGAAAAGGAGTGAAATTTGCATTTGAACTATATAGTAGACAAAAATTTGGAATGAATGTTAAATTTCCCAAAATTAATAATTGTATTATGATCTATTTTGAAATTTCCTTTTTCTTAGGAGTCAAGGGTCATGATGTCTGCAACTTACATGCAGTTAAAAAATTTATACAAAGCAATAAGTCAAAATGTTGATTATTAAACCAAGGAATTTGAGTTCATGGATATTTATTCAAACTTTCTGTATGTATGAGTTTTTCCACAAAAAGGAGTTTGGGGGGAAAGACATAATTTCTATTCTCAAGGAGCTCACAGACTGAAGGAGAGGATCAATAAATGTAAATACATTTGATGGGTAAAACATGGGAAGGATTCCTAACCCTAAAACCCAACCTTTCCTTCTATGCTTATGTTGCTATTTATTTTTATTCCCAGCTGAATTTTTGTAAGGTATCTATAAGCAGAGACATCTTTCCTACACTAGTCTAATTAGTGGTCAGTTAGGCTCTAAGCCTGTTCAATATACTTCTGTTGAGTGAACCTTTCCTATTCACAACACTTCAGTGCTTCACCATAACCTAGAGGCAATTAGCCTGGCATTACAAATCCTTTACTCAGCCTCATCAATGACTAGGTCTTTCAAAATATTGTTCCCTTTCATGCCTTCATACTTTTATAATTTTTGCTTCCTCTTCTGAAATGCTCTTTTTCTTCTCTGATTGTCAGATGCAGCCTACCATTATTCAGGACTTAGCTGAATGCCACTTACTCTGTGTTTTCATAACACTTTGTATGTGAATTCTGAGCATATCATCACTATCATCATCATCATTATAGCATCCCCCATGCCTCTTTATACACACACACACACACACAATTATGGATATTCTGAATCCTTAAACAACCCCTGAGGAAGGTATCATTATCCTCTTTGTATAGAAGAAGAGACTAGTTCAAAGATAGAAAGGGTTTTGCTTAGCGCATAGCTAGTAAGTTAATAAGCCTGCTTTCCAAACCCAGGTGTGTCTAATGCCAAAGCTATTATAATTGTTTCTGCCACATAATTTCCTCAGAGGAAACTACTTGTGATTTCTTTTTATTTTCCCAGGGCTTACAATGTAACTGATGAGTAGTAGACACTCCATAATATATCTTTGTGGAAAACTGTTGGTACACACCATGTAAGATCTTGCTTCCATAAGCTCTTAGTATTTTCCCACCTAAATGCCCTACCTCCCCTCTGCCTATTTAAATTCTATCTACTTGAAATGCCTACTCTGTGGATCCTCCAGTTGTTGCAGCCTGCACGTAACTCTTTCCCCTGTTTCAATAATGCCAGCCTACACATTTTTGCCCTGAATTACATTCTACCCTGCACTGGGCTTGTATTGCCTTATTCATGGCTGGCTTCTCAGGACGAGGACAGAATCTTCTCTTTGGAATGCCTCAGAGCACATAACACAGGTCTGATCACTAGGCTCTTTGCTTAGAAGACTTCTTTCATCTACAGCCAAATAGCCTTCAGTAACGTTGGGAGGTTACATTCAGTTCTACGCATATCTGAAAGTTGCAATTGAATTCCTACTCTCTGAATAAGATCCTTCCCTCACTAGACAGGAAACTGATTTTTGTGCAGGCACAATCCTATTATTAACATAGGATAAGGATTGAAAACTGAGTTGAAAACTAACTATATCGAATCCACCATCATAAGTTCAAGTTCTACTTGAATCCTTCAATTGCACTCTAGACTGTTCCACTGAAATCCCCAAGTTCTATTTTGTGAACTCCAAATTCTAACACTGGACTTCTAGGCCTACTCTGAGCATATCTGATTCTACTAATGCAAACCATACTCTACTATCATTCTATAAAATTAATCTATCGAACTATAGATTCTACTTTGGGAACCCAGTTTCTGTTTAGAATTCCAGGTTGTATTCTGTGAGTCCTGTGTTCTCCCCCTGGGCAAACAGATTCCAATATTAAATAAAGCCTAAGATGTTGCTTTTGGAATTATAGCTTCTATTTTGGCAACACTAGATTCTATTTCCTAGATTCTAGATTAAAATATTCCAGTAACCCCAGAGTCTCTTGTCAAGGCCCAAGATTCTAACATTAGAATTCCAGGTTCTATTCTTTGAATCACATATCCCACTTTTGGAACATGATTGTACTCTCTGAACTCAAGATCTCTTAAAAGACAGATTTATATATTTATTTTTATATTTTGGCGGTACTGGGTCATCATTTGCTGCATGCAGGCTTTGTCTAGTTGCAGAGAGCAAGGGCTACTCTCTAGTTGCAGTGCATGGGCTTCTCAGCGTGATGGCTTCTCTTATTCAGAGCACAGGCTCTAGGTGCATGGGCTTCAGTAGTTTCCACACGTGGCTCAGTAGTTGTGGTGCACAGGCTTATTTGTGTTATGACATGTGGAATCTTTCCAGACCAAGGACTCAACTTGTGTCCCTTGCATTACAAGGCAGATCTTTAACCTATAGACCACCAGGGAGGCCCTGAACTCAAGATCTCAATACTGGACTTTACATTCTACTACTGCAATTTAAGATTTCATTATCTGAATCTCAATTTCTAATCTTGGAACTCAAGGATCCACTAATTCTGGATTCTGCCATTAAAACCCTAAGTCTTGTCTCCCCAGAAAATTCACCCATTAAAACTCAAGTTCTACTCTCAGAAACTAAAATTATACTATAGAAACTTTACTTGCAGAATAGATTCCATTATTAGGATTAAACCTGAAAGGTTCAGAGCTGAGTCTGAAATTCTGGTTGTAAAATTTTGAACTCCAATTATTGAGATTAAGTTGAGGCCTTCATTTGGAGCTCTAAATTCAGGATGAAATCATTTATGTTTTATTCAATTTTTATTGCATGAGTCGCTTAGTCTACCACTGGACATAAAAATCACTCAAGATGCTGCTGTTGGCATAATTTCTATTAGGGTAACTCAAGTTTCTATTTGTTAAACCTCAGGTTTTACTAATAGAATTTTAAGTTCTTCTAAACTCTAGAATTTAGAGGTACTTCTCATAGTACTTAAAAGCATGAGCTCTGGAGGCATACTTGCTTATGATCAGATCCCATCGCTGGGCTTCCCAGGTGTGACCTTTGAAAAATTATTTAACCTCTCTATGGCTCAGTTTCCTCATTTGTAAAATATGGATGATAATAATAGTACTCACCTGACAGGTTTCTTGTGAGCATTTACATGTAATAACAACAACAACAATAATACACAGATAAAGGACTTAGAACAATGCTTGGCATGTGTGTCTGTGTGCTGCTCAGCTGTGTCTGACTCTTTGCGACCCAGTGACTGTAGCTCCCTAGGCTCTGCTGTCCATGGGATTTTCCAGGCAAGAATACTAGAGCGGCTTGCCATTTCCTTCTCCAGGGGATCTTCCCAACCCAGGGATGGAAACCACATCTCTTGTGTCTCCTGCGTTGGCAAGTGGATTCTCTACCAACTGCACTACCCAGGAAGCCCAATAATGACAGTGACAACGATCATACAGATAAAGAACTTAGAACAATGCTTAAGTAAGCACATAGTAAGCACTTAATTAGTGTTAGCCATTAGCATTATTACTATTGAAGGCTGATTCCATTACTAATCTAATATGCTAGATTCCAATTGTGGAATTTCATAATTCAATATTATACCTTAGGTTCCACTGTGACACCTCAAGATTCCCTATTGGAATGCAACATGTGCTCTCTGAACCCCGTATTCTGTGCTTGGATTTCAGGCTAAGCATTCAAACTTCAATACTGTATTATTGGAACTTAAAGTTCCAATCTCAAAGCCCAAGATTCTGATAATATTGTAAATTCCATATTCTATTCTTGTAACCCCACATTCAAGTTAGGAACCATCAGTTTTTTTCTCTGAAACTGAGATTCTGCTATTGGACCTCTAGATTTTACTCTCATAACTGGAGTTTTGTTTTATTTTTTTCCAGAGATTTTACTATTAGAATTCCAGGCTCCAGATTCAAAGTCTGAGACTCGAGTACTGAATTCCTGTTCCTACTATTGAAACTTCAGGTTCTTGTCTCTGAACCTGGGCATTCTACAGTTAGAACTCAGCTGCTACTTGGAACCCCAAAATTCTACTACTGGAAGAATAGGGTTTATTCTCTGAACTTGAATCCTACAATTAGATTCCAAAATCGCAATCAGAAATCTACTTCTGGGGAATTCCCTGGTAGTCCAATGGTTAGGACTCAACACATGCACAGTGGCGTCTTGGGTTCAACCCCTGGTCAGGAAACTAAAATTCTGCAAGCTGTGTGCAGTGCAACTGGAAAGAAAAAGAAAAAGAAATTCTACCCTGTAATTTCAATAATAGGATTCAATTTTTCAGTGCAACCTAGGATTCTATACTGGAACACAAGTTCTAACTTGCGAATTTTATACTTTATTTTTGACCTTTCAGTTCTATCAAAGTCTGAGATCCTAATACTGAACTCCAGGAACCAAATCTGGAATTTCAGATTTTACTATTTTACTCCAGATTTCATTCTTAGGACCCCAGATTTGACTCTTGATTTTCTAGCTTCTCTCTAGAGGATTCCATGAAATGTTTCTTGAGAATTTTCCAGGCATTCTTACTTGACTCTACACTGTCCTGAACTGTACTGTCAAATTAGAATTTCTGGGATAACGAATCCCCTGATGAATGGAGTCCTCTGACAATGGCTACCACAACAGAGAACCAGGTTAGCCTATGGCAAAATTAAGTTAATGACACTTCCTATAGTTCCTCTTCCTTCCCCTATCTGCCATCTCATCTTTGTGGCTCTTCTTCAGGTCCCCTGGCTTACATCTCAACATTCAAAAAACTAACACCACGGCATCCGGTCCCATCACTTCATGACAAACAGATGGGGAAACAATGGAAACAGTGACAGACTATTTTCTTGGGCTCCAAAATCACTGCAGAGGGTGACTGCAGCTGTAAAATTAAAAGATGCTTGCTCCTTGGAAGAAGGACAAACCTAGACAGCATATTAAAAAGCAGAGACATTGCTGACAAAGGTCCGTGTCTAGTCAAAGCTGTGGTTTTTCCAGTGGTCATGTATGGATGTGAGAGTTTTACCATAAAGAAAGCTGAGCACTGAAAAATTCATGCTTTTGAACTGTGGTGTTGGAGAAGACTCTTGAGAGTCCCTTGGACTGCAAGGAGATCCAACCAGTCAATCCTAAAGGAGATCAATCCTGAATATTCATTGGAAGGACTGATTCTGAAGCTGAAGCTCCAATACTTTGGGCACTTGATGTGAAGAGCTGAATTATTAGAAAAGACCCCAATGCTGGGAAAGATTGAAGGCAGGAGGAGAAGGGGACCTCAGAGGATGAGATGGTTGGATGGCATCACTGACTTGAAGGATATGACTTTGAGCAAGCTCTGGGAATTGGTGATGGACAGGGAAGCCTGGCATGCTGCAGTCCATGGGGCTGCAAAGAGTCATCGGACACGACTGAGAAACTGAACTGAACTTCAGGTCCCCATTGCCCTGTGCACACTTGCTGCATCCATCCAACCCATTTAGGTCAAGTGGTTTTGAAGAATGTATTTTAAATCTTTTACACTGAAGTGCAAATGATTAAAGTATTTAATATATTCCCCAATCCCTACCCTCCATTTAAATATTTAAAATCTCAACCAAAGAGATGAAGCTCCTAAAGTGACACTACACACATTTTCAAAAAAGGAGGGAGGTAATTTGGAAGGAAAATCAGAGTCTCTGGTGGACCCTTGAAATGAACTTACCTAATTGATTGATTGGTCTTTCCAGGTGGTGCTAGAGGTAAAGGATCCTCTTGCCAATGCAGGAGAAAAGTGGCAGCCCACTCCAATATTCTTACCTGGAAAATTCCATGGACAGAGAAGCCTGGCGGGCTACAGTTTGTGGGACCGCAAGGAGTCAGACACAACTTAGCAACTCAGCAGATGATTGGAACTGAAAAGATTCTAGGATTTGGGAAAGCTCCCTTATTTCTCACTTCATTTGTAAAGTGGGAATTAAAAATTCATGTAGATAATATACATAAAAAAAGTGCTTTATGAACATTACCCAAGTATTAGTTGCTGTTGTCCCTTTTGTAAAGAACACTGGCTTGACTGCTTTGATCGTGACTCCTGTGCCACCTGTTGGACATAGCTTGAATTACACCACTGTTTTTCTAAGTGTCACTCAACAATCAGTCTAGATTTTGGTACAGTTGAAGATCCTTAAGACTAAAAAAAAAAAAAAAAATCCCTTGATTGATTTCACTGAATTTATAATAAATGATTTAAGATCAACGAGTTCAATGAATATCTACTGAACTTTTATCAAGTGGATAGGGCCAAGGACACAAAGAGGGAGAAGTCTTAATGCCTACCGCCAAGGGAATGAGAGATACGCCAGTGTGTTAGGGAAGACATCACAAAGCAAGTGATCTCCTACCTGCTCTGTGCCAGGGAATGGAATTGTGGAAACTGAGACGTGGTGATCCCATAAGAGCAGAACTAGCAAGCCCCTCAGAAGTTATGTCCAATATCCTCACTGTGCAGATAAGGAAACAGGCCCAGAGAGAAGCAGTGATTTGCCCAAGGGTCACAGTGTATTAAAAAGCAGAGGCATCACTTTGCTGACAGTAGAGTCCATATAGTCAAAGGTCCATCTAGTCAAAGCTATGGTTTTTCCAGTAGTTATATACGGATGTGAGAGTTGGACCATAAAGAAGGCTGAGCCGCCAAAGAATTGACGCGTTCAAATTGTGGTGTTGGGGAAGACTCTTGAAAGTCCCTTGTGCACAAGGAGATCAAATTAGTCAACCTGAAAGGAAATCAACCTTGAATATATATTCATTGGAAGGACTGATGCTGAAGTTCCAATTCTTTGGCCACCCGATGAAAAGAGCTGACTCATTGAAAAAGACCCTGATGCTGGGTGATACTGAGGGCAAGAGGAGAAGATGATAGAGGATGAGGTGGTTGGATGACATCATTGACTCAATGGACATGAGTTTGAGCAAACTCAGGGAGATAATGAAGGACAGGGAAGTCTGGCATGCTGCAGTTCATGGAATTGCAAAGACTTGGACAAGACTTAGCAATTGAACAGCACACAGCATTGAGGCAGACTTTAGGGACCCTGACTAACTGGGATTTGCTTCTCTTTAATTCATTGACAGAAAATCCTTTCCTGAAAGCATGCATTTAAGAGTAGAGATCACCTGGAGAAGGAAGGGGACAGAGAGGGAAGAATAGGAGCCTTGACTCCTGTGGAGTCAAGCCTTGACCCTCTCTCCAGCTTTTCTAGGAGCTGGCTTTGTTCGGGGACTTAAGAGGTTGTTAGTGGGAAGACAATTGTTTCTGACAGGTAACTCCTAGGAGCAGAAATGAGACTAGCCCCCCTTCCTCTACTTAAAATTCCTTTACTCACGTGGAATTCATTTGATATGGTGTGTTCCAGTATTGCTGGGCCCATCAAAGAAATAGCAGAGTCCAGTTCTGTGGGAACTGTAGGATGGGAGTCAGGCGACCTAGTTCTACCTCAACTCTGACACTATCATTCTGGGTGATACTTGCAAGCTGCTCCCTCTCTCTGAGCTTTAAGCTTTAGTTTTCTCATCTGTGCAGTGGGATATTTGTACCCAACCCTCTGTAAGGAGTCTTTCAGTCTGCAATTATAGTTCTTTTTTAATTGCTAAACATTTCAATTAATTTATTCATTTATCTTTATTGGAGTATAATTGCTTTACAATGTTGCATTAGTTTCTGCTGCACAACAAAGCGAGTCGGCTATATGTAGAGATATATCCCCTCCGTCTTGAGAACGACACCTTTCTAGGGCTTCAATTGTTCATGCTGACCAATAGGAAGCTCCCTATGAGTCAAACACAGTTTTCCAGTTGACATAACCTCCTCTAACCATAGCAGTTCCGTGCTAGGCTGATCGCTTTCATCTGGAAAAAGAAAAAGCCTTTTAGACAGGAGCTTTCTCATGCTAATCACTCTGATACCATCTCTGGTTTCCTTACTCGGCATATTGAAGGTGACAGTGAAAGTCATGTCTGTCTCTCAGCAACCCCACGGACTACACAGTCCATGGAATTCTCCAGGCCAGAATACTGGAGTGGGTAGCCTTTTTCTTCTCCAGGGGATCTTCCCAACCCAGGGATTGAACACAGGTCTCCCACATTGTGGGCAGATTCTTTACCGAGTGAGCGAAGATGAGATGATCATTATTATACAGAGGGAAGGATGATATGGAAGCTGAACCTCTCTGAATCTCAGCTTCTTCATCTATAAAAATTTTTTAAATTAAATTAAATTAATTTATTTTTTAAATTTTCTTTACTTTATTGTGTTGGTTTTGCCATACAATGACATGAAACCGACATGGGTTTACATATGCTTCCCCTCCAGAACCCCCCTCCCTCCTCCCTCCCGATTCCCTCCCCCTGGGTCATCTCGGTGCACCAGCCCCGAGCATCAACCCTGGGCTGGCGATTGATTTCACATATGATAATTAACATGTTTCAATGCCATTCTCCCATATCATCCCACCCTTGCCCTCTTCCACGGAGTCCACGAGTCTGTTGTATACATCTGTGTTCCTTTTGCTGTCTCACATGCAGGGTTCTCATTATCATCTTTCTAAATTCCATATATATGCATTAGTATACTGTATTGTTGTTTTTCCTTCTAGCTTACTTCACTCTGGATAATAGGCTCCAGTTCCATCCACCTGAGTAGAACTGATTCAAATGAATTTTTTTTTAATGCTGAGTAATATTCCATTGTGTATATGTACCACAGCTTTCTTATCCATTCGTCAGTTCATGGGCATCTAGGTTGCTTCCATGTCCTGGCTATTGTGAATAATGCTGCGATGAACATTGGGGTACACGTGTCTCTTTCAATTCTGGTTTCCTCGGTGTGTATGCCCAGCAGTGGGATTGCTGGGTCATATGGCAGTTCTATTTGCAGTTTTTTAAGGAATCTCCACACTGTTTTCCATAGTGGCTGTACTAGTTTGCATTCCCACCAACAGTGTAAGAGGGTTCCCTTTTCTAAAAATCTGTAAAATACCTACATCACGCGGTTGTTGTGAGGCCTAAATAAGGAGTGTATTTAACAGTAACAGGCATATATTTTAAATTCATCCATCTTGTTTGGATTTCTGAAACCCCTGTTCCCAGTTTTAAATATTGTTTCTACACTTCCAGTGCCTCTCAGCAGCCAGTGATATTTTAAACACAAGTTGGGTCATATCCCTCCCCTGGTTGAAAACTCTTCAAGGCTTCCCATGTCCGAAAGATAAAATCCCAACTGCTTACAATGAGCTACACCTCCTTCGTGATCTGATGTTTGCCTCTCTCTGGTCTCACCTCTTGCCACTCACTCCTTACTCTGGCTGCTCCAACCACACTGGCTGACTCAGGTTCCCAGGTAATTCTGCACATGGCTTCCTGGTCAACTGCTCCTTGGCCTGCAGGTCCCAACTTACATGCCACTTCCTCAGTAACAGTTTCCTGGACCCTCCTGAATAATGGCTTCTCAGAGATCTTTTTGCCCCAGTTATTCTCTCTCCTAACAATCTATTTTTTTTTTTATTACAAATGACTAGTAATAATCCTCTGAATACTTCTAGGCTTGTGCTGTGATACTTTTGCACCATGGAAGACAACTCAATTGTGTGTCAGCATATTTGGGTTCCCAGTCCTAAAATTTGTGTCGTGAACATGAGCACCCTGTCTCTTTGAGCCTCATTTCCTCATCTATAAAATAGGTTTACTAATCCCCTACCCTACTCACCAAACAGGGCTATTAAGGGGCTCAAACAGGATGGTGCATGTACAAAGGCCTTGCAAATTGTAAAGCGCTGTATTTAAAAGTAAAGGTCTATTATTGTTAATAATCCTCTCAAGAGAGACTCCGGGTAAATAAGATAATACTGAAGTAATATTCCAAGTGATTGAGGCCAAGGAGAGAGCTTTGGCCTGGAGGCCAAGTTTGAACCTGATCCTCTCCCATGGGGCCAGGTCTTTTGTTTAATCCCTTATTGAAGAGAGAAACCTGAATATCTCCCCAGTCTCTTCAATGCCTCAGGGTGTAAGGAGAGAAAAGTCCAAAAATAAGACATGGCTTGTTTGCCTGCCCTATTGCTGTCTGCCAGGATAGGGAGAGGCACCTGGCACCTCTCTTCTTGTGTCCTGATTCTTCTCACGCCTCCTTCCCCTAGGGGAAGTACACAGCATTATTAGGACTCTGGAGAAAAATGGCTTTTTTATTAGCTAAACCGGTGACAACTGTTTTATACAACTTTGCTGCCCACGGTCACTCTAGCATGTCACGGAAAATATATTTTCCTGGGTACCCAGGGAGGTGGTGTCAAAGTATAAAAGAACAGTACATGAATCAAAGGTTGACCATCCGTTCATTCACTTGTCTGTAACCTTGGGGAGGTCCTGGGTCTCATACCCCTAACATGTAAAACAATAATAGATTATACGATCATTGATGTCCTTTCTAGCCCGTGGTGTGCTGGATGAAGTCCACTTTATCTATTTTTTTCCTTTGACTGCTTGTACTTTGGGTGTTATATTTATGAAGTGTTAGTCACTCAGTCGTAGATGTAATTCTTTGTGACTTTGAATCAGGGGGTGATGTCTTAAATATTCAAGGTCACAAAGATTTACATCTATGTTTGCTTCTAAGAGTTTTATAGTTTGATGTTTTACACATAGGTCTTTGTTCCATTTTGAGTTCATTTTGTATATGATGTGAGTTAGGATCTGACTTCTTTCCTTTGCATGTGGATATCTAGTTGTCAGAGCACCACATGTTCAAAGACTATTTTTTCCTTGTTGAGTGGTATAGCACATTGTAATTTTTTTTTTTTAGTGCTGTTTTCATTTAATAAGCCAGTAGTATAGCAACCTAAAGACCCTGGCTGTGATCACACCAGAATGTTTTTAAAGAACTGCTGCGGGGAAACCTGATGGACAACTGGCGTCCTCTGGCTCATGGTGCTAAGTGGGCAGCTCCAGAACCAACTCCGTGGCGAGCCTATGACTGGGGTGTGTAGCGGAGGTATTTCTTGCCAGATGGGAGCTCTTTGGTGAAGACTCCTTTAAGGGAAAAGTTTTTTGGCTTCCTCTTCAGGGATGGTTGGAAGGACCATCACGCTGTCCCCATTCTTCCAGTCAACCGGGGTGGCCACCTTCTTTTCTGCTGTCAGCTGGAGAGAGATAATTACTCTGAGAATCTCATCAAAGTTCCTGCCAGTGGTAGCTGGGTAGAGGATGGACAGTTTCAGTTTCTTATCAGGACCAAAAATAAACACCACACGAGCAGTCACAGGCATGCCCTTTTCATCTTTCTCTGCTGGGTCCAGCATGCCCAACTGGATAGCAAGGTCCCGATTCTTATCATCAATGATGGGAAAAGGTAACTTTTCTGTGGGCTCTTCACCATTGTAAGCGTTGATATCCTTGCTCCAGGCAAGATGGTCTTCCACACTGTCTATGGAAAGAGCAATCATCTTAATGTTTCTCTTGGCAAATTTTGGTGCCAGCTTTGCTGCTCTGCCGAGCTCCGTGGTACACACTGGGGTAAAGTCCCGAGGGTGGGAGAAGAGAATGCCCCATGAGTCTCCCAGATAGTCGTGGAAGCGGATGCGGCCGATGGTAGTATTTGCCTCGAAGTTGGGAGCCTCGTCCCCGAGGAGGAGACCTCCGGGCATGGCGGCAGCACTGACGCGGGGAGTAGGGGAGGCGCAGCACGGACAGCCACTAGTGCGCTGGTTCTCAGCACATTGTAATTTAAAACATTCAAAACATTGAGCATTAAAGTGTTTTGTTTCTTTTTAAAAAATTATTAAGAGTAATTTAAACAGTGCTTGCCTTCCTGTTTTATATCTTAAAATATGAGTGAGCAACTTCTCTATAAGTAGAACATGGTCCTACTTCTTTCTAAGTTCGGATCCATTTTCAACATTTCATTCTTTGTACTTTCAACACTGTAAAGTATCTCTAAAATTTTTAAAGTGAAGTTTTTTGCCAGGGTTACTTTCTCTAAGACATCTTCAGTCTTTGCCTCACAACCACTTTCCTCAATGATATCAATAAGTTTGCCTTCATTAAGTTTCTCTGGGGACACACACATCTAGAGCTTGCAAATGAAAGAAGTATCAATATTTCCATGCTCAACTATTTCTTCTATAATTCCATTTATGTTCAATTAAAGTTTCACTTTCAGTCTCATCATTTTTTGTTACCTTCCTTCATTTTTTTGTTAATTCCCTTTTTTGATTATTAATATTTGTTTTTTTGATTATTGATTTCTGTAAAGTGTCATGTGGATTTTGTCATTAGTAAAAGAAGAGGCAACACAATATATACTTTATTGTCTGTGTACGAACTGAATAACAACGGCTGTACAGTGATCAATTCCTGACACTTTGAAAGAAGTGATGTGATTGATCACAAGTCATAAAGTGCATCTGTTACTTATATAGTGATTTGTGAACCAAAGAGACAGCAGCAAAGTTTGTACTTAGTGCAATTACTTGCAGTTAATATACTATGATAAATGAAATGTGAACTGTCTTGTTGGACTGATGTTATTTAAACTGTGGGAACTAAAATTTGCACACTTCAGGACTTTGCAAACAAGCTGCCCATATAACATAATGTTTATATAACTTTTCAAAATGGCCACATTTAACAACCAGCTCACAAAAGTTCTTAAAATTTAACAATTGGCTCTCATGAGCCAATAAGCCTGGCTCCACCCCCATCACTGTTTTCAGCTTATATATTCCTCAGCTCTACAAATCTAATCCTTCCTTTCCTCAGCCAAAACACATATTAACACATACATACGGTGTGGTGTGATTTAGTTGCTCAGTTTCCGACTCTTTGCAACCCCATGGACTCTCTGTCCATGGAATTATCCAGGCAAGAATACTGCAGTGGGTTGCCATTTCCTTCTTCAGGGGCTCTTCCCAATGCAGGGATGGAATCTGGCTCTCCTACACTGCAGGCAGATTCTTTACTGACTGAGCCACCAGGGAAGCCCAATACACACATAAATACACTTAAAACTAAGCAAACTATCCTTTTTTTCCACCTTTGTATCCCTATAGCATCTGGATCATAGTTAAAAATCAGTGTTTGTAGGACTGAGGTGAATTCATATGAGAACACACACATGTTATTTGCTCATACGCACAACTCGGGTGTAGCACGCTCAAATAAAATAAACCTTGTGAGTCATCAGGCTATAATGGATACTGACTACTTGGCTGGTCTGCTCTGCTCCAAAGTATTTTTTGTTTATTTGATTTTCTGACAGAGGATACATGTACATTGGAAAGAATAGGAAGGGGTATAAAGAAACTATTAACTCTCTTCTGGAGCTGATAGAGATAGGAAACAGTGTTTGAGGTTCAAAAGATGAGAAAAGACAAGGGAAGCTAATTTACCTTGAGTGCTTAACATGTACTTGGCCCTTTCTTGATGACGCTTTCAACCACATACCATACAAATGAGTAAAACAAGACTCAGAATAAGTAGCTACCTTCAGTCAAATAGCCTGAAGTCAGTGAAACTGTGATTTAAACTCAGATCTGCCAACTCCAAAATGCAGACTCTTTTCACTATACTGTATTATCTCTGTACATGACCAGTAGTATGGAATAGGCTGTTACGCTGAAGCAGCCCTGATTGAACTGGACACCCTGAGGTGAGGCCCAGAGATTCAAAGGCCTAAATAACAATTTTCTTCTTCAGTCCAGTCCATGTTTATGTCATCAGGACCCAGGTGTCCAGTCTCTAACCCAGGATCTTTCCATTGTACGTAGCTGCCATGTTGCCTCATATATAATCCTTATGAAAAACCCATAATAAGCATTTCCCAATCTCGAATGGATCTCCATACTTTCTTTCTAGGACCAGAGAAGGGCAGAGTGAGTCATCATAGGCAGAGGGTTAATAATTACACTTATGGAAACACTCTCTTATGTTGTTATTCAGCCAGATCTGACTCACAGGAAGATATTTCACTCACATTATAAATGTTTTCAGTGGTTTTCCCCTCCCTGGTGGTTGGTGCACATTCCCACTCTGAGTGTGGGAGGAGGTGCAGTGGTGCTGAAGCAACAAGGAACATTGTAGTCAGATGGACCAGACTGGGAATCTTACAGTCACCTGGAACAAGTAACCTGTTTCTTAACTTGTCAACGTGCTGAAACAGCAGTCATCATTTTTTTCTCTCAAGTCTGCTCTTTCCCCACGCTTGTCGCCCAGTAGCCACAGACCGACCACCCAGTTGCCTAAGCCAGAAATCTGAGTCACCATTGACTTCTCCCTCTCTTCCACATACCAATCCGATCATGAGGTTGATCATTTTGCCTTGTGAAATCTCCATCCTTCCTATTCTGCCTTAACTCAGGTCGCCATCGCTTTTGCCTAAATTATTGCAATAGACACTTATAAACGGCTTCTATGTCTCCAAATTTGTGTCCTCAATTTTCTTTTTATTTAACATTTATCTTGGGGATGTGCTGGGTCTTCACTGCCGCCCACAGGCTTTCTCCAGTTGGAGCAAGCCGGGGCTACTCTCTAGTTGCGATACATGGGCTTCTCACCGCAGTGGCTTCTCTTGTGTGTGGAACACGGGCTCTAGGGTGCTCAAGCTCTGCAGCTGTGGTGCACATGCTTAGTTGCCCTGTGGCATTTGGAAATTTCCTGGATCAGGGATCAAGCCCTTCTCCTGCATTGGCTGGTGGATTCTTAACCACTGGACCACCAGGGAAGTCTCTATTTTCTACACAGTGGGTAGAGTAATCTTCTGTAAAATCAGACCTATTAATCCCATTGACCAGCTTAAAAGCTCTAATGGCTTTCCCTCACCCATAAAGTTAAATGTAGAGTCCTTTATATTGATTATAAAGCCTTTCCTGACTTTGCTTCTGCCCTGGCTGTCATTCCTCCCCAAATCTGTCCACTCTGCCTCAGACAAAACTGTCTCTTAGTTCCTCAGACATATGTTTTCTCTTGCCCCTAGCTTGTCGCACATTCTATTCCTGCTGCCTGGAGCACACTTTCCCTAACTACCCACTTCGTGCCCCTCCACCTAATTTACCTAGATAAGTTCTAGCCATTCTTCATGCCTCCATTTAGGTACCATTTCCCCTAAAAAAATCTTGCCCAACCCCTAAGTTTAAGTAAGATGCCCTGATTTTTGTTCCTATATAACACACTGTGCTTACCCCCTAAAAGTCTAATTGCCTATTTTCTCATCTGCTTCCACCAATAGTCTAAACTTAAGGGCAGAGATAATATCTTGTTTACCATAGAACATAGTATCTCATACACAGAAGTGTTCAATAAATATCTGAGCAACTGAATGAATTAATGAATTGTTGTATGCTCTCACTGCCTAGATTCCTGGCTCTGTACCCTAGATTTTAGGATCTGTTTCTAGCCCTCTTTTCTGATTTAGGTGACCTATTCTCTTCTTCCCCCAGGTCACTTGTAACACTTTCAACCCTGAATATTCTTGTCAACACCCTCTGCAGTTCCATTTAGGATATTGCAAGGAATTGGAATATGCAAGGAATTAGGATATTCCAAGGAATCCAGGGTAACTGGGCTGGTCAACCCTGACCACAACTCACACTTGCCCAGAGAGACTCAGATAATAACAACAATTACCTTAAATGAGTGCCAAATATATGCCAATTCTTGCAAATATAGCAGACATTAGCCTCATCTTATTGATGAAAAAAAAAAATGGTCCTCTGTTCATTGTTGTTGTTCAGTTGCTAAGTTGTGTCTGACTCTTTGCCACCCATGGACTGCAGCACGCCAGGCTTCCCTGTCCTTCACTATCTCCCAGAGTTTGCTCAAACTCATGTCCATTGAGTCAGTGATGTTATCTAACCATCTCATCCTCTGTCATCCCCTTCTTTTCCCACCTTCAATCTTTCCCAGCAACAGGGTTTTTTCCAATGAGTTGGCTCTTCATATCAGGTGGCCAAAGTATTGGTGCTTCAGCTTCAACATCAATCTTTCCAATGAATATTCAGGGTTGATTTCCTTTAAGATTACTGGTTTGATCTCCTTGCGATCCAAGGGACTCTCAAGAGTCCTTGAATTGAATTCCAACACAATTCAAAAGCATCAATTCTTTGGTGCTCAGCCTTCTTTTGGTCCAACTCTCCAATTTGTACATGAGTACAGAAAAAGTTTTAACTATATGGACCTGTGTCAGCAAAGTAATGTCTCTGATTTTTAATATGCTCTCTAGGTTTTTCATACCTTTCCTTTCAAGGAACAAGTGTCTTTTAATTTTATGGCTGCAGTCACCATCCACAGTGATTTTGGAGCCCAAGAAAATAAAACCTGTCACTGCTTCCACTTTTTCCCCATTCACTCAGGATTTGAACCCAGATCTGTCTTTTTCCAAAGCTTTTTGTACAACAGATCATTTAAAGTGTTATTCTTTTATTGTAATCTCTTACTGTATCAGATTTGACAGAAAAACACATGTGTTTCTGGGCCTCCCTAGTGGCTCAGTGGTTAAGAATCTGCCTGCCAGTGCAAGAGATGTGGGTTTGATCCCTGGGTTGGGAAGATCCCCTAGAGAAGGGAATGGCAAGCCACTCCAGTATTCTTGCCTGGAGAATCCCATTATCAGAGGAGCCTGTCAGGCTACAGTCCATGGGGCTGCAAAGAGATGGACATGACTGAGTACAAATGCAACATTGGTAGGGGAGATAGACACTGGTAGCACTGAGGCACAAATCCTTGGTAGGGTAATTTGGTGCTATCTTTTTTTCAAATTATTTTTTATTGACGTATAGTTGCTTTACATTGTGATAATTTCTGCTGGACAACAAGGTGAATCAGCTAAATGTACACATACATCCTCTTTTATGGATTCCCTTCCCATTTAGGTCACACAGAGGATTGAATTCCCTGTGTTATACAATAGACTCTCATTAGTTTCCTATGTTATACACAGTAGTGCATATATGTCAGTTCCAATCTCCCAATTCACCCCCCTTTCCCACCCCACTCCCATATATCCATATGTCCTTTCTCTGTGTCTGTCTTTATTTCTGCTTTGCAAATAAGTTCACTTGTATCATTTGTCTAGGTTCCACACATAAGCAATATTACACAATATTTGTTTTTCCCTTCCTGACTTACTTCACTTTGAGTTTCCAAGTCTATCCACGTCTCTGTAAATTGCACAGTTTTCATGGTTGGGTAAGAGGTGCTACCTAATAAAACTACATGTGCATTTATCTCTTCACCCAGAAATAGCAATTTGTCTAAGAATTTCCCCTAAAGCTACATCTACAACATTATAAAAACGTAGATGAACGAAATTATTTGTTGTAACATTGTGTGTAAGGCAAAATACTGGAAACAATGTAAATACCCATATGTAGGAGAAAGTGTAGAATAAACTATGGCAAGAGTAAACTATAGACACATTTCTCAAACATTTTGGTAGCAGGCCGCCTTTACTCCCTTATAAATTACAGAAGACTGCAGAAATCTTTTGTCTGTGTGGATATCTGTTAATATTTATCATCTTAGAAATTAAAACTGAGAAAATAATTTAAAGATTTATTCATTTATTTAAAATAAGAGTGAACTCATTCTATGTTAACATAAGCAACTTATTCTGATGAAAGAATAATTGTATTTTTTACAACAAAAATATATTATGACAACAGGCATTATTTACATTTTTGTAAATTCCACCCCCGACCCCAACCAGAGTACCCATCCCCCTGCAGTGGAAGCTCAGAGTCCTAACCACTAGACTGCCAGGGAATTCCCTTTAAATCTCTTTAAAGTCAGTCAGTTAGAAGACAGCTGGATTATCATATCTACTTCTGCACTCAATCTCTTGGGATATGTTTAGCTGATGTATGTGAAGAAAATCTGTCCTTAAAGGATACATAGTTAGAAAAGTGAGGAGTGCATTAACAGTCATTTCAGAGAATAGTGGATATTTTCTTTGATACTACTTTAAAACTTGACAAGTGGTAATTTCTTTTATATAATGCGCACACACACATATATATACATATAAATATGTATGTATGAAAAGTGAAAGTGTTAGTCACTCAGTTGCATCTGATTCTTCGGGAGCCCATGGACTGTAGCCCACCAGGCTCCTCTGTCCATGGAATTCTCCAGGCAAGAATACTAGAGTGGGTAGCTATTCCCTTCTCCAGGGGATCTTCCCAACCCAGTGATCGAACCTGGGTCCCCTGCATTGCAGGCAGATTCTTTATCATCTAGTCACCACGGAAGGCCATTCATGTGAAGAAAAAAATATTTATATATACTTATATATATACGAATATTTTTTATTTGGTTGCACTAGGTCTTAGTTGCAGCATGCAGGATCTTTTAGTTGTAGCATGTGGGATCTAGTTCCCTGACCAGGGATCAAAACTGGGCCCTCTGCATTGGTTGCCCAAAGTCTTAGCCACTGGACCACCAGCAAAGTCCCGAAATGTGCTAATTTCTTAATGGTTAGCTACAATTTGGAATCTGAAACCATATCAATTAACTTTTTGCATGTTTCCATTAAAACCCTTTGGTCTATATTACACTTTAAAGGGATATTTTACCCACATATGTATTTGTAACATCATGCATTGGTCGTCTGAAAAAAAATACTAGTATGCTGAGTTATGTAGACCTTTCAAATGTTGACATATTTCATTACACAATTTAAAAAAAAAACTCCACAACATTTGTTAATAATCATCCATCTCTTCAGAAAAGTTTGGGAAGCAGTCAAGTTTATGTTAGTGGAAAGCTTGAATTTTATCCTTGGCAACAAATCCTGTTAGTTCCTTTCCTTGAAGTGACAAGCTCACTTCAGCCATTTTCTAGAAAATGACTGCCAAATCCCCAAGTCTGAATACCAGGGTTAATCTGTTCTTTAAACTAAAAATGAGGTTCAAGTAACAGTGGAGTGTGTGTGTTGTGTGTTCTCTAGCTCTACTTACTGAGAGGGCCTAGAAGCAGCGGCATCATAGTGGCAGTGAGCACATCTACCACCTAGATCTTAACTTCTAAATACCTTCCTTCACTAAACAGAACTAAAGCCTTTATAGGAAATGGGTGTTTCCAGGGCTGGGACTAGGAAAGCACCAGGCCAGCCTGGGATATAGTGCCAGAAAGTACAGTAAATGCTTAGAAGATGATGGAAAGATGACAAACAAACACAGAAGCCAACTAAATCTGAAACAATTTTTCCATCAAAATAAATAATGAAGATAATGATTATAAAATTCATAGAATAAAATAAAAATTGATGAATTTATTCTGATATAAATCAATAAGTTGATTGATAGATGGGGGAGAAGCAAAAAGCTCACCCATAGTGTAGGGAGGCAAATAAAAAAATGTATTAGGAATGATAATGATGGAATTAGAAATTTGGCAACGATTAAATTAATAACTGTTTCAAGCGAGAGTTATGAACACATGTTAAAATTTGTAATCTCTCTAAAAGATATTTATTAACTACAAAGGGCAAAATAGATACTGACACTGGATAAACCTGGCGGATACCATCTTAATCAATCAAGTGATCATCATTAGTTATCAGTTCAGTTGCTCACTTGTGTCCAATGACTCTTTGCCGACCCCATGGACTGCAGCATGCCAGGCTTCCCTGTCCATCACCAACTGCAAGAGCTTGCTAAAACTCATGGCCATTAGGTCAGTGATGACATCCAATCATCTCACCCTCTGAGGTTCCCTTCTCCTCCTGCCTTCAACCCTTCCCAGCATCAGGGTCTTTCCCAATGAGTCAGTTCATTGCATCGGGTGGCCAAAGTACTGGAGCTTCAGCTTCAGCATCAGTCCTTCCAATGAATATTCAGGGTTGATTTCCTTTAGTATGGACTGGTTTGATCTCTTTGCTTTCCAAGGGACTCTCAAGACTCTTCTCCAACACCACAGTTCAAAAGCATCAATTCCTTGGTGCTCAGCTTTCTTTATGTTCCAACTTTCACATCCATACATGACTACTGGAAAAACCATAGATTTAACTAGATGGACCTTTGTCAGCAAAGTAATGTCTCTGCTTTTTAATATGCTCTCTAGGTTGGTCATAGCTTTTCTTCCAAGGAGAATGAGTCTTTTAATTTCATGGCTGCAGTCACCATCTGCAGTGATTTTGGAGCCCAAGAAAATAAAGTCTCTCACTGTTTCCATTGTTTCCCCATCTATTTGTCATGAAGTGATGGGACCAGATGCCATGATCTTTGTTTTTGAATGTTGAGTTTTAAGCCAGCATTTTCACTCTCCTTTCACTTTCATTAAGAGGCTTTTCAATTCCTTTTCGCTTCCTGCCATAAGGTTGGTGTCATCTGCATGTCTGAAGTTATTGATATTTCTCCCTGAAATCTTGATTCCAGCTTGTGCTTCATCCAGCCTAGCATTTCGTATGATGCACTCTGCATATAAGTTAAATAAGCAGGGTGACAATATAGCCTTGACGTACCCCTTTCCCAGTTTTGAACCAGTCTGTTGTTCCATGTCTGGTTCTCACTGTTGCTTCTTTATTTGCATACAGATTTCTTAGGATGGTAAGGTAGTAAGTGAACAAAACTGCTATTACTACCGGTGATGGGATATACAGTTAGCATATGACTTCTGATAAGGTGCATTGAGAAGGACACAGCATCAATTTCGTAGTACTCCTGCCAAAAATGCATAATGTGAATCTAATCAAGAAGAAATAGCAAGCTAAAATTGAGGGATATTTTACAAAATAAATGACGTATATTCTATAGAAATGTCAAGGTCATAAAAAACAAAGATTGATAAATAGTTACAGATGAAAGAATATTTAAAAAATTTGACACTCATTATAACGTGTGATCCTGCACTGAATCCTGGGCCAGAAAAAAATATTTTATTTTTCTATAAAGAATACTAATGGGACAACTGGCAAAATTTGAATAGTCATAGATTAAGTCATGGTGTTATATCAATATTTTCTGATTTTGATAATTGTATTGTGATATTTGTAGTATTTTGGGGAAATACACTTAAAATATTTAGGAATAAATGGATCAGAAAATAACTATAATACTTTCTTTAAATATATTTATATCTATCTCTCTGTAGAGATAGAAGAAAGAGTGAGAATAGGAACATGTATGCACAGAAGAAAGACAGAATAAAGCAAATGTGGTTAGACCCAGGAGTCCTGGGTTTGATCCCTGGATTGAGAAGATTCCCTGGAGGAAGACATAGCAACCCACTCCAGTATTCTTGCCTGGAGAATTCCATGGACAGAGAAGCCTGGCTGGCCACAGTCCATAGGGTTGCAAAGAGTCAGATATGACTAAAGGAACTTAGCACCCACACACAATAAAATATATAGAACCAAAACCCAAGGCAGGGACTTGTGTTTCAGTACTTAAGATTACATGCTCCCAATGCAAGGGGCCAGCGTTCAATTTTTGGTTAGGAAATTAGATCCCACATGCTGCTCCTAAAAGACCCTGCATGCTACTAGGGCTTCCCAGATGGCCTTAGTGGTAAAGAACCCATTTGCTAATGAAGGAGACATATGGGACCAGGGTTCGATTTCTGGGTTGGGAAGACTCCCTGAAGGAGGGCATGGCAACCCACTCTAGTATTCTTGCCTGGAGTATCCCCATGGACAGAGGGGGTTGCAAAGAGTCGGACAAGACTGAGCAACAAAGCACAGCACAGCACAAGGGTGAAAGATATATGGGATTTATTTTGGTAGTATTTTTGCAACTTTTCTTTAAACATGAAATTATTTCAAAACAAAAAGTTAAAAAAAAATCTCACAAACATATATTTTGTACTACTTCTTCTAAATATTATGTTTCAGAAATATATAGAAAAATGATTGGCATCATCAGTGGTCTTTTTTACTTAACATTTTTTACATTTGATATTGAATCACAAGCAGTATTAAATGTCTTTTAAAACTCTTCAAAAATGCAATTAGTAGATGCAAAATAGTTGTGTTGAGATACTGTAATTCATTTAAGGTTTTCCTTACATTTTTGTGTCATAAATCTACAGTAAAATCTATAATAAACATCTTTTTGCACATATCTTTCTTCACATATTTGATTACTTCCTTAATGTACTTATTCCAAAAGTGGGAACTGCTTTGTTTCATTTGAAATGACTCAAGTGACCTAGAAACGGCAACCCACTTCAGTATTCTTGCCTGGAAAATCCCAGGGACAGAGGAGCCTGGTGGGCTGCCGGCTATGGGGTTGCACAGAGTTGGACACCACTGAAGCAATTTAGCAGCAGCAGCAACAGCAAGTGATCTAACCAACTCCCAAATGTTTCCAATTTTCCTTTTTGTGTTGCCTTACTGACCTGACTTCTGGTTTCCTCTAGGGCTCTCCTGTTTGGTAACAAGTAACTCTGAATTTTGGTTTGAACCCTGGCTGTGATTGGTCAGAGGAGTGGGGGAGACAGACCATAGGTAGCAACAAAAGGCTGGGATCAATTCTGGGCTGCAGGGCAATCATCTGTTGAAGGAGAGTCTTACTCTTTGGTGGACCCTAGAAGTTAATAGGAAAGGCCTAAAAAGTAATTGAGTGGGTAGGTTGCATTAGTCTTGTGTACATCAGGCTAAACCACCATTTAGCTCAGCTTAACATCCCCTGATGTACAAGCTGGATTTCAAAAAGGCAGAAGAACCCCAGATTAAATTGCCAACATCCTTTGGATCATAGAGAAAGCAAGGGAATTCCAGAAAAACATCTAGTTCTGCTTCACTGACTATGCTAAAGCCTTTGACTGTGTGGATCACAACAAACTGGAAAATTCTTAAAGAGATGGGAATACCAGACCACCTTACCTGTCTCCTGAGAAATCCGTATACAGGACAAGAAGCACCAGTTAGAACCAGACATGGAACAATGGACTGGTTCACAATTGGTAAAGGAGTACGTCAAGGCTGTATATTGTCACCCTGTTTATTCAACTTAAATGCAGAGTACATCATGCAAAATGCCAGGCTGGATGACTCACAAGCTGGAATCAAGATTGCCAGGAGAAATATCAACAACTTCAGATATGCAGATGATACCACTGTAATGGCAGAAAGTGAAGAGAAACTAAAGAGCCTCTTGAGGTAGAGAAAGAGGTAAGTGAAAAAGCTGGCTTAAAACTCAACTTTAAAAGAACTAAGGTTATGGCATTTGGTATCATCACTTCATGGCAAATAGGAGGGCAAAAAGTAGAAACAGTGACGATTTTATTTTCCTGGGCTCCAAAATCACTGCAGTGACTGCAGCAATGAAATTAAAAGATGCTTGCTCCTTGGAAGAAAAAGTCTGACAAACCTAGACAGCATATTAAAAAGCAGAGACATCACTTTGCAGTCCATATTGTCAAAATTTTTCTTTTTCCAGCAGTCATGTATGGAAGTGAGCGTTGGCTGAAAGTGTCCAACTCTTTGCAACTCCATGGACTGTAGCCCGCCAGGCTCCTCTGTCCATGGAATTCTCCAGGCAAGAACACTGGGCTGGATTGCTATTCCCTTCTCCAGGGCATCTTCCCAACCCAGGGACTGAACTGGGTTTCCGGCATTGCAGGCAGATTCTTTACCATATGAGCCACCAGGGAAGCTGGTGTCAAAGAATTGCTGCTTTTCAACTGTGATAATGGAGAAGACAATTGGGAGTCCCTTGGACATCAAGGAGATCAAACTAGTCAATCCTAAAGGAAATCAACCCTGAATTTTTAGAAGGACTGCTGCTGAAGCTGAAGCTCCAATACTTTGGCCACCTAATGGGAAGAGCTGACCACTGGAAAAGACCCTGATGCTGGGAAAGATTCAAGGCAGAAGGAGAAGCGGATGACAGTGGATGAGATGGTTGAATGGCAACACCAACTCAGTGGACATGAGATTGAGTAAACTCTGGGAGATAGTGAAGGACAGAGAAGCCTGGTGTGTGGTAGTTCTTGGGATCACAGAGTCAGACATGACTGAATAGAACAATAATATCCCCTGAGGTATACTCTGTACTGAGACTGGTTGTCGGAACACAGAAATGAATCAAACATTCACAATCTGATAGGGAAAACATACAAGCAAACAGATATTGACAGTGTAGTAATGAGTACTTATAAATTGGAACGCACAATGATTATTGAAAACATGGAAGGATTTTGTGCTCTTTAAACAAACATTTATACAATAATACTTTTGTACACAAGTATAATATTAATTCCCCCTTCTTTCTTCCCTTCTTTCTTTGAATTCAGTGCATCTACAGAAGTGGAATTGGAGAGGAGAGAAACTCAATGATTAAGTAACAGATAGAGGGACTTCCCCAGTGGTTCAGTGGTTACAACTCCACGCTTCCAATGCAGAGGGTGTTAATCCCTGCTCAGGGAATAAAGATTCTTCATGCCACATGGTGAAAAAATTAAAGTTAAAAAGAAGTATAATTTATCAGGTGTAGTGACCAGTTGTCCAGGACAGAGACACAAGAGTTAATGATGATTCCTATACCATTCACCAAGCCAGAAAATGAATACCTGTTTGTTCTGAATTTTCTTTTCTCAGCCTATAATTGACAAATAAAAGGCCTGAATTTTAAAAAATAAATTTTAAGGAGCAAAGAAAATTTTGTTTGGGGTGCTATACTTTAAATTCACCTGAAGAAACCATTCTTAGAAATACGGGCTTCCTATAGGATGTACGTGGTATAAAAGCAAAAGTGTGTTTACCAGGCTGGGAATAAGGAGATATTTTACTGTCACTGAATAGGAGTGGAAATCAACATAAAATTGAGGGTAGGGTAACCAAATCAATTGACAGCAGGTCAAGGTAGATTAAAATGAAAGGATTTACAATAGAGGAGGAGAACAGATGAAAGACATTTCAGAAGCAGAGAGCAGATCCGGTAGGAAGTATTGAAACCATGGAATAAAAGTGTAGATGAAAGGATTTAAAATGGACTACTATAATCAGAGAAATGGTAGTGAAGATCAAGGCAGCCTCTTTGAGCAACATAATTTGAATAGAAGGGGAGAAAGTGTGAAGCAAGAGGAAATTGGTCCTGGGAACAAATGAATCATCTTCACGTAGTAGCTACACCCTGTGTAGCATGATTATTCATAAACAAATGCAGATTTCCTGCTGCTGGTAGTGAACTAGGCTTGAAAAGCACAGTGCTAATGTTAGGTTGCCAAACTAATCTTAATTAAAGAGCCCATTTTTCTAGATTGAAAAGTTTTAGCAACTGTTGTAGCCTTACAGCATTTTCTGAATATTGCAGAAAGGACTGTTAGAGCATCAGATGATACTTAAAGAAGGAATTTCGGGGTCTACTTCCAACTTTCCCTTACATTGGATGTATTTCACATGTAAAATGGTGGTAGTGTAGTACTTAATTCATAGAGCTGTCGTGAGAATGAATCATAGTTTCCTTCTGAGCCCCAGTTTCTCTTGTTATAAAAAGGGGATAGTGACTTTTTTTTGCAATGTGACTCAGAAGTAGGTGGCAAAGGCACATGGTGGAACAGCTTTCATTGATTGGAAGAGTGCTGTTAGGTTATATTTTCTCTGAGGTGGCTGCTCAATTATTATTTGAAAGTTCCCAGAGACCTTATATAATTTTCTCATTAGGATTTATTATTATTAGGACATAACCTAAGGTAAGGTGAGATTGCCTTATAATTCTTTTTTCATACAGAAAAATATACTGGTTCTATGCTGATATCTGCCATGCAACAGAATGTCATAGGATCCAGTATATTGGCTCTATTAGCCTTCCGTGGAGGGATGTTATATAAATTCAACAGTGAAACTTAGGGAGATTTTACCCAGTCCAAGAATGTTGCACCTTTTTTTTTTATACATCCAAGAAAGACTGCGAGGGTGTTTTGGAACCAACCATAGTAGGAACTAACATTTATTGAGTATCTTCCATGGGCCAGTTTCTTTACATAAATTCTGTCTAACCTTCACAACAACCAGGAAGGTAGGCATCAGAAAACCAAGGTTCTGAAACATTATATAATTCGCACAGGGTCATGAAGTTACACAGGACAGAACTGCCATGGGCAGTATCAGGGCCTGTCTGCCATCAAAGTCCCTACTTGTTCCGCTATACCACTTTATGACAAAATGATCTATTTGGAAAAATTGGGGACCAGAGGATCTAAAGAATTTCTGTTTCCCTATTTTCCCTGATAGTCTTTTCGTTTGCTTTGTTTTTGGTTCTGATGTTTGCACCCTAGAGTTTGAGTGGGATCAAATGGAGGGTATCTGTAAACAGAACAATTCCACAGCCCCTCCACAGTCCCGGCTAGGTTAACAATTTCCTTCCTGCAAAACCTCACCTGGGATTTGGCAAGGGTTGCGGGAGGACATGGCAACCCACTCCAGTGTTCTTGCCTGGAGAATCCCAGGGACGGCGGAGCCTGGTGGGCTGCCGTCTAAGGGGTCGCACAGAGTCGGACACGACTGAAGCGGCTTAGCAGCAGCAGCAGCAACAGCAGCGGAAGAGACGGAGAAGAAGAGAGGAAGAGACGGAGGCGGGGGAGTAGGTTAGTCAGAATAGATGGACAGTTCTTCTCTTACCTTTAAGTTACTTGTGAATTTCTGGACAACTCGTTGGCTAACTCTTCTCTTGCTCAGAATATTATTATTATTTTCTATTTTGGGCGAGGTTGGGGGTTAAGGGTTTGGCACCTGAAGGAAATCCCTCAAATGATCTGCCACTAGACCAAAATAAGTTAAGGTCAAAACAGTTCCTTCGTCTGTTTTGAGAGAGGACTGGGTGGGGGTGGGGTGGTGGGGAGGGAGGTTGGTTCTGGGTCCCTTCAGACATCCTGAAGGGATTAGGAGGGATCCCCCTTGAATCACGAGAGACGAAGAGGAGAAGACCGCCTCACACTCCCGGTCTCAGGCGAAGGTCCGAGTGCCAGGATTGTTCACGGACCTTCTGGAGAGAAGGAAAAGGGGCAAAGCTGCTCAGGGCCTGAAGACTGGGAAGCGGGGAGCGGACCCCTCAAGCCCGGTGGGGGCCGAGGGGCTTCCGGCCCCCGGGAGGCGTCGTCGGGGGCGGGCCGGGGGCGAGGGCGGCCCCCGCCCACCGCAGGCCGCGCTCCCTCGCGTTCCCCGCCGCTCGCGCCCGGGCGGCCGCCGCAGTCCCGGCGCCGTAGCCGGGCGTGGGGCCCAGGGGGCGCTGTGGCCCAGCGGCGCCGGCGGCAGGAGCGGCCACGGCGACGCTGGAGGCTTCGCGGAGGATCCCCGCCTGCAGCGCCGCGGTCGTCCCGCCGCAGCCTCGCGCCCCCGGCCCGGCTCGGCGGCGCTCCTGCGGGATCCGCGTGGCTGCGGCGGCCCGGGGAGCCCGATGCGGTCTGGCGGGCGCCGTGCTTCAGCCACAGCGGCGACCTCGGCCCCTTCAGGAGTGGGAGGCTTCGCGGCGGCGCCCGGGGCCGGGCCGGTGCCCCCCGGAGGAGGCTGTCGGCTCAGGGACGACCCCCCTGGCCATGCTGAGGCGGCAGCGGCCGCTGCCCGAGGTGAGGGTGGCGCGGCGCGGTCCCGGGCTCGCCGGCCTTCGGCGGCTCAGGAGGGCCCTGGCGGCGAGTCCTCGGGCCGGGCGGACGGGGCGTCCTGCCGCGGCGGCCGCCTCCCCACCCCGCGGCTGGGGTGTGTGTGGGTGGGGCCCTCAGCCCTTCCTCCTCGCGTCCCCCGAGAAGCTGGAGGCGCGTGGGGGGCGACTAGGCCCCGCGGCGCCGGGAAGCCCTGGCTCCGGCCTGGGCAGCAGGGCGGCCGGGTGTGTGGAGCCGGGGGCTGGCAGGGTCGCTGGCAACCTTTGGATTGGCCGCGGGCCCGGGAAGGCGCAGCCGCTCACCCAGGGCCCCGCACGTACATCCCGGAGGGAGGCAGAGGACGCCGGGGTGCTAGCCGCCTGGGCTGGTCGGCGCCCGGGGCTGAGTCCCGCAGAGCCCCGGGGGAGGGCCGGGAGCGCAGGGGTAGAGGACGGGCGCCCAGAGTGCGGGGCCCCGAAGCCCTTGGAACTCCTGGAGCGTCATTCCCCCACCTGACTGGGCTGAAAACAGCCGTTCGCGTCTTCTTTGAGGTGAAATTTCATCACCTACCGGGAGCTCATTTCTGCCTTCTTCTGTTACATTTTGCTCCTCAGCGTGGTCTGCCTTGGAGAAAGCCCCATTCCAGCTTTGCGATGTGAAGTTTCCTAGATAAATACTCACAATTAGAAAAATATCTTTTTTTTTTTCAAACAAAGACCTGGTCCCCCATTCCCACCCCTGCCATAAGTGAGTGTAAATATTTTAATCCCTCAGTCCTCGTTACAAAATTGTCTCCCTAAATAGATCCATAGGATGAATGACAAGAGGATTTTAAAGTCATGCTAACTATCCTAGTAACAGATACCTGATAGAAATAGGATATATTCTAAATTTTAGTAGGTAAGTGATTTGTCCTAGCATTAATGTAAAAAGAAAAGTTACTGATCATGATTTGATACCTTAGTCGGATATTTGAGTATTTATAGTTAATGATAAACGTGGTTCGGATTATTCTTGTTTTCTATTATGCATGTGAAGGTTGTAGAATTAAGTGCTTATAAAACTTAAAATCCTGAAAAAAAAATGCTTATTGTAGAGAATTCAGAAAGTACACAGAGGTGCTGTGCCAACCCTCAGTAAATATTTAATAATGGGGGAAAATTCATCCATAATCTGACAGAACATTTTGATGGTCATTTAAAGTTTAAAAATGGGCTTGTATTGTTGGTGATTTTTAAGTGATTATTTCTGTATTAGGTTCAGAGTTAACCGTTCCATTTTACTGTTGAACAGCCAGTCATTTGTATTAGACCTATACAAGTGTTTTACCTGATTACATTGCAGTCATAGTTGATTTCATCAATTAAAACAGAATTTAACATGGTTAACTACCTAAAAAACCCCTGATTTACCTCCTGTGCAGTGTGTGAAGCTCCAGGTGGAAGGTTTTGTGTGTTAAATACTTTTGGGGGACCTATCCTATTAGATGCCATCGTCTAGTATTGTTTTTGGAAGGTTTTTGCTTAAATATAAATGTTAAAAAATGGCCTTCATTAAAACATTTTGGGGAGGTAGATTAAGTTTAAACAAATCTAATTCAGTTCTTAATGTGTCTCTGAAGACTACCAACATTAGAATCAGCTAAGAGTGCTTATTAAGACATGCAGATTCCTGGCCCCTTGGATTAGAATTTTTAGAGATGGTAATGGTCCAGGAGCTTCATTTTTATCAAGCTAGTCAGTTCTTAGTCCTTCTAAAGTTTAAGTATCACTGGTAAAATGAATTAACCTTGTCAAGCTGAATGAAGGTATCTGTTTTCTAGCAAGTCTATAAGCCTTAAGTGGCAGTACAGTCATTTCTCATAGCAGCAGATCATTCATTATCTCTTACATGATGTGGTATTATACTCTTAGAAAAATACTATTTTGAGGGACAGCTGATTCAATCAAACGCATTTTTGAGAGCCTTTTCTGGTAGCTGTGGTGTTACAGAAGAATACCTGCCTACTTACCTTGGCTCTTAATCTTGGATTTCAACGTCATTGTCTGTAAAATACAGATAGTTACTATACTTATGCAAAGCTTTTAGGGTAAATTCGTTTGGAAAAGTTTTGTAATCTATAAAGATCTTTATAAAATTTTGGCTACCAGTATTAAGTGTGAGGTCCTGTCTTTGGTGTTCTAAGCAACAGGAAATGACCAAGGTCTCTGCGAGCAACTAGGTAATTGAGGAAGCAGGACATGTTTAATTAAATATTATAAGGCGGAACCAGACAAGTGTAATCGAGGGGAACATGCTGGATCTCTCTTTAAAGCTTCTGTGTTTAATCCAGTAGCTTGTCCTTTACAGATATTAATAATTTTTATATATGTTCATTCCTTCTTCTGTTTCCTGATTCAGTGTTTTATTTTTTTAAGGAAAAAATCATATATGTTACTTGTGAGCAATACTTTTACATTAGCTCCTTTAGAAAGATGGTGTGTGTGTGTGGGAGGCTCAAGAGGCAGGGAATATATATTACATGATTCTCTGGTGTGTTTATGAGGGAGTAAGTGACAGTCGCTCAGTCGTGTCTGATTCTTTGCAACCCCATGGACTGTAGCCTGCCAGGCTCCTTTGTCCATGGAGTTCTCCAGGCAACAATATTCAAGTGGGTTGCCATTTCCTTCTTCAAAAAGAAAAATTAAAGAAGATGTGAGTGGAGTTGATCCCATTTCTTGCTCTGTTACATTCCATTCAATAAACTTTTATTTGGCACTTTTTTTGTACTGGCCACAAACTAGTGGCACAGGGCACAAAGGTTATTTAAAATATAACTGATTGAATTTTAACTTAAATTCTCATGTTCCTAAATGGTGTGTTTTCTGGTGGTTAATTGCATGATGTGGTGCAGAGCATGGAGTTAGATGTGAGTACGAATCCTTTCTGCAGTGTTACTACACCCTTAGAGCAACGTGACATTTCGATCCTGAGTTTTTTCTTATGTGCTGTTGGAGTAGTAGTACCCATTAATACTCAGGCATTCCATGAGATAAAAGTAATCAAAAGCAGTTAGTTCGGTGTCACATAGAAGGTGTTCAGTAGATATTTAATTCCATTCCTTATTTTGGGGGAAAACAAGAACAAAAACCAGGCATTGGAATTTCTGTGTAACTTAAAACTTGGTAGCTTTAATTTTTTAGAGAATGAGTTTACTTTTGAACTTTAAAAAAATTTTTTTAATGGAAAAATATTTTGATCTTAACTATGACACATATTTTCCATTTCATTTTTAGCTAACAAATTAACTATTCCCTGTGTTTAGCTAAAAATTAGCCATTCTCTGTGAAAATATATACGTTACATTTTCAGAATTTTGTTGATTTTCAGTTATTCATTTTCAGAGTTTTGCATGATCTTTGCTTTTACTTGCATTATATAGAACAATATTCTTAGCGTATAATAATCAGTGAGAGGTACATAGTTGCAGTTCCTGAATAGAAATAGTTCTTATAGTTAGTTTTCAAAAAGCCATATCAGTTTATTGACAAATCTTCAAAACATAGACTTTTCCTTACATACTGCTGTAGATTAGAACTAGATTTTTGTAACATATCAGATATGGGGTCCAGTCTTTTCTTATAACCCATTAACCCTGGACAAGTTTCTTACCCCTTATAAGCCTCAATTTATTCTCCTATATAATGAAGCTGATAATACCCACCTTATAGGATCATAGCAAGGATTAAATGATATAATGTGTAAGTCAGAGCTGTGATTCAACCCCATGAGTCCTGGTAAATCAGTGTTACCCTAGAAGTGGAAAATATACTTCTTGTTTACTTCTGTTTGAAAGAGCCTGAAAGGTGATTATAGAGTTTACTATAAGAAAATAAAATTAATATAATCAATATGTAACTATTAGATATTGTTAAATTAAGGAGAAGCTAAAGTATCAGAATTAGTATTTTGATTATGTAGCTAGTGGAATGTCTTATACTTTATAATAATCTTAGTCTTATTTAATAAAATAATTTAAATGTGTGTGCATGTGTGTGTGTGCTCAGTCGCTAAGTCGTGTCCAACTCTTTGTGACCCCATGGACTGTAGCCTGTCAGGCTCTTCTGTCTATGGGATATCCCAGGCAAGAATAATGGAATGGGTTGCCATTTCCTTCTTCAGGGGATCTTCCTGACCCAGGAATTGAACCCGTGTCTCCTGCTTGGGCAGGTGGATTCTTTACCACTGAATCACATTGTTGTTGCTAAGTTGTGTCTGACTGCTACGCCATGAACTTCAGCATGCCAGACTTCCCTGTCCTTCACTGTTTCCTAGGGTTTGCTTGAACTCATGTCCATTGAGTCAGTGATGTAATCCGGCCATCTTATGCTCTGTCATCCTCCCCTCCTCTTGCCCTCAATCTTTCCCAGCATTAGGGTCTTTTCCAGTGAGTCAGCTCTTTGTATCAGGTGGCCAGAGTATTGGAGCTTCAGCTTTAGCATCAGTCCTTCCAATGAATATTCAGGGTTGATTTCCTTTAAGATTGACTGGTTTGATCTCCTTGCTCTCCAAGGGACTTGCAGGAGTCTTCTCCAGCACTGCAGTTAGAAAGCATCAATTCTTTGGTGCTCAGTCTTCTGTATGGTCCAACTCTCACATCCATACATGACTATTGGAATACCATAGTTTTGACTATCTGGCCCTTTGTCAGCAAAGTGATGTCTCTGCTTTTTAATATGCTATCTAGGTTCTTCTAAGGAGCAAGTGTCTTTTAATTTCATGGCTGCAGTCACTGTCTGCAGTGATTTTGAAGCCCAAGAAAATAAAATCTGTGACTGCTTGCATTTTTCCCCCTTCTGTTTTCCATTGGAGTGGTATTGTCTGCATATCTGAAGTTGTTAATATTTCTCTTGTCATTTTTGATTGCAACTTGTGATTCATCCAGTTCGACATTTTGTTTGATGTACTCTGCATATAAATTAAGTAAACAGGATGACAATATACAGCCTTGGTGTACTCCTTTCCCAATTTTGAACCAGTCTGTTGTTCCATGTGAGGTTCTAATTCTATCACTGTTTCCATTGGAAGAAAAGCCATGACAAACCTAGATAGCATATTAAAAAGCAGAGACATTAGTTCACTGACAAAGGTCCATATAGTCAAAGCTATGGTTTTTCCAATAGTCATATATGGATGTGAAGAGTTGGATGCTGAATGCTGAAGAATTGATGCTTTTGAACTGTGGTGTTGGAGAAGACTCTTGAGAGTCCCTTGGGCAGCAAGGAGCTACAACCAGTCAGTCCTAAAGGAAATCAGTCCTGAATATTCATTGGAAGGACGGATGTTGAAGCTGCAGCTCCAATACTCTGGCCACCTGATGAGAAAAACTGACTCATTGGAAAAGACCCTGATGTTGGGAAAGATTGAAGGCACGAGGAGAAAGGGACAACAAGAGGATGAGATGGTTGGATAGCATTACCGACTCGATGGACATGAGTTACAGCAAGCTCCGGGAATTGGTGATGGGCAGGGAAGCCTGCCGTGCTGCAGTCCCTGGGGTTGCAAAGAATCGGGCATGACTGAGTGACTGAATTAAACTGAAAGTTCTAATTGTTGCTTCTTGACATGAAGACAGGTTTCTCAGGAGACAGGTAAAGTGGTCTGGTATATACATCACACCAAGAATATTCCACAGTTTGTTGTGATCCACACAGTGAAGCATCCTCACTATGCTAAAGTCATAGTCAGTGACGCAGAAGTAGATGTTTTTCTGGAATTTTCTTGCTTTCTTTATGATATAACAATTGTTAGCAATTCGATCTCTGGTTCCTCTGCCTTTTTTAAACCCAGCTTGTATATCTGGAAGTTCTCGGTTCACGTACTGATGAAGCCTAGCTTGAAGGATTTTGAGCATAATTTTACTGGCATGTGAAATGAATACAATTATTTGGTAGTTTGAACATTCTTTGGTATTGCCCTTCTTTGGGATTGGAATGAAAACTGACCTTTTCCAGTCCTGTGGCCACTGCTGGGTTTTCCAAATTTACTGACATATTGAGTGCAGCACTATAACAGAATCATCTTTTAGGATTTGAAATAGCTGGAATTCCATCACCTCCACTAGCTTTGTTTGTAGTAGTTTTTTCTAAGGCCCACTTGACTTCACATTCCAGGGTGTCTGGCTCTAGGTGAGTAACCACACCATCGTGGTTATCCTGGTCATTAAGACTTTTTTGTATAGTTCTATATATTCTTGCCACATCTTCTTAATATCTTCTTCTTCTATTAGGTCCTTGCCACTTCTGTCCTTTATTGTGTCCATCCTTGCTTGAAGTATTCTTATAATATTTCCAGTTTTTTTGAGGAGATCTCTAGTCTTTCCCATTCTGTTCTTTTCCTCTTGTTTCTTTGCATTGTTCAGTTAAGACCTTCTTATCTCTCCTTCCTATTCTCTGGAATGCTGCATTCAGTTGAGTATATCTTTCCCTTTCTCCCTTTCTTTTTACTTCTCTTCTTTCCTCAGCATATTTGTAAAGCCTTCTCAGACAACCACTTTGCCTTCTTATATTTTCTTTCCTCTGGGATTTTTGTGGTTATTGCTTCTTGTGTCCATAGCTCTTGAGGTACTCTGTCTACCAGATCTAATCCCTTGAATCTATTAGTCACCTTTACTTTATGTTCATAAGGGATTTGATTTAGGTTATACCTGAATGACCTTGTGGTTTTTCCTACTTTATTCAATTTAAACCTGAATTTTGCAATAAGGACTCATGATCTGAGCCACAGTCAGCTCCAGGTTGTTTTTGCTGACTGTGTACAGCTTCACCATCTTCAGCTGCAGAGGATACAATCAGTCTGATTTTGGTATTGACTATCTGATGATGTCCATGTGTAGAGTTGTCTCTTGCATTCCCTATGACCAATGTGTTTTCTTGGCAAAACTCTGTTAGCCTTTGCTCTGCTTCATTTTGTACTCCTCGGCCAAATTTGTCTTGGTATCTCTTGACTTCCTACTTTCGCAGTCCAATCTCCTATGATGAAAAGGACAACTTCTTCTTCTTTTTTTTTTTTTGGTGTTATTGCTAGAAGGTTTTGTAGGTTGTCGTAGAAGTGGTCAACTTCAGCTTCTTCAGCATCCATGTTTAGGACATAGACTTGGGTTACTGGGTTGTTGAATGATTTGCGTTGCAAACAAACTGAGATCATTCTGTTGTTTTGAGATTGCACCCAAGTACTGTCATTTCCGACTCATGTTGACTATCAAGTCTACTCCATTTCTTCTAAGAGATTCTTACCTACAGTAGTAGATATAATGGTCATCTGAATTAAATTTTCCCATTCCCGCTCATTTTAGTTCACTGCTTCCTAATTAGGATGTCAGTGTTCATTCTTGTCATCTCCTGCTTGACCATGTCCAATTTACCTTGATTCATGACCTAACATTCCGAGTTCCTATGCAGTATTGTTACTTACAGCACTGAACTTTACTTTCACCACCAGACACATCCACAACTGTGTGTCGTTTCTTCTTTGGCCCAGCTTCTTCTTTCTTTCTGGAGCTATTAGTAGTTGCTCTCCTCTCTTCCCATGTAGCATATTGGACACCTTCCAACCTGGGGGAGCTCATTTTCCCGTGTCATATATTTTTGCCTTTTTATTTTGTTCATGGGGTTCTCGGGGCAAGAATACTGGGGTGGTTTGCCGTTTCCTTCTCCAGTGGACCATGTTTTGTCAGAGCTCTTCACTGTGACCCATCCATCTGGGGTGGCTCTGCATGGTGTGGCTCATAGCTTCATTGAGTTACACAAGCCCCTTTGCCACAAGGCTGTGATCCATGCAGGAATTTATGGATAATACCAGTCTAATTTATCCATTCAATTTGGGTTGTTTCAACTTTTTGACTATTATGAATTATGTTGCTTTGGATATTCTGTGTGGTTTCATTGCTCTTGGGCATATACTTAGGAGTGAAATTGCCCGGGTCAAATGGTAACTATTTAAACCTTTTTGAGGAACTGCACATTTTACATTACCACAGATTCTTCACATCCTCAAAACACTTGTTATCTGTCTTTTAAATTACTGTATAGCCATCCTAGTAGGTGTGAAGTGGTAAGATAAGGTTTTATTTGAGATTTGTAACTTTATTTACAGTCATTAGGTAAGTTGTTGAAACTTTTACTTGCAGATAAATTGCCAGATTCCTTGATGCGAAGGAGTTTTTGGCTTGAGGATGAATGCCGTGAACTTTTTATAGTTTCATGTTTAGTAAACAGTGAGCTGGTTAACCACATGGGGTGGTGATGAAGATAGTGGTATGGGGACTTCAACTAAAAGATTGAATTCTAAGAATTTTTGTCAACAAAGTGCAGTTGTAAACCCTAGGTTTAGTTTTCCATTAACTGCTAAAATATTTCTTAAAAGTTAAGAGTACAGCTGCAAATTTACCTATTAACATTTCTAAGCACTCAGTTCTGACAGGTTTTAAGGATTGTCATTACCTCCCCATGAGATGTAATTCTGTATAAATACAGATTAGTCAAAAATACAAATTATTCACAGCAAAGTTCTTTATACTTGTATGTAGGATGGTCCCCTATTGTTTGTTCCCATTCAGGTTATTAAAACCTTTTCTGTGAGGTTTTGTAGGACACAGTTCAAAGTCAGCAGTAATGACTTGCTTATGTTTCTAAAGTTTTTTTCAAACTAGTTAGGAAATTCTCCAGGGAACCATTGTTTGAGTAAACAGAATGCGTTTTGGGGCTTCATTCTACATACAGTAGATCACCTTCAGTATTTTCCCATTTGATTATGATCACTGTTAGATCTTTTATTGAGTGAACTGAAAATTATACAAGATTGTATAACTGGTTTTTACAGTCTTATAGTTGCTTTGGATGCCATGATTTCTATGTAGTTATAAAAAAAACAGTAGTTCTGGAGTCTTTTGCTGGGATTAATGAAAGGGTAAACATTTCTGTTTGTAATATAGCTCTTCTTTAACCTCTCATGGTAAGGTTTGGTATCTTATCTGCCAGAATTCACTTTATTTAAATGAAGAAAGATAAATGATAAATGTTTTTATTATTATTTTAAACCTCAGCAGAGCCTATCTCAGAATTTCCTTTATTAAAATAAAGAGCAAGCAGCATCAAAATTTTGTGAAAATATTCCCTCAAGGTTTATGTGAATGTTAGTCTCCATTTCTTATTTTAAATTTAGAGAAACAATCTGTAAAATGTAACTGAAGTAAAACACTACCACTTTGAGAAAAAATTTTTAAACTTTAGAATTCATCATTTAGACCTTCTTGTGATTCTGGTGATATAATAGCTGTCCATAGTTTTTTGTTTGTTTGTTTTAAAATTAGTAGCTAAAGTAAATTATTTTTGAGATTATTATGAGGTTACTCTTGGAAATTTTTGCTCAGAGGTTAGGAAGGAAGGTTGAAATTCTTTATTCTGGCACAGCTCTTCATGGTCTGCTTCCAACCTGATCATTCCTCACTCTTATTTCTGCTTACCTCATTATCCAGGGCTCCTAGGTTAACAAAATTTTCCTTGATTTCTTTTGTCTTTGATTACTTATTTGTGTAATGTACAAAAGTCTTGTCAACAGTGTGCCATATTTCTAATAGGTGTTTCATGTCTGTAATTTACAATTCTGTTTTTTTTTTTTTTTTTAGCATTCTTAAAATGATCCTATAATATCCATGATGTCCAGGCTGTTCTACAACTGAAGAAACTGAGGTTTAGAGAGTTTTGTTGACTTTCCTAAGCCCACATCCATGATTGAAACCATATATATATAACTGACTGCAAAGTCCAGTCTTTCATCAAGTGAACTTCCCCATGTGTTCTGTATTTGTTTTATCCTAAGATTTTCCATACTGCTTTAGGAAGTATTCAGATTAGGAGAGCACAACTTTAGTTGATTGATTTTGGTGGATATTTGCCTTTGAAGTATGCTACTGGCATGTAGCTATTTGTATTCATTTTTTAAAATGTATATATGCAAGTATTTTGGGAATTTCTGCTTTTATACACTTACTTTTGAAGTAGATAAGTGCCTGCTTTGTGATAAGTAGATAAGTATAATAACTGACCTCTGGACCTCATTTCTGTGATCTGAAATTGAGTGATGGGCTAGATGTTAAGACCCTTTCCACACTTAATAGTCTGTTCAATATTTCTAAAGAAGAGCTCTATGAAAAGATAGTTGGTATGTGAACAACTCTAGGCAATGGTGACTAAATGTGATTAATGAAGTAACAGAATGGGTGATAGTGGTCTATTGGTAGTGGCTGAGGAAGACAGGACAATCAAGGTCAAGGGACTGTGATTTACAGAAATGTGTTCCCTGAATGATTAAAGAGAATGTAGTTCTGAATAAAAACACAGAAACTCTGGAAATGAGCTGGATGAATAGTTTGTGGCTAAGGTCTCTTCTCTCTCTACCTAATATTCCCCTTCTTTTGCCCTTTCTTTCTTTCTTTCTTTCTTTTTTTTTTTATTCTTTTTTGACTGCCCTGCAGCTTGTAGGATCTTAGTTCTCCATCTAGGGATCAAACCCACACCCTTGGCAGTGAAAGTACTGAGTCTTAACCACAGGACTGCCAGGGAATCCTCTCTTCTGCCCTTTCTTGTGATATTTATATTTGTGGAAAATGCATGTGAAATTGTGTTATGTGAAAATAGCTGGGTCACCACTAGCACACTTGAAATAATTAAAGCTTTTATATTGCTCATAAAATGGGAATTCAGTAATTAAAATGTGGACCCATTAATGTGGATCTTAAGAGAATTTGTTTATAAAGCAAAGTAGGGTGTGTTTTGCATTCAAAAAGGATGAAATGCATTTTAGTGACAACTTTTGTATAGCCTGCCCACCCTTAAGGTATTAGAGATGCTAATATTAACATGTAGGTAATCAGGTGATGTTTTGGCTGGCTGGAAAATTGTTACCCAGCTAGAGAACTATCATACTTTTCCTTGTCAGCTTCTGGAGTCTTTAAATCAGTGAATCTTGACTTAGCAAAGAAATAATCCTTGACCAGGAGCAAGGAAGTGTTCTTTAGTCAAATAAAAAAATATTTTTTTCCAGCATAGTAGATCCCTCAGAGACTTGTAACTGCACATTAGTATTTTAAAAACTGAAGAGTAAAAGTAAAGAATTTCTTTCACTTTATTTAGCGGTCTGTTACCCAGACTAATTGACTGTGGAACCATTTTTCCCACATAATACTTAGTAGTACAGCTTTTACTGATCTAGATCAACTTTTATCTGTTTTATAAAGCCTCACTCTTCACAATATCCATGGCGATTTCAACCCTCCAATGATTGGTCCTGATTATTTCTGAAGGACTTCATTCTGTTGCTGGTTACTGCTGATTATTAGAAAATTTCTCTTATAATTAAGATCTGCTTTTCTTTAGTATCTATCCTTTTGTTGTTTACCTCTAAAATTATACAGAATAAACATTTGCTCTCATTTTAATATCTGAAGATGACAAGATAATATCTTGTCTTCCCTGGTATAGTGACTCAAAGCTCACACTGCCTGAGTTCATATTTTAGTTTCACTGCTTTTGCCTTGTGATCTTGCACAGGTCACCATCTCTGTGCCTCAGTTTCCTCATCTGGAATAACAGTAATACTTTAGTAGGCTAAATGGGATGATCCATATAAAGGGCTAATTATATAGTGTGTTGGTTTGGTCCCCTGGGAATCACTGAGATGGATGCCTATGAAGGGAAAGGGAGAGGAAACTGAACTGACCAAGGAGAGCCTCAGTCTATGATGCAGATCTGGGGGGTGGGGGTGGAAATCTCAGTCAACCCAATAAGAAACTCAAGAGCAAAAACTTTTTAGAAGAAATGGCTGGGTTCTACAACACCCGCCGTGTTTAGTCACTGGCTAGGAGCTGCCCAGGCTTCCCTGGTGGCTTAGTGGTAAAGAATCTGTCTGCCAATGCAGGAAATGCGATTTCGATCCCTGGGAGGGGAAGATCCCCTGGAAAAGGAAATGGCAGCCTACTCCAATGCTCTTGCCTGGGAAATCCCACGGACTGGGGAGCCTAGTGGGATACAGTCCATGGGGTTGCAAAGAATTGGACTAAACAACAAGGAACTGCCCAAGAAGAGTGTGACCTCCCCTGAAAAGCAGAGATGAACTCTGATATGCTGCAGCTGGAGGCTACTAGCTAATTGCATGCCCCTTTGCACATGAATGCAAATTCTTTTTTGAAGGAAGAGGCAAGTGAATGCTATAGTCCTTTTTTTTTTTTATGTTGTATGGATCTATGTCTCTATAAACATTTTCTGAGAGCAACTCCTCCCTTTTCCATGGCCTTCTCTTCCTGATGTGAAGGTTAGAAGAAGTAGGACAGTGAGACAGGCTTCGGCCTCCATCTCTGTAGGTAGTCTCAGGGTCACAGTGGTTCTCATTGTCTCTTCTACTATCCAGTCTGAATTCTTGCCATCAGCTATCATTCCTGAAGGACTTGGTGGTTTATCTAGTGATAGGGCCCAAACCTATTTGAGGGGTCTGAAAACCATACTCTTCTAGGGTGAAGTGGTTGTGTTTTTGCATTCACAGTCACAATTGGGCAGGGGAGTATCAAGTGGTGCCCAGTAGATCATCTGAATTCCACACATACTCCTGATCCCATTATGTAACAGCAGCCCTACTTCTCCTGAGGATGAGGTTTAATTAGCTCTGCCATCGTAGTGATTCTTCTTGTCTCCTGGTCCCTAGACACACAAAGTCCCAAATGCTCAGGTATAATCCTTGATATATCTCCTGGCAAGTGTGCCCACGACCTCTGACTCTGTAGAGCCCAGTGTTTGGGAATCCAGTGGAGATCTACAGTGAATCACTGGGGATGATGGTAAGTGGGGGGTCGTTTCAGCTTCTACCTTTTGGTTCTTGAACCCATGAGTTCTTAGACCCAACTGGAAACATAGCTTTGAATCAGTACATATACTGCATCCTAGAGGATAGCACACCATTCTTGCCTCCGAGCTGGTACACTGGCTGTGTCCTTAGTAGGTCATTCTAGTAATCTGTAAGCCTGGCTGCCTTTTTGTGGTGGTGTTATGTGATAAGACCACTTGATCCCATGGATATCGGCCCACTGTCGTATTTCCTTCCTGATGAAGTGGTTTCCTTGGTTGGATGCTCTGTTATGTGGGATTCCATGTTAGTGGGTCAAGTACTCTCTAAACCCTTTTTTAGTCATGTGGCTGGAGCTCTATTGGCAGGAAACACAAACCCATACCTGGAATAAGTATCTTTTGAATACTCGTGAGGATCGGTCACTGGCCCTTTCGAGAGGGAGTAACACAAGTGGTCAGCTTGTCGTCTAGAGCCATTTGGTCAGCCTGAGGCATGGTGCTGGACTGGGGTCATTGTTGGTCTCTGTTGCTCATAGGTTGAATATTCAGAGTTGGCAGTAGCCTGATTAAGCCTTGGTAAGTGGGAGTCCATGCCTCTTTCTCTGCATTCATCTTCACTTATGTTAGAGTGGCTTCTCTGTTCATGTCTCCATATGCCAGTTCTGGGGTGGCTAATGTCAGCTGTCTGAGTCATTTTGTCTACTTGGTTGTTTGCCTCTTCTGCATTGGATGCTTTCTGGTGGACATTAACACCTGGAAAAGATTTTCACACTTTATGTTCACTCCCATATGTTAATTCATTTGTCTCCACTCACATCTTTTTGCATCCATTGTACAGTCTTTTTCCCTAAAGACCCCTAACCAGGTACTCAATCCATTTGCATTGCCCATAAGTCTATATATTCTCATCTCAGGCTGCTTTTCTTTCTGCACAAAGTGTTATCAAAGCTCCATCTTAGGGAGACTTTCCCTTTCCACTATCAAAGTCACCCCTAAGTGTAGCTGTAATGAAGCTGTTGGGTTTTTGTTTTGTTTTTTAATTTTTGTTTATTTATTTGGGTCTTAGTTGTGGCATGTGATCTTTAGTTGTGGTGTGTGGGATGTAGTTCCCTGACCAGGAATCAAACCCAGCCCCCCCCCCCCCCCCCCCCCCCCCGCGAGCATGAAGTCTTAGCCACTAGACCACCAGGGAAGTCCCTGAAGCCTTTTTATTCCCCCCAGTGTGCATTCACATACTGACCTGACTTGTTGTAAGCCAAACTTTGATTTTGTCCTCTTTAAGTTGATTTCATGCTGCTGCTGCTTAGTCACTTCAGTCATGTCTGACTCTGCGACCTTCTGGACTGTAGCCCACCAGGCTTCTCTGTCCATGGAATTCTCCAGGTAAGAGTACTGGAGTGGGTTTCCATGCCCTCCTCCAGGGAATCTTCCCAACCCAGGGATCGAACTGGGGTCTCCTGCATTGCAGTTAGATTCTTTATCTCTGAGCCATCAGGGAAGCCCCAAGTTGGTTTCATAGGATCCCCCAAACCATTATAGATGTGAGCTGAGGAAGGGTGCTGGCACAACTGTGGTAGATGTCAGGGGAGTCTTTCCTGCCTACTTGCATAGCTTTCTTGTGCCCTTTGGTTCTACTTGGGTTTGATTTTTGTTATACTATTTCTGTCTCATAATGGATTGTTGCTGAGCTCACTTTACGATTTGGAGAGCTTCCTGTTGAACCCTGCTTATGGGCAGTTCTGGACATACGGTGCCCAATGGTCAAGTGTTCTATCTCTTCTAGAGCCCAGTAGCACAGTGTTTTTCTAATAGCATGACTCTTCTGCAGAACTCCAGGGGCCTGCATTGTAACTCTCCCACTGGGGCTTCCTGTAAATGTTATGCTGCAACTTTCCCCACCATTTATACCTCCAGTGGCATAGGAACTGCTTGCTCTACAACCTGGATCTACTGCAGAGTTGTTTATGCCACTCAGAGCTGATAGCCTTTCATTCTGCTCAGTACATGGGCCAGAGCAGTGTATATAATGTGTTGTATCTAGAATCTGAAGAAATCTACCAGACCTTGTGCTTCCCCCTCTTTTTAAACTAGTGGAGATACAAGGTGCAGCAGTTTGTCTTTTGCTTTGGGGAAGGGGATGTTGGCATAACCTTAACCACTGGATTCCCAAAACTTCATTGAAATGGCAGACTGCTGAATATTTGTAGTTTTTCTCTCATCCTTTGGATATATATCCTTTGGCATGCTCTTGTTCATCTTGCACGAACAACATCATGTCGTTGATTTAAAAGGTTAGTGTTCTGTTCTGAGTTCAGGTCTCTTCAGACTGTATTATGACAAGGTATGACAGTTAATATAGCCCTGAGGCAAAACTGAGTGTATGCTGTTGTTCACTCCACATGAAAGGAACTGTTTCTAATTGGGATAGAAAAGAACTCATTAGCCAAATCAGTGGCTGCATGCCATGTTGTTGTTTGGTCACCAAGTCGTGTCCAGCTCTTTTGTGACCCCATGGACTATAGTCTGCCAGGTTCCTCTGTCCATGGGCTTTCCCAGGCAAGAATACTGGAGTGGCTTGCCATTTCCTTCTCCAGGGTATCTTCCCAATCCAGGGATGGAATCTCCGTCTCCTGCATTGACAGTGGATTCTTTACCACTGAACCACGAGGGAAGCCCATGTGCCATGTACCTGAGATTATATCTGCTGTAGCAAACATATTACATCCAGCATGGTGGCTGTGGGCTTCCCTAGTGGCTCAGTGGTACAGAATCCACCTGTAGTGCAGGAGATGCAGGAGACATAAGTTCAATCCCTGGGTTGGGAAGATTCCTTGGAGTGGGAAATGACAACCCACTCCAGTATTCTTGCCTGGAAAATCCCGTGGACAAAGGAGCCTGGGGAGCTATAGTCCATAGGATTGCAAAGAGTTGGACACAACTGAGCACAGCGACATGATAGCTATGGCCATGGCCACTATTTGGTTGAACTTGTGTTAGTCTCTAATCTCTAGGATCCAGCTAGTTTCTACACAGAATGGACTGGTGGGTTAACATATGGAAGGGACTGCTACCCCTGTGTCTTTGAGACCCTTTTTTTTTTTTTTCATTACAACATTGTTCATTACAGCAAAGGAACAAGAGGAGGGTGTCTGACAAATATCCTCTTTACTTTTGGCCACAGTGCTAGGAGTCCACTGAAGCATGCTGGGGACTGTGGTGGCCCAAAGAGTTTGTTCCTTGTCTAAAGAGTCCCCAGCAGTCAACAGTTCAGTTCAGTTCAGTCACTCAGTCATGTCCGACTCTTTGCGACTCCATGGACTGCAGCACGCCAGGCCTCCCTGTCCATCACCAACTCCTGGAGCTTACTCAAACTCATGTCCGTTGAGTCGGTGATGCCATCCAACCATCTCATCTTCTGTCGTCCCCTTCTTCTCCCACCTTCAATCTTTCATCTTTTCCAATGAGTCAGTTTGAGACCCTTAAGGGTGGTGTTAATATTTGCCATTCCTCTTACCCCCACCCTGACACAATATTTTTTTTTATTTACTCTTTTGGCCGAGAAGTGGGGAGACATTTTTAAGTCTCATTTGGCTTTAAACTGCTAAGTATGCCAATCCCATTCATATATTCAGGGCCTGGAAAAATAACTGCTGGGTGGATCAGTGGTCAGTGGACACACTGTAAACTAGACTTTGGCCAGTATTCTGTTAATGACTTAGTTCCTGTATTCCTTCTCCTCTAGTAGAGCCATGATGTTCCAATGATGTTCCAGGTTTCCAGATATACCAGCACTAACTTAGACTCTGTGGCCATAGTTCTTCAAATGCCTAGGTATTTTCCTTTTCCCACTATACCTATATAGTCACCTGAGTAAATAGTCATAGATCCCTTTGGGGAAATATATATGTAATATTTGCTGCAGGGTCTCACTCCTGGGGACCCAGCCATCTCTTTAAGTCCGTGGGTCTGGATCCGAAAACTGACTCAGGTCCAGGAATTAAGCAAGGAGCAGTAGCTATTTATTGAGGCAGGCACTCTCAGTTTTGTTTTTATCTGTTCTTGCTTGCTTTGATTGTGAATGTAGTAACAAGCAGAACTGTTGGTGATTGCCTATTTTGCTGTTAAGACACCAAGTTCTGTTAACTATCGCCACAGCTCCCTGTGGATCAGGCTTTATTGGCTGTCTCCTAACTTGAAAGTTATGACGATAGTGTGGTCCACTAGCTTCTGGTTTTTAGTGCCACCACCTGGCTGCTGTTGCTTCCAAGCCCCACAATTGCCTTCATAAATGAACCAGTTTCCATGACAGCCTCTACTATAGAGGAGAGCCACCCTTCTCAGTGATGCTAATGCCTGTCTCACCCGTGTATTCTAGTGGCCTTGGTGAGTGGTGTGTCTAATGGACTGTCTTATGGGACATAACTGTCTGGTGATTCTTCTGACCTCACATAATATATCCACTCCAGCATTCCCCCTTTTCTGGAGCCTTTTAATCCCATCATCCATTCTCTGCCATGTTAATTCAGGCATTTGAACTTCATTCAGTATGGGCTGTTTTTTCCAGGCTTCTAGGAGTCACTCTAGCAGTGAGTTCAGTTCAGTTCAGTTGCTCAGTCGTGTCCTACTCTTTGCGACCCCATGAATCGCAGCACGCCAGGCCTCCCTGTCCATCACCAACTCCCAGAGTTGTTAGCAGTGAGTTACCACAGGCTAAATCCTTGTCACAATGGTAATCTCCATATTCTGCGACAGTGGCCCTCCTCCTAACCAGACTTTATCTTATTCAGTCATGTTTGACCTCCTTAATTAAATACTCTCAAAGCCCATCACCGTGGGTATCCCCACTGATCCTGCTGGTATATGCTGACTAATTCTTGGAGCACCTTTGGGATGTTGTCTCTTTTCTCTCTTATCAAGCCCAAGACGTTCTTCACAGGTTTAACATTAATTATTATCATGGCAACCAGGAGTAGAGGTGGGCGGCAGATTTTGAGGGGAGCTCTTGTTGCCTCGCAGGAGAGAGACCTCTGAAGTGTGTTCCTGTAGAGGGGGAAGTACCAGAGTCAAAGCCTTTGGAGGCAACCATCTTGTTTATCCCTTCACCATCTACCAGACCTCCATGTTTTCCAAACCAGCACCTTGACCTTAAGCATAGTAAACTTGCCCTGACTGAGGATTCAGTCATCTTTGAAGCCTTGCAGTCTTTAATTATCTCTTTCTGCTCTTTCATTATCATTTTATAGATGATAAGGACTTCTTTGTGAGCTACCAGAGAGCCACACTTAATTTCCAATAGTCAGTTGCCCCTGCTAGTGAGTCAGTGCCACGTAACAGCCAGCCAACTTCATTGTTCTTATTTGTATTGTTCCCCTTACACTTTTCAGTCATCACAGTTATTACACCAGATGGAATATTCCTCTTTGGAAACATTTTCCCAAGAAAGGTTTATCATTTTCCCAGGAAGGTTTTAGCATTTGGGCCACCAGCTTGTTCCAGGGACTGCTCATGCCTCACACATCAACTGGATGAGATCCTTATTGCCAGCAGGACAGTAAGTGATCTCGTTTCCAAACCCCATTTCTTACTTTCTGCTTTCTCAGTCCATTTCTGGTACCAGCTGTGCCAGTTGGAGTTCTGGAAGTGAACGTCAAGACAGAATTAGGAATACAAGAGGTATAAGGGAGAGGGCATTCCCTGCTGGCTCAGCTGGTAAAGAATCCACCTGCAATGCGGGAGACCTGGGTTTGATCCCTGGGTTGGGAAGATCCCCTGGAGGAGGGGATGGTTACCCACTCTAGTATTATGGCCTGGAGAATTCCATGGACTGTATAGTCCATGTGGTTGCAAAGAGTTGGACATGACTGAGCTACTTTCACAAGGGAGAGGGAGAGGACTCGTATGAAAGGAAAGAGGGAGGAAACAGAATCAGCAGCAAGAGCCTCAGTGTGATTCTGATCTGACAGAGTCTCAGACCCAGTGAGGGCTCCATCAAATATTCCTCATTAGAGGGTCCTGTATTTGACAGAAATGTCCAGGCTTTAGTGCTGTGCTATGATCAGCTATCCAGGAAGAGAGTGGTCTTAGCTTAAGAGCTAGGGATTCTCAAGGGACTGTAGCTGGAAACAGCCATCTGATTTCTAGGCTATGCTATCAGTTATTGGAGGGCTAGAAGCATATCTTGTAGTATTTAACCTATGTCCTCTGAATCTCCTTCTGTTATTCATACTCTTTATTATTCCCTCTTTTCTTTGAAGTATGTTCCATGGAAAAAGGGGCTAGTTGAGTTTGCATGTTGAATGAGTGTACAGATGCTTTCATAAGACAACCATTACACTTTGGTATGCAGCACAAGTGCCTTATTCATGCTTACCATTGTTTCACACAGAACATTAAAAAGACATTTACTAGAGTTGATTTAACAAAATTAATAATTTTTATTGCTTCATCAATCCTGTGAAACTGGCATTTTTATTTTTTTTTACATTGAGAGTACATGGCAGTGAAGAATATGACTGCTAATACAATTTGGTGTTGCTGCTTGATTCGTGCCCAAGTGCAGACAGCTCTTCCCACTTCTGCTTTTGCCCCTCACAAATGTCAATACAGTGAAAAAGGCATACTAAGCTGTTATATCTTAGTGTTATTATGAAAATGTGTGTGTGCTTAGTCGCTCAGTCATGGCCAACTCTTTGCCACCCCATGGACTGTAGCCCTCCAGGCTCTTTTGTTCATGGAATTCTTCAGGCAAGAATACTGGAGTGGGTAACCATTCACTTCTCCAGGGGATCTTCCCGAGCCAGGGATTGAACCTGGGTCTCATGTATTGCTTGCAAATTCTTTACCATCTGAGCACCAGGGAAGCCCATTATGAAATTTTTTTTTAATTGAGAGATATAACTCATGTTTAACATTATATTAGTTTTAGGTGTACAACAGAATGATTCAGTATATGTATGAAAATAGTTTTAACCTCATATACTTTATGGAAGATCTCCTGAAGTCTGTGGACCGTGCTTTAAGAACTTACTCACCTCATCCTATATTGTGCTTAGATGCCTTCAGGCAGCCTGAACTTTGCTTATAAGATTACCTAGCTTGTTTTTAAACTTCCATAAATTCAACAGTGTTGTTAGATACACTCCATTGAGTGTTTGACTGACTGAATCAGTCAAGTCAATTTTAGAAGTCAGAGAGTTCTTAAGAGATTTTCTAGGCTAGTTCTTCTAGTTTCTAGTTTCTTCTTTGGATAGATGAGTGAACTGAGATCTAGGTTAGTACTTTTGTCTTTTAAGTTATTAATTGTATTTATTTGAATTGATTAAATTAAGAAACTTATGTTCTTGAGTATCCTTTTTCAGGACCAATTTTGTTACCCATGTTTGTCTAGATAAAATACTTTCAATTTTCAAGATATTCTAATTACACATGAAACTTTAAAAAATAACAAAAGACCAGCCTAGACAAGTCAATATGCGTACCTTGAAAAGAATAACTTATGCAGCAGACTTGTTCCTCTGAATCCACATTTATCTCAAATATCTCTTTTGATCTTTCTTAACTTTCTCTGCTGAACTAAGTGCTGTGTCTCTCTATACTCATCTCTCATGGGAAATATTGTTGTTAGTCCCCTGACCCACACTGGGCTGGAAACTTCTTATTTTTAGAGGTCTTAGAATAATTCTTGAGCATATATAGAAGGTGATCTGTAAATTTTTTTTTTTTTTTTGCTGCACCATGTCGCTTGTGTGCTCTTAGTTCCCTGACCAAGGATCGAACCTGGCACTTGGCAGTGAAAACCTGGAGTCCTAACTACTGGAGGAGAATTCCTAAATATATTATTTTAAAAAAATTATGTACTTATTTACTTGGCTGCGCTGGGTCTTCATTGCTGTGCGTGGGCTTTCTCTAGTTGGGGAAAGCAGGGGCTACTCTTTAGTTGCAGAACACGGGCTTCTCATTGCAGTGGCTTCTCTTGATGCAGAACACAGGCTCTGAAGTAGTTGCAGCTTGCAGACTCTAGAGTGCAGGCTCAATAGTTGGGGCATACAGGCTTAGTTACTCTGCAGCATGTGAAGTCTTCCCAAGTCAGGAATTGGACCCGTGTCCACTGCACTGGCAGGCAGATTCTTAATGACTGGACCACCAGGCAAGTCCTAAATATATTCTTGAATAGACATATGCTTGGATGAATACACAGACTGGCCGAAAAGATAGACTTTCCTTTTTGTTCATGAATAAATGTACCAGTGTCCAAGGGAAAGAAAGAAATACCGTAAACCTGCTGATATACCACTCTTACTGTGGATGAGTTTCAGCAGTCTTTGAGTTTATGAGCTTTGTTTTTGGTATTTAGGTGCAGTAGTAGTTCCCCCTCCACTTTGAAGCTTCATAATCACATGTGTTTGTTGAGGTGTCTGCCCTCAGCCTCCATATTTATTATACTGGATGTTTCAAAGACAGAATTGGTGCACAGTAGTGTCTTCCTTACAGTTATGAGTTTTCTTTAAAAGACCCTAATGCTGGGAAGGATTGGGGGCAGGAGAAGGAGACAACAGAAGATCAGGTGGCTGAATGGCATCACCCACTCGATGAACATGGGTTTGGGTAGACTCTGGGAGTTGGTGATGGACAGGGAGGCCTGGCGTGCTGCAGTTCATGGGGTTGCAAAGAGTCAGACATGACTGAGCAACTGAACTGAACTGAACTGAACCAGAAGATGTGTTTTAAGTTTTTGAAAATTGTGAACATACTTTCAAAATTCCTTTATTTTTATATGGTTTCCTTCTTCTGTTGCTCTTTCAGCTTTGTCTTTAAAACAAGTTCATCAGAGCTTTTCCTTTTTAAACAATTCTTAAAAGACAGATAAAGTATGGGTGGATGGGGCTGCAGATAGGACATCATGAAGTTTTATGAACTCATGCAACTGTCGGGTAATTTAATACAGTTTTTTTCCTTGGGAGTATATCTTTCTAGCTGCCAACTTTTAAATTAGGTTATTTTATTTTTCTGGTTGTCCTTTTGGTGTTTCTTTAATGACAAGTGTGGATGCTCCCTAGCATGGGGTTCCTATTTTAGATTGCTTAGGGTGGTGTTGGAGAGAGTGTTACTTTTGCTCAAATATTTTTTGTAGTATTTTAAAAGCAACATTAAACAGGTCAACATGACATTTTTGTGACTTGACTTTAAAAGCTTTAAGGTAAAGACTTTTGAAGTCAGCTTTAAAAAAATTTTTTTTTCCTGCTCAAAAATAAATTCTTTCTTGACTGTCTAGGAAGATTATCACTGATGATGACCCTTTAGATTTAAAAAGTTACTAATGTTCAGTATAAAATAATTGATAAAAAGCTTTGTAAATCACTTGGTATACTATTTTTTTGTTTTGAGCAACTAAAAGCTTTTAGGTCTGTTTCCTTCTAGTACAGCACCACATGTCCGTCCCCAGATGTATAGCCCTCCTCAGAAGTGTTTGATATTTTAATCATCTGTTTGTCCATTTAGGAGATAATAATTGTGCTTTACAGAATGCTTTCTTTTTTTTTCAATCAAATAAAGGGTTAGGACAGATAATTTTATTATAAGGAATTAAAAACAAGGTAAAAAGAAGTCAAGCAACTTTTGTAAGGTCACACCATGCTAAAAGATTGTAAACTCATGCATAGAGATTTTGAAAATTTGAACATGCTTTAAGAATTCCTTTATTGTTAGGCGCTTTCCCTCTTCAGTTATTCATTCAACTTTGTCTTCAATACAGGTTTATCAGAGCTTTTCCTTTTTAAACAATTCTTAAGAAACAGTTAAAGTATGGGGCTGCAGATAGGACATTATGGAGTTTTATGAACTCATGCAACTCAGAATAAGGTTGGAAACTTACTCTGACAGAATTATCAGTGCTAAGTGGAGGTTGTTATTGTCTACTCGCTAAGTCGTGTCTGACTCTTTGTGACCCCATGGACTGTAGTCCACCAGACATCTCTGTCCATGGGATTTGTCAGGCAAGAATACTGGAGTGTGTTCCTTTTCCAGGGGATCTTCCCAACCAGGGATTAAACCCACATCTCCTGCATGGCGGGCAGTTTCTTTACCATTGAGCCACCCGGGAAGCCCTTAGTATAGGTACTTTTCATGAAATTACAAGCTGGGAAATGTTGTTCAGGAATGTCTAAAACTCCTTTGCTTAGCTCTGTTAGACAATTAGTACTAGTCCTTGATAAATCAAACAAATAAAATATGCTGTTTTTGAGTTGGAGGTTTTAATATATTATAGAGCTTTGCCAAACACCTTAAAATCCTTTGTTAAAAATAAAATTGCTTAATTTCTTCAGAATTTGTCATAGTTGGCATTTGATGAATGTTTTAAAGAATATGATTTCATTAAAATAATAGTTTTATCTTAAACAATGGGCATAGAAGGAACCTACCTCAACATAATAAAAGCCATATAAACCCACAATAAACATTATTCTCAATGGTGAAAAACTTCTCAATGGTGAAAAACTGAAAGCATTTCCTTGAAGATCAAGAATAAGACAAAGGTGCCCAGTCTCACCAGTGTTATTCAACATAGTTTTGGAAGTCCTAGCCATGGCACTCAGAGAAAAAAAGAAATACAAGGAATCTAGACTGAAAAAGAGTAAGTAAAACTCACTGTTTGCAGGTAACATTGTACTGTATATAGAAAACTCTAAAGATACTTTCAGAAAATTACTAGAGCTAATCAGTCACAGAACAAAATCAATACACAGAAATCACTTCCATTCCTATGCACTAACAATGAAAAATCAGAAAGAAAAATTAAGGAATCCGTCCGATTTACCACTGCAACAAAAAGAATAAAATACCTAAGAATAAACCTACCTAAGGAGACAAACGAGCTGTATACAGAAAATTATAAGACACTGATGAAAGGAATCAAAGACAGCATAAATAGAGAGATACTCCATGTTCCTGGATTGGAAGAATCAAATATTGTGAAAATGACTATACTGCCCGAAACAATCCACAGATTCAGTGTAATCCCTATCAAATTACCAACGACATTTTTCACATAACTAGAACAAAAAATTTCACAATTCATATAGAAACACAAAAGACCCCGAATAGCCAATCTTTAGAAGGAAGAATGGAGCTGGAGGAATCATCCTTTCTGACTTTAGAATATACTACAAAGCTACAGTCATCGAGACAGTATGGTACTGGCACAAAAAGAGAAATAAAGACCAGTGGAACTAGATGGAAAACCCAGAGATAAATACACATCTGTGGGCACCTTGTGTTTGACAAAGGAGGTAAGAATATACAGTGGAGAAAAGATAGTCTCTTCAATAGGTGGTGCTGGGAAAACTGTATGGTGTAAAAGAATGAAATTAGAACACTTCCGAACAGTGTACACAAAGATAATCTCAAAACAGATTAAGGAGATAGTGAAGGACAGGGAAGCCTGGTGTGCTGCAGTCAGTGGGGTCACAAAGATACGGCCATGACTGAGCAACTGAACAACAAATGCTGGAGAGGATATGAAGAAAAGGGAACCCTGTTGTACCATTAGTGGGATTGGAAATTGATACAGCCACTAAGGAAGACAGTAAGGAGATTCCTTAAAAAATTAGAAATAAAACTATAATCAATTCAGTTCAGTTCAGTCGCTCAGTCGTGTCTGACTCTTTGTGACCCCATGAATCGCAGCACACCAGGCCTCCCTGTCCATCACCAACTCCCGGTGTTTACCCAAACCCATGTCCATCGAGTTGGTGATGCCATCCTGCCATCTTATCCTCTGTCGTCCCTTTCTCCTTCTGCCCCCAATCCTTCCCAGCATCAGGGTCTTTTCCAGTGAATCAACTCTTCGCATGAGGTGGCCAAAGTATTGGAGTGTCAGTTTCAACATCACTCCTTCCAATGAACACCCAGGACTGATCTCTCTTAGGATGGACTGGTTGGATCCCCTTGCAGTCCAAGGGACTCTCAAGAGTCTTCTCCAACACCACAGTTCAAAAGCATCAATTCTTCAGTGCTCAGCTTTCTTCACTGTCCAACTCTCACATCCATACATGACTACTGGAAAAACCATAGCCTTGACTAGATGGACCTTTGTTGGCAACGTAGTGTCTCTGCTTTTCTTTTCTTTTTTTTTTTTCACAGTTGAAGAATATTTAACTTTTCTTAAAAAAAAAAAAAACTTAACCATGAAAGGAAGAAAATAAAAGAGTATACATTATTTTAACAGCAAAACAGTCATTTCCATATCTATATTTTATATATTATATATATATATATGTATATATACACCTAGCACAGTGTGTATGTTAGCCAGCGGGGAGTGGAGTGGACGTGGTAATGGGGGCCTCAGCTGTGGGAGCCCCTGGGGATGGTCCTAGGTTAGTTTAGGGACTCCAGCATCCAACCCCCTACCCCCGGTCCTGGGGCCCAGTTTTCAGCTCCGTACCTGATACACTGGTTTTCTACAGGGAGAGGGTGGGGAAGGGTAGACACAGGTGGGGTAAGAAGTCCCCCTGAAGATGAGAAGTCCTGGGAGGGAGGGAGGAGCTCAGCACCGGGCCAAGGAGGCTGGAGGCTGGAGGCCTCAGGGCTGGCTCCACCTTTGGGCCCTAATCCTGGAGCTGCTTTTCAATATGCTATCTAGATTGGTCATAAGCTTCCCTCCAAGGAGTAAGTGTCTTTTAATGTCCTGGCTGCAGCCACCATCTGCGGTGATTTTGGAGCCCAGAAAAATAAAGTTTGACACTTTCTCCACTGTTTTCCCATCTATTTGACATGAAGTGATGGGACCGGATGCCATGATCTTAGTTTTCTGACTGTTGAGCTTTAAGCCAACTTTTTCACTCTCCTCTTTCACTTTCATCAAGAGGCTCTTTAGTTCCTCTTCACTTTCTGCCATAAGGGTGGTGTCATCTGCATATCTGAGGTTATTGATATTTCTCCCCACAGTCTTGAGTCCAGCTTGTGCTTCTTCCAGCCCAGCGTTTCTCATGATGTACTCTGCATATAAGTTAAATAAGCAGGGTGACAATATACAGCTTTGACGTACTCCTTTTCTTTTTTTTTTTTCTTTTTTTTATTATTGTTTTTGCCATACATTGTCA